>OZ022592.1:14922207-15103164 GCA_963669155.1 Arbacia lixula | reverse complement strand
GCATTATGATAGCAGTGAACCCTTCTATGTACTCCTAACAATAAACCTGGCCGTGGTATTGTTTGTGAGGAGGGTTTTATTGATTTGCTTGTTTACTTGTAAAGATACAATGAGACAAGGGATGTCTATAGGGAAATGTGTGGTTGTGCAATAATGCGAATGAAACACATGAAGAGTTAAGCTAAGAACAAATTTACGTGCAACTGGTGACCCTTTCTTGTGCTTAATGTTTTAACAAAGTGGGAGTTAATTTCCAACAATCCTAATCAAATTTGACAAAACATAAACTTTGCATGCAGACAATTGTTAACAACAAGAATTTTAATTGATAAACATCAGATTTGAGCTATAATGGGAATCAAAATCATTGAGCATCTGAGTTAGCAACAAGAAAGGGTCACCAGTCGAGCATAAAGTCATTTCTACATCCAGGAGCAGGTAAGAGAGAAAACAAAACTGGAAAGCCATGATTAGCTCGTTGTTCACTGAACTCTCGTACTTGCGAGCTGGCTTTTCTCCACTCAGATAATGAGCAGCTCGACTTTTGTGTAATCTGCTGTATGTACAATAGATGTAAGGCTGTGAATAAACTTTTAATTCCTTTTTGGGTGCAATTAAGCCACACCCCTTTGGTTACTTTAGTTGCATGCAAATTGATGACATTGGGAGCTTTCGTTTTGACACCATGGAAGAAAACGAGAACAGTGAGCAATCCGTTCTACCCGTCTGTCCATGGTATTCACACGCAGTTTCACAAAATAAGACAGAGAACATGAGCGATGGTGCGTGTGACGTCATCTGACCCCCTGACACACCCTATTCCGGCCCCTGACCTGGGTGCGCATGCGATTTGCACTGACATCATCTATACGGGCGCTGATTGGCTGCTGTCCTCAACTTGTTGAGAGCGAAAAATCTCAGAATTCCTGTTCTGGATTCCTAGACGCGGACACTCGGTGATGCGAGGAGTGGCGCGTGCGCAGATCGATCTTGGTATCGGATGACCATTCTTGAGTCTGTCCATTGTCAAAACGAAAGCTCGCTATTGTAACTGGAACAGGTTTCACGAAGCCTAAAGACCTAACTATGAAGAACGGTTAAAGAGCTCCCAATGTTTTTCTCTGACATGTTATATGATCTGTAAATTCATTAGCTTCTTGTAATGTATAATATTTAACTCCTGAACAGAAAACTATATGAATTAGAGAGTTGAGATTTTTAGGGGGCTTTTACTTTGGTAAGTGGCTTGGTAAAGTTTGCTTTGATGGGGAAGATTTCATTTTATTTCATATATTCATTTTCATTTCAAATAAAATCAACACATATATGTATTTACAGATTACAATTCATGGTATGAGACAAAATGAAAATAGAAAACTACAAATACAGCCAAATGGCCTTGTGGAGGCATAATTCCCTGAGCATTGTTATCATTGTTTACCAATACACACAAGAAAAAACACGAGATAGATAGGAATAGAAGCAAGGGAAGAGTGAGGTTTACTTGACTGACTAATTACTAGAGCTAAGGGCAGTATGCCATGATGAATTTTAATAATAATTTTTTAACTGATCTTGTTATCCTGAGTAAAGATCTTGAATAAATAGTTAAATGACTAAAACTGAGAGGACATATTTTTATCATAGGTGTCACACCATCGGAGCCAAGGCCTGTATACCTTGACATATTAGGAAAATAAGTTTTAACTGATCTTGTTATCCTGAATAAAGATGTTGAATAAATAGTTTATCAACTTAAACTCAGAGGACGGGAGCCAAGGCCTGTATACCATGATATATTTTAAAAATACAGTCAAACCTGTCTTCACGGCCACCTGTCTATAGCAGCCAACCTGTCTATAGCTGCCACTGAAATAATTCCCCCGGAGAGAGATCATGTGTTAAAGAACCTGCCTATAGCAGCCACCTGTCTATAAAGGCCATACTTTTTGTTTCCTTTGGGTGGCCACTATAGACAGGTTTCATTGTATGATGGAAATTAAGTTTTAACTCATATTTTTATCCTGATTGATGATGAATAGATATTGACAGTATAACTAAAACCGCTTCTTTTGCTAGGTGTCACACCACCCGCCAGTGACGGCCTTCTACATCACCAACCGCAAGGAGGGCTTCTGCATCAGTGGCAGCATCTTGGCCAAGAGCAAGTTCTATGGCAACTCAGTCTGCGCCGTCATGGATGGGGTGGGCAAGCTGACCCTGCTGGGGCGGGGCGAGGACTACCTCATTACCATGCCCTACGCCAACTGCAAAGGTACAATTTAGCCACCTCCCCCCCCCCCCCCTTCCCCCCACTTAACCCTATTCCATAGAGTCCTCCTCTTCTCTTTCCATGATATTTTGCATGATGATGAGGTTGTAAAGAAACAAACAATTGACACAGAAATTTACCGCATCACTATGCCCTATGCCAATTTCAATGGTACAATTTTGCCCCCCCCCCTAAACTACCTGGGCCTAAAGAGGCCTTCTTCATATTATTTTACCTGAAATTAAAGGGAATTCATTAATTGGCATTCATATTAATATACTACAATAAGTGATTTTATTTTATTTTCGTCGTCCTTCTTGCTTGAATACTGTTGGTTTCTTCCCCTTTTAGTTATCTTCCCTTTTTTTATTTACTTCCGTTGATGTACATGTAGGACCATATCTTTCAATATGAGTTAATGCTTTGCCAGTCTTATTTATTTATGTCTCAATGCACCATCACTAGAAACCAGGATTTTGAGAAAGAAGACCAAAGTACAGGACATATTCCAGAAATTAAATCAAAGAAATGGAGATGGGCTGGTCATCTAGCCAGGAGGAAAGATGACAGATGGACATATAAATTAACCATCTGGACCCCCAGAGCTAAGAAGAAGAGGCAGACAAAGTAGGATGTGGATTGACGATATTAGAGAATATGGTAGTATGATATGGAAACAAACGGCACAAGATAGATCAAAATGGAAAAATGATGAGGAGGCCTTCCTTCAGCAGTGGAGAGAAATAGGCTAGATAAAAAGAAAGAAAGCACAATCACTTTTATATTGTAAAATCGTTTGTAATTCAGCTGTAGAGCTGTGATGATGATTGTTTCAATTAAAGATGCCATTGTAAAAATAACATTTATAATTATCTTTATTCATATGGCTCTCACCTTTATCAGTGTGTGCAGTAGCGTATGCAGGGGGGGGGGGGGGTTCATCCCTCACCCCTTTTGTTTTGTTTTCTTCTTTTACGTATGCACAGGGGGGATTTAGGGGGTTATATATATTTTATACATATATACATTATACATACATATCTACATATATTTTAGTTTTTGTTTGTATTTTTCAATTTGAGAGTGTGTAGAAAGTGAGATTTGAATTTGAATTCCACTGGCGATGCCTCCTTCAACTCCTGACCAGGTATTCTGTACGGCACGCTGACCATGGAGTATGGTGGCAAGGTGCATCTTGAGTGTGAGAAGACAGGCTACAAGACGGAGATTGAGTTCAAGCTCAAGGTATGTCTTAAACATTAGGGCCCCATTAAGAGTTGCGAGTGATCTGAACCGTAGCTCAGTTTGATTACAATCTTTATGGCGGTTGATCTGAATTGATTGCAAGTCCAATCCCCTGTCTCTAATGTAGAGAGTTACCATTCATGTTGGTCACAAGTCAATTTGCGATCAATCGCAACCCTATGAAATCGCAATATGTATTGCGGTTGTTCAGATTTTATCGTAAGTCCAATCCCTGATCTGTAATGTATTAAAATAAATCGCAAATCTTTATCAAACAAGGCCCAGGTTATTTCAAAGGAGTCTGTTACTGGGTCTTGGGGGGGGGGGGGGGGGGGCAGGGCCATAGCGACTCTATGATCTCTGTAATTTTTTTTTAGTCACTTCAAGTGTATTTTGCATAACATATGGTTCTCAAAAATCCTGTCTAAAAAACACAAGATGTTTAAAATTTGTCAATATTTCACTTCAGTTTTTTTTTTTATTGAAATGTGATTTCTTGTAAAATATACAATAGGGGGTGCAAAAATATGTAAATATACCTAATTAGCAATTTAATAATATGGAATTCATTCATAAGTTCTTACTCTCTGTACCTTCTTCTCCCTGTCTTTACTTCTGTCATTCTCTCTCTCCCTCTCTGACTCCCTGTCTCTCTCCTTATCTATCCCTCTCCTTCCCCTCTCTCACTCTCCCCCTCTCTCTGTCCCCCCTCTCTCTATGTATATATATTACTCTCACTCTCTCTCTCTCTATTCCTCACTCTTTCTTTGTCTCTCTCTCACTCTCTATCTCTCCCTGTCTCTCTACTTGTTTCTCCCCCTCTATCTCTATTTCTCTCTCCCCCTCTTTCTCTCTCTCTCTCTCCTTCCCTTCTCAATCTATTCCTCTCTCTGTCTTCCCCTCTCTCGACATATATCACTTTCTCTCTCTCTCCCTCTCCCTCTATTCATCTCTCCCTTTCTCGCTGTCTCTTACTCTCTCTCTTTCTGTATCTCTCCCTCTCTCTCCCTACTTCTGTTTCCCTCCCCCCTCTCTCTCTCTCTCTCTCTCTCTCTCTCTCTCTCTCTCTATCTCTCTCTCTGTCGCTGTCTCTCTCTCTCTCTACCTCTCTCTCTCTGTCTGTCTGTCTGTCTCTCTCTGTCTCTCTCTCTCTCTCTCTCTCTCTGTGCTCCCCCACCAGCCCTTCCTTGGTGGCAGCGATTCATCCAATCAGATTATAGGGAAGTTCAAGTTTGGGAAGGAGACCCTCGCAACGTTGAGTGGGAAATGGGTGAGTCTCAAATAGTTTGCACGTAACCCATGGCAACAACCTAACTTTGTCAGTCATAATACCTTTCAATTTGATGCAGTTGCTATTTCTAGCTTTTCACTTCATATTTATACATGTACATGTTCATGCCGTTCATATAATACTATTATACTAATAGGAAACATGTTAGACAAATTGCCTCTCAAGAGATCATTTTCAAGCTTATTATGAAACCTAAATCTTAGCTTCTTTTCCATTTGCAAATGAAATATGGCATGTATCAATCCTCCATTTAGTTTCGTAATCACATTTTTTTTGGAGATTATTAAGACATGCTTTCCATGTTTACAGTACTATTGTGATAAGTTAATCTAGATCATGTTTATACTGCAGTAGGCAGTGCAAGGGTGTGCAAGAACTAGACACTGATTTTAGATGATCCCACATGAATGTTGAGGATAATACAAGAGAAGAAGTATTGACAAGGATTAAAGGATGGTGAAGATGCTTTAATATGTACTGGGAACTTTTAACTGACGTGAAAATACCACTCACGATGAGGAGAAGGATATTTGATTAGTGGATTTTAATGACATTGACATAAGGAGTAGAAACCAGGTCTACAACTAAAGAAATGGAACAGAAATTGAGAACAACACAAAGAGCTATGGAAAGAAGAATGCTCAATATTACATTACTTGACAAAGTGAGGCACACTGACATACAACAGAAAACAAAGGTCAAAGATATTATAGTAAAAATTAAAGAGATGAAATGGAGATGGGCAGGACACTTATATAGAACACAAGACAACAGATGGAACAAGAAGCTCACAGAATGACAAAAGTCATCATACACAAACACAGCAACATGGAACAGAATGACAGCAAATAGAAGTGAATGGAAACTGATTAAAGAGGGCTTCATCCAACAATGGTTGATGCCATGATGAACATGAATGAATTTGAAATCTTGTGGGCAATATGAAACTCATAATCTGTTTACATGTTTTAATGGAATTCAAGTCAATTCAAAACAATTTGAATAAGTTGATGAGAGGTAGGAATAAATTTTATTTCACATAATGGACTCTGCTGAGAATGATTATTCCATGTGCATTATAATCATATTTTTCATTTTGGGTCATTGTTTTCTTTAGGACGAAGAGGTGTACATCAAGGACAAACGGACAGAGGTAACTATACCTAATGTAGATCTTACCAGTTCAATGTTCATGATGCATTTGTTGTAACGTTTGGTAACCCATGATTCTATTATCTAATATTGATTAACCAGTTTGTGTTTATATTTGTGGATGTGTCAAACTGTTGTTAACTATCTATCTAACGGCCGCAGCCGAGATGCTGTTCACCATGTAGCGCCAAGTGTCCCTGTTTGTCATTAAGTTGGGGATGTCAGATGGATCCTGCTTGATGTCTCGAGCAATCACATCAATGTAATTAAAGGGACGATGACCCCTTTTTTGGCACGGTAACTTCCAACATGTGACGTCTGAGACTACTTGATTGATCGCACGATGACAGTGACCAGCAAATCGTGCACGGCGTTGGGCAACAGAAGATGAAATTGGGGGGATAACTCCATATATCTGTGCTTTGGTCTTGTGCTCACGCCAGGATATGTTTTGAACTCGCATGAGAAGTTTGAGCCCACATATATGCAGGCTGGTTTTTTCCCCCACTCAGACACTAAGCAGCATGACTCTTAAACTCATATTCTGCTGTTCAGGCTTCAATTAAACTTATATTACCCTATAGGACACAAAAAAATCAAAGTTTAGTTTTTTGGAAGAGTGGGTCTCAAATGTGTTCAATCGCTCTATGCCTGAGAATATTGTAACTACAATGATGGCACATTACAAATGCTTGATATTTTTATATCTTACAGAACTCAGAGCTGTTCTGGGCAGTGACCCCGGAAGTGAAAGCTAGCAGACTGCGGAGGTCAACAGTGATGCTGGAAGAGCAAGGGGACTTTGAGTCAGAGAAGTAAGCCCAATTGGATCAAGCTCTCCCATTCTATCCCAGAATTCCTCAGCTTGCCATTTTAAAGCAACAATTTTGGCTGTCAAATTGGCACGCTGGTTTTAAAAAATCTAGTTTTAATTGTACATTGCATTGTAAATCAAAATAGCATCAATAAATACAATGAAGAGCAACGAATGCAGTGAGAGGAGTAAGAGGAATACTGTATATGTCATATATTTCGCGAGTGATTAAATTCGCGATCGTGCAGTACTAGTCTTAGTAGTACATGTGCACGTCATATCAATATTTTCACGTGTTGTTAAATTCGCGAAAAATACAAAACCTTAGAAATATATGGCGTATACAGAAAGTCATATAGATTTGATGTTAGATCCCTTATTGATATATTCCTGTTGTTCATTGATTCAAAGTTGCATGGCCACAAACAGTTTTCAACTATTTCCCATATAAAGAAACATCAGAGGGCAATAGTCATCTAGTCTCCTCTGTCTTTTTTATTTGTTCCTTTGCTGTGATTGTTTTGACTGATGAAACGATGGAGGTTAAATTAATCTTTGACCGTTGTTTGCAGATGACACCTTAAACAATATTAATTAATTATATGATACAACATAAAAAGAATATGAATGAGGGGTATGAAATAAATATTTAATGATCTGAACAGGGATCTTTGAACAAGTTGAATTTGTTTTCATGACCCAATCTGTCTCCCCCTCCTTCTCTTTCTCCTTCTCCTAGACTGTGGAGCCGTGTAACCGAGATGCTGAACCGAGGAGACGTCCAGGAGGCCACCAAGGAGAAGTTTATTCTGGAGGAGGAGCAGCGCAAGGGTCACAAGGAGCGCAAGGCCAAGATGGTGGAGTGGGTGCCCAAACGCTTTGAGAGAGACGACATCACAGGCGACTGGATCTACAAGCATATGGAGTGAGTACATGGGTGGGGTGGATGGAGGGAGGGATAGAGAGAAAGAGAGAGGGATAGAGAGAGAGAGAGAGAGAGAGAGAGAGGGGGGGAGGTAGAATAAGAGAAGGAGGAGTTTAAGAGGTGGAGTGGGAGTAAAAATTCAAGGTTGATAGATATGAACTTGCCAGCTTAACAGTTGAATTATGACAATAGGCAATTTATAGTACAACCATATTCAGAAAATCCACTGAATCAAATACTACTAGAACGCAGACAAAGATTTGTTCCTGAAGGTCCTAGAATCCACTGAATGACAATGAGCAGTTTGAGAGTAGTTAATACTTAACATGATAATCATTACATACTCATTACATAATTAACTTTCTGCCCACAGTACAAGGCCATGGGATCCACTGAATGACATTGAGCAGTTTGAGAGTAGTTAATACTTCACATGATAATCATTACATACTCATTACATAATTAACTTTCTGCTCACAGTACGAGGCCATGGGATCCACTGAATGACATTGAGCAGTTTGAGAGTAGTTAATACTTCACATGATAATCATTACATAATTAACTTTCTGCTCACAGTACAAGGCCATGGGATCCACTGAATGACATTGAGCAGTTTGAGCTGGACGGAGTGATCCAGACGAGAACGCGGCACAGGACACAGATTGTGAGAACTACCAGTATTGTGAGTCTTCCCAACAGACCAAACGGCCCTACCGAACAAAGGCTAAAGGTGAGCCCCTGCCCCCTTTCCTCTAATCCCCTCCCCTCCCCCACCCCTCTTCCTGTAATCCCCTCCACTCCCCTACCCCCCTTGCTGTAATCCCCTCCCCTCCCCCACCCCTCTTCCTGTAATCCCCTCCACTCCCCTACCCCCCTTGCTGTAATCCCCTCCCCTCCCCCACCCCTCTTCCCCTAATTCTCTCCCCTCCCCAACCCCCTTCCCGTAATCCCCTCCCCTGCCCCACCCTTCTTCCCCTAATATAAGTCAGAAATTCCAGTCAGTGAATGCAGTCAATAATTCATCATGGTTCATCGTCTTTATTTCACCATGAATGCCTTTACCTTCTCTTATACTTATCAAACGGAGTAATATAATAAAATAATGATAATGATATAATCACTCTGACATGTAACTATTACCAATTTGTAATGGGCAATGAGGCTTGTGA
The DNA here is from genome assembly GCA_963669155.1 of Arbacia lixula. NCBI lineage: Eukaryota > Metazoa > Echinodermata > Echinoidea > Arbacioida > Arbaciidae > Arbacia > Arbacia lixula. The sequence goes on along the minus strand of OZ022592.1, from coordinate 15,094,296 downwards.
TGCATGTGGAATCATCATAGTCCTCCATCTTTTGTTATATTCCACATCAGTTGATCTGTGTTACATTTGGGTTTATAGACTTGTCATAAGCATTTGTTTGTGTAATCTATGTTCATGTTAGTCTGTATTATTGTGATATTTGTACACAGGGCCTCCAGGGAGAACAGTGCCAAGCTCACTGATTGGGCTACCGTGTTTAAAAAATATTAAATAAATAAATAAATACTAAAAATGATCACCCTCATTCTTTGCAGCGGAACGCTTCCTTGAAGCACGCACACATCAAGAAGAAGCAGGGCCGGCCTCGCATTGGCAGCGGGTCACCTGACCCGGGCAGCGGGGACAGCGACGACTCGTCACCAGAGAGCTCCGACATCATCGACCATGAAGGTTGGTCATCGTACATACTTAAAGGTTCGGGGCAGATTTGCCACCATATAAAAGCCTGTGCTGGGGTGACAAAGAACTCCCATGTTTGGAGGTTATAATATAGATGTTATAATTCTGCTTATAGAACCAGAGATTCCGACATCATCGACCACGAAGGTTGGTCATAGTACATACTTTCGAGGTTGGGGGAAAGTTTGCGATCGTATAAAAGCCTGTGCTGGGATTACAAAAAAAATCCATGTTTGGAGGTTATAAGATGGAGGTTATATAAAATAATTCTGCTCATAGAACCAGCGATTCTGACACTGAAGACCATGAAGGGTTGTCATCGTACATACAGGCTAGTGGGGGGAGAATTTGGCCCCAAGGAAGGGAGTGTGCAGGGGCGACAAAAAGAATGCACTCCATGCATGTCGAGCACATGTGATGTAATCTTTGCTCTACTGATGCTCTGTGTAAGTATTAAGATTGATTGATCAACACACTTGAAAAGAGTGATCAATTTTGAATTTAACAGATCTTGGTCGATAATGAGTCATACACTTATCCGAGTGATGATTCCCTGTAAACGAATTGAAAAGGCTGAGATGAGGATGGTCGGGTGGATGTGCAGGGTATCATTATGTGAGAGAAAGAGAAACAAAGACCTCCAGTCACTGGGCCTGGTAAGGATACGACAGGTGATGAGAAAGAGCAGGTTGAGATGGTATGGTCATGTGGGGAGGAGAGGAGAGACCCACTGGCTCCAGAAAGTAATAAATTTCACATTTGTTAGGAGGAACACACGTGGGAGACCTCGCAAGACATGGGAGGAAACAATCAAAGCAGACAGAAAAGTGTTGAACAGTACCCACATTGACCAAATGACAGGACAGTATGGAAGAGAGCCATCAAGGAAATGAATGGTCCAACCCCACAAAGTCAGAGAAACGGATCTGAAACGTTGATGATGTGCAGCTAGTTGTGTATGTGTCTGATTATTTTTACTTTTTACCGTTTGCTTAACCTCCCAGATGACTTGAGTCAGAAGTCCAGTACTAGACTGCCCGCGAGTGTCCGAGTGGAGGAAATTGTCGGGCCGATCCGGGAAGGCTCGGAGCAGGTGCAGAAGGAGCTGCGGACTATCAACAGCCGGCTGGCCTTCATGGCCCAGCAGCAACGGAGGCTGGGAGAGACCACCACCAGCTCCCGGCTGGACTGGATCGTCATGGCAGCAGCCCTCATCCTGGGGCAGATTCTTGCCGCGTACTTCTTCAAATCGTGAGAGGGGTAGGGGGGTTCAAATCTGGAGAAACCACCAGCTCTCTGCTTAGATTGGATCGTCATGGCAGCAGTGCTCATCTCGAGACAGATTCTTGCCACGTACTTCTTCAAATCATGAGAGTTGACGGGGGGTTTGCAGCAAAAGAAGCCAAAATACACACCAGAAGAGATTGGATCGGCATGGCAACATGTGCATCTTGGGATAGATTCTTGCCTTGTACTTCTTTGCATCGTCAGAGCGGGGGTGAAGGGGGGGTGGGGGGTGGGGGGGCAACAAAAGGAAGCATGGGTGGTATTCTATAAGAAACTTTAGTCCAATTTGTCCTTATCAAGGCAGTTTTTTTCCCCTTGAATTGACTTTAAGTCAAAAACTGATAATCTGCCAATCATAAGTCATGGATTAGGGAGGAAATCGTTGAAATGTAAGTCGTAATTTAAGTTCGTTTTCAGAAGAACATCCGAGAAATACAAGCCATACGAGACACTTCCTTCTCATCTTTCTTTAAAATACAGGAATATTGTGTATTGTCCTTTGATTAAGAGGAATGGAAATGATGAGACTATTTTGAACTTTTCTGACAGGACCACAGGTCCTATTCTCTCTTCATTTCATGGGAAGGAATCGTTGTTAAAGGGAGTATACGGTACTGGGAAGACAAAAATTCCTACAAAAGGTGATCGTGAGCAATCTTCTTTCCAATGGTCTTAAATTCATATATTGTCCAATTTAGAAACTTGCTGAAAGTCATTTGCTCAAAAATTATCCACATTTGGAGTTATTAGTGATTTAATCACAAATTCTTGAAATGTTCGGCCTGAACAATTTGAGGATTTGTGATTTAACCACTAATTACTCCCAATGTGGATCATATGAGAGCAAATAAAGTTCAGCAAGTTTCTAAAATGGACAATACATGGATTTAAGACCATTGGCAAGAAGATTGCTCACAATCACCTTTTGAAGGCATTTTTGTCTTCCCAGTACAGTATATATCCTTTAATGAAATCAAAGGAGATCTGGACCTGCCGTGACGACAGAATGGTTCTTCCGAGATTACACGCCCCGTCATTTTTACCGCATCTATCCCTCACCATTAAAGAAAGAATGTCCCTTTTGCAGGTCAAGAATTAACAAAAACTTGTAAAAAACATAAAAAATGGGAGAAGATACTGCATTAGAACTTCCTTCCCAGTAATAGAAACTGACTTTAAGCCAAATTATAGCGATCAGTAGATTTTGAGGAGGTTTTGGGCGGGTCGTCCGAAACCGATAGCCTAGAGAGACCGGAGACCACTCTACGTTATGGTCTGCATCGGTCTGCTCAAAATCCATATTAGTTCGATGGGAATGACGCTCCCATTGCACGCTGAGAGGGACAATACGATTACGCATGTAGACTATTCTAGCTGCAGTGAAAACGTAAACTAGGATAGCTTTTCACATTTCCTGAAGATGTTTGTGAAGCGATGACTGTTAGATATCATACACGTTACTGTAAGGGTATACTGCTGATTCCTGCTGAGTTTTATGACATTTGCAACTGGGACACTCCGTCTTTAAGCCAACAGCATTTAACTGGACCCTGATGCCATTCCGAAATATGCGAATGGATGATTCACTCACGTCGCATGGTATTTATACCATCCAGATGGACTACATTTAGGGTTTCTCTTCCATTATCATGCATATTGGTAACATTGTCATTATAAGTCTAGTGTCAATTCCACAATAGAAGTGACTGGCCAGTTGAAGTATAAGAACATAAGTTCAGTCACCTCGTATGGTTTTGACTTTGTACAAGCAGCTTCTGCTTTGTGATGGATGTCTGTGTATGAATATGAAAATGAGGAACTGAAATAGGAATGATTGATGGCAATCATGTTTTTGTAAATGTTATAATCTGTACTTCACATCTTCCGGAGGCAAGCTATAAGAATTATGAAAGAATTATCATCGCAGCAGGCAGGGTATCGCTGCAGGAGCTGTGAATGTGACAGAATGCTCGATAAACGTTCACATTAAAAATTACATTTAACTATTCACATTTTTGAGAATAACCTGTACAAATATGTAAGTATGTAAAGTACAGAGATTTGATTTATTTATTGATTTTTCTTATCGATACTGAAAACGTCCTGTTTTCTTCTCTTTCTTCTTCCTAGAATAGATTTTATATGATAGAATAGAGCGTGGTTCATTCTGCGATGCCGGGCTGTAACCTTTGGGAGCGAACAATATATAATTCTTGATTGAATCTCGTCGCATGTTTGAGCAAATTGCTTGCAGTTTGTCGCAGTTTGTCGCAAATTGTCGCAGTAGAAATATCAGACTTCTTTTAATCAAGGTCTTATCAAAGAGCTACACGTTTCAATCTACCCCATGTATATGGCAGGGTTTTAGTAGGGATATTCAATTTATTTTAGCCATCCCCTTTTATTAACCCTTTGCGTGCCAGATAAACTCTTGCTCTATACCAACTGTGTGAATTACTGGTGAGAAAAGGCACCTATGGCACCAAACTGACTTACATGTAGGTTGCGTTCATGCAACACTTTTTTGCCATAGAATCGTGATTCAAAACGTGTTTCTGCAGGAGCACGATTGCGTTCAGACGAAATCGAATATAATGATTAGAATCATGATTCTGGCGATGGTCGCATGAACGCAACCTAAGAGGAATCATATCAACTTTAATAGCCAATTATTGTTGGACTCTCGACTGCAATTTCTGTGCCAACATCATAGCAATATGATACATGAGGATGTTCGATCATCACAGTTATAAAGTGAGATGACTTACCCTGTATCTGACAGACATAATGGCGCTGCAAGGGAATAGACGCACACCTGGCACACAATGAGTTGCAAGGAATTAGATTAGATTAGCGTTGATATCGAGAAGGAGGAGGAGGCAGTGATAAATGCAAACTTGCCCAAATCAAGATGAAACCAAATATTTGTGTGCACATATCCGATTGATTGTGCAGACTCAAAGCAATGATGAGTTTTCTTTGAAGATGATTTTTTGTTTTCTATCCATCTTTCATGATGGCAGGACCTGGCTCCTGAGATAATGTGACGCAATTGCATCATATTGTTGAGAGCAGCTGCTAGTCATGAATATTAAGTAGCGGCATCAAACCTTGTTCAATGGGATGGATATCTATGTGCTTAAACATCCTTGGCATAATATCAGTGGATTTCAAAAACATTTCATTCCCTAAAAACTAGCTCACCAAAGCAAAATCATATTGATTTTGATCAACATGGACCAATATTCTTACATCATCCGTATGTACAGCCACACATATAGGCTGATGGAGAAAGTGCGGATGCTGGAAATAAAAAACACTTTCTTGAATAGACATTGGCCGGTGTACGGATTGCTACATGTATGCTCGTACAATCATACTGTATATGCCATATATTTCGCTGGGGTTTTCTTTTCGCAAATTTTGCGAGTCTGGACTATTCGCGAATTTAAGAACACGCAAAATTATGAGTATGATGTGCTCGAGCACATGTACTTCTAGTACTAGTATTCCATGATCGTGAATTTAACCACTCACAAAATTGTTGGGAAGTCCCGAAATATATGGCGTATATTCAAAAGGTGTCGATGTATGTTTGACACTTTGATTTCACATGTGATATGAAAACAAATATTGTGAGAGAAGTAAGAAGTGATGCTTATTTCTTTTAGTCTATTCTCCTTCGACTGCAGCAAGACCTTCAAAGTATACTTTCATGATATTACTCACAGCTAAACTCTGCTCTTAACCCTAAGCCCTAACTGTTTTTAATGTATATTCACTTGTATTAGGTGTTTAAAAAAACTTGCAAAAAATTTTTTTTTAAGTTACAACTCGAATCAAGCTGAAATTAAGATAACATGACGTCAAAGTTTGTTTAATTGTTTAGGAGGTTTTGTGACATTTCTTGATTATTTATTGAATAATCCTTTTCATATTAAATGAGATTTTCACTTTTGGACAAATTTGGACGTACAAGTTTGTGTACATCTGATGAATAATTCAGAACACATCAATGCCCATTGTGCATCACACATGTCAACCTGAAAAGTCTTTTCTGCCAAAAGCATCATCCACTATTAATGACACTATGAAGGCAATTGCAAGTGGATTATAACTAATTTCAAAAAAATTTTTTTTCAAAAGAATCAAAAGAAAATTGAACACTTAGTACTTGTAGAAGTTATGGGCTTTAGATGAGTAAGTAGTAGATTAACCTGCTGTGGACCGTGTCGACTTTCCCTTTCAATCTAAGCAGCTCTTTGTAGTATTACGATATGTGACCAACTATTCTTCCTAGCTCATATGTGTACATAGAGAAAGAGATAGTGAGTGAGTGAACAAATAAAAACCCGTATAATACAGAGTATATTTTTATCATAGACACAATAATCTTGGTCTTGTTTGTAATGCTACCTGCATTAAAGGGAGAAGTCCTCCCTGAAGTTAAATTGGTTTTGATTCTAGCAGAAAAATGAAAGCAATATTAGTGAATGTTTGACGACAATCTGTCAAAGGATAAGAAAAATATAACTCATTTTAAAGGCTCTTTTTTGTGACAGCACTTGCGAATATTCTTAACTTCAGGGGGGACTTTTCTGTTAAGAATCACAGTGTTTTGTAAATGATTGATTACATGTTCTGATCTTCAATTTCCCTGAAGAAGTCAGTCAGCTGCTGTATGTGAAATCAACGTGAATTTTTTAGCTATAAACATAGTTATGCTCTGATTCGGTCTTCTATGATTCCCTTTAGAAACTTACATTTACCTCAACGATTGTTTGTTGGTCTTTAGGACCTATTTTTATATCGCACTGTATGTTTGCATGCTTTATATTTTAAGTAATTAATCACAGTGACACCTGTATACAAAAGCCACTTAAAGCTGAATAAATGCGAAGGTGGTCTTTATGCGAGGGTTATTTGAGTACAATTTTCAATGAGGACCGGCGTTTGAAGGATACACAAATTTTTATGCAGGTAATCGCTAAAGAAGGTAGAGTGAAACCTCTTTAGAAAGTTCACTGAAAGGAGAGGAGAATTGTGGTCTTGACATCCAGGTGGTCTTGCTATACCAGTGGCTCGCTGGCCAGGTTTCACTATGTACTTCAATCATAAATGCACTCATGTTTTCCACAGTATGATCTGCGTATTTGTTTTATTTGTATGTTAATTTCTTTTATCTTCACAAATTTGTTTCAATCTCGAAATGAAAGAGAGTTGGTACACATTACACTCCAAAATTACCTATATCCTGGTCATGCCTAGGTCAGATTTAAAAGATGCAGCAAAAATCGAAGGAGCGGAAACTTGACCATTTGAGCAAAATCAGACAAGTAATAAAAAAGTTATGGCCATTTGAAGTGCTATCATTCTTTAAATTGGCAACACATGTGTGATGTTAGATAGGCTTCTATCACATGGGTAAGGTCCCTTTAAATTCCAACTGACTTGATTGTAGGTCAAGGACACAAGTTTATTTATATGGTATTAACATGGAGGTCTGCTTTCCTTTTATTTAAGAACAGCTTCGACAAAACAAAATGACATTGTTAATATTATCGGACACTACGTTACCATTCAAGCCATTCTCCTAGAATTGGAAAAAAACCTTTACATGTATGTTAATAACATGATATCCTTGAATTTGTATCCTTGCCATTTGAGATCAGAGGGGATTTAAAGTTTTCACCCATTGAATTCAGTGCATTATGACTCCACTTATGACATCACACATGTTTTGCCAATTTGAGGAATGGTTCAACTTGAGCCATAAATTCTTTATTACTTGCCCAATTCTGCTGAAACTTACTCTGATATGCTTCTTTTTTTTCTGCATCTTTTAAAAGCAACTAATGTTGTTGTGAACTGTCACTTGTATGGAGTTTGCATATGATAATATAGGCTTATGTTTCTAGGAGTTTTATTACATCAATGAAAAGTTGTTGCTTAGGTATGAAAAGAATGGTACATCAGTAATGTTTATTTGAACTGTAGTGATCATTCAAGGGATCTTTTAGAAATGACAGAATTATTGTTCCTCCTGGTAATCCAGCAAATACTATCAAATAGTTACACTAGTTGGAAGGACTTACAAATAGTTATATAGAACCTCATTCTTACTTTGTATTTTCCAAGTTAGTCAGACTTTTCTTTTATTTTAAAGACATTTTCCATATGAATAGATCTTTTAATTAAAGTGTACTATGTATAATTTTCAAGGGTTTATTTATATTTGGGAGAGGGAATTAGGATGCATACAGGGTTAGAATGCAGTATTTTACTTTGATAAAATGATTGGACATTTCTATTTGAGGATTTCAACAAGATACCACTGGATTTATACTGTTTTACTGAATTGTTTTGCAATTAATGTTTATCATTGTGGAAATGCGGAAGAGAAAGATTTTGTGCCAAAATAGAATATGTAACAAGTTCAAATTACTGTGTTTTAGATCCAGCATCAGAAAGTATTTCTGAATGTTGAACAGAAGTTTAATTAACTCCTTCTTAATCTAGCTTGTTCTAAAAGCTAACATGTTTGTATCTTTCGGTCATATGAACCTCCAAAAATCAGATAGCATTACACTGTACTATATACATTTCTATGTGTTTTGTTGCTATGTTAGGCAAACCATAGGAAATATCTCCACTTATTAAGCAAGCAACCATGCATATGATTTTATGTTTTGGCAAAGTGATCTGCCTTGAGCAGGGTAAATAGATAACATCTTTCTACTCAATTGATTTTGGATTCTATGTATCACAGGCTTCTTCTCACTGAATTATTCATAATTTTGCATCTGTTTTTGCCGATAGAAATCAAAATTGTTCTTTTGAAGCTCTCAACAAGATCTTTCACAATATATCACTCACCCCATGTGGATGTTTCTGCCTGGTTTTAGTTTTTTTGCAAAGGATTGTGTCCTTTCGAGTATTCATTTCACTCAAAGCACTAAAGATTTTAATTAATTTCTATATGCATGTGTTATGTATTAGCAAATTAGCACATATATTGTATGTTTCATCAGCTATTACTTATTTATTATTATTTACTTTGATCATTCAAATGTAATCATTATGGTGCTGGAATGTAAATGGAAATGATTTACAAATGTACAGAAACAGGAATTTTATGAATAGAAGATTATAGTTATACAAAAACTTCATTTGTTAGTCTTGCAAAGGTATAAAGAACATGTTGGCTATTGCTACAGAAAACAGTAATGTGTTGTGTTGTTGATGAGATGTGTGTAATTATATTTGAAAACCTAACAAATAAATGAGAATGTTAATTATACTCCTTGTTGTATAGAGTGGTACTTATGTCCATATGATTTATATAATTATAGGAGTGTGTGCATCATGTCTGCGTGTGTTAAAAAAAAATCTTGAAACGGTATATCATGGAATTGTATCATTGTATTGTTTACTGCCATGTTGAAATATATTGTTACATTGTACTGTAATATTTCTACAAACTGAATTGAGGAATGAACAAGTGTGTGTGTGTGTGTGTGTATATTTGTCGGTGTGCGTGTGTTTGTGTGTGTGTGTGTGTGTGTGGACTTAAAGGTCTACATGTCAATGGTTCATGTGCTTCAGAGAAGAACTGCAGTAAAAGAAAGAATATCTGTATGGCTCTTGCAACACTTTTATTCCATACTTCACAACCATATGATTGACTCTCATTTGAACAAAGTTGTTCATACCAGCAAAATTTACTTCTATCAAAAGCTTATTACCTCAGGGCCCCGCCTTAAAAAGAGTTGTAATTAATCTGAATCGGTCACATGTTTAATCCCTTACTTCTAATGCAAAGGGTTGTGATTGATATGTATTGATCAATTGCAATTCTTTAGCTGATGGGGCCAAGAGTTGCAAAAACTATGATATACAATATGCACTTATGGACTTGAAAAAATACTTTTTTTTTTTTTAGTTTCTTATACCATGTACTAATGTCCTTGACAACATGAGTATACTGTATGTGCTATTGCTGAGAAGAAAACGTTGTGATCTTTTTCGATTCTGTTTACCATACATTGTGAGTGAAGCGATTATCACTAGCCAAGAAAATTATTCTTCTATATTTTCTAATCACCAAAGCAAAATATCCAATCCAATTAAGTACTAGTACTCAAAGAAGAACCAATAAGTTGAAATTCAGAATGGAAACGTTTTCATCAAAATATGTAGTTATCAATTAAATCGTAAATTAGAATAGTTCTTAAAAAAATATTAGGTGTTATATCATTCTGACATGGCAGTATTACAATGTTCTAATCATAAATATACAACAACTGTGATGCCAAAGACATGACTCTATGCAGGTGCTAGTACCCTAGTAGTGTGAGTAAAAATTGTCACACAATTGTGATCCGTCAGCTTAGAACCTGTATTGCAATGGTGTAATCATTACTAGCTGTTACAAGGCCACCTTGGTGTCATTGTAGATCTCAGTACACAAACTGCATATATGAAATATTGACCCTGGGTGTTGCATCAAAACTTGATTTATACATACTTTAAAATACACATGTTCATTATAAATAAATATAAATATATGTGAAAAAAAATCCTGGATACAGATATTGTTCTCAGGAATGTCCATAGGATATGCTGGAATAAAAAAAAAATTATCAGGCTTTCGGGAAAAGCATAAAGAAATGATTATATAGATATCAGAATAGTTATCATTGCACAATGCACTCATAAACTATGTAGAGTAACCTTTAAAATATACATTAACCAATGCATGAAACAATCACAACTGACTGGAAGAAAAATCAATATATATTACAGCATATGAACTTTATCAAAATAAGTATATATTACCTCTGAATAGTATTAAAAAATCTGTGAATAAATAGATTTGGCATTTATATACATGTACAAGCTTCCATATATGTGAAATATGTATATTTTCCAAATAAATTGTATTCCTGAAATATCACTCAATCTCAGGGGGGCGTTTCATGAACATTGTCAGCACTGACTGAATAGTCAGTGCTGACAACTTCAGTGAAATCCTCGGTTTTGATTAGCTGAGAGGCACTAGCCTCTGACTGTTACTATGGTAACTGTCAGAGAAAGACAGCTTGTCAGACGAAAAATGTTGATTAAACGCCCTCCAGATCACCACCAAGATTAATTCATGGTGAGACTTGTTCAGTCATTCTTTTCGGTACCGTATGTGTATTTATTCACAAGTAATACACACAAATCGCATAGACCAAACTTTTGTCTGGCACACAAAGGGTAAAATGCAATAAAAAGCTACAGAGTCCTTAAAGGGAGTATACTGTACTGGGAAGACAAAAAGCCTTCAAAAAGGTGATTGTGAGCAGTCTTCTTGCCAATGGTCTTAAATGTCTTTTTGAAGGCTTTTTGTTCATTTTAGAAATTTGCTGAAAGTTATTTGCACTCAAATAATCCTTATTTGGAGTAATCCTCAAAATCCTCAAAATGTTCGGGCCAAACATTTTGATGATTTGTGATTTAATCACTAATTACTCCAAATGTGGATCATTTGAGGGCAAATAACTTTCAGCAAGTTTCTAATGTGGACAATACGTTAATTTAAGACCATTGGCAAGACGATTGCTCACGATCACTTTTTTGAAGGCTTTTTGTCTTCCCAGTACAGTATATGCCCTTTAAAGGGATACATGTAGTTCACCCTGAAGATAGGTTGGTTTCAATCAAAGCAGAAACATGAAAGAAACATATTAGTGAAGGCTTGACGAAAATGCGTCAAAGGATATTAAGAAAGTTATGACCTTTTGAAATGTCACATGCGAGGTCCTCTCCCATATGTGTACAGAATGATTCCATAAATTGCTCTTTTTCTGTAAAAAAAGTGTGAAAAAATGTGATGATGTATCAAATGTGCAGGTAAAACGGTACATACCAGTAGCTTTTTGAGAAATGGCACATTTTCAAAATTAACAAAATCAACTTTAACAGATCATAACTTTCTTATTCTTTGACGGATTTCATCAAACCTTCACTAATATGTTTCTTTCATGTGTCTCGTTTTATTGAAACCAACTTAATTTCAGGGTGAACTATCCCTTTACATTGACACACATGCCCTACTCTTAATAAGACCCATCTTTAATCCACCTCAGTTTTTTAATTTTATTTGAAAGGAGTGACTCAATTCCTGAATGGGTTAGCTACATATAGCCTCATATAAGAACAGGGCAATATGGTTGAAGATACTGTATCATCATTATCAGCCGCCCTACTCTTCGTTCTTTGAGTGACTGGACATGATTTTTGATGATGGTTTGATGGACGTCATCATTAGCTCCTTGGTGAAGCAGGTGTAGGCACTCACAATGTCCTCAAAGAGCATCAGGGGCTCTGCAGGAAGGGGAATCATTCATTGTCCATTCATGGAAATTTGCTTTGCTCACTAAGAGTCATACATACATTTCAATACGAAATAACATGATTACATTCCTTCATTACATACACGTCATATGAAGAAAGAAAACAAGAAAACAAAACAATGAAACAGACATAAACAATGTAACATGGAAATGAGTAGATTGTATAATTTTTATAGATTCGTGTTGAAGTGAAAGATGAGCATTTAGGATTGTTAAACAGAGTATAAACAGTAATAGATTTAGGTTTTGTATACCAAATACATAAATATGTCACATATCAATCAATATACTATACATTTTTAAGCTAACTAATTTAGTGATATTTATAAAAACAAGAGTATAAAAAAAGTCTGTTATTCCAAGGGTTCAAATGCTCCAAATGTTTGGTTTGTTATTTTTGACGGTTTGATCACCGAAAGATGGAAAAGATTCATTGACCCATGAATAAAACAGGTGTGTTTATCCAAAAATGAAAAAGGTTCATGAATAAAAAAAAAAATGTATTGGTTTTGTTAGTTTTGATGAATTGGGCTTGTTAATCCAACAATGAAATGGGGTTCATTAATTAATATTTTAAAAAATAAGACTCATTAATGTGAAAATAACTGCAATACATTTTTTTACTTATCATTAACTCTTTATGTGCCATTGAGACACTTTTGCACTGGTATTACAGACCCTTCTCCTACGTCAGGATGGAGTCTCACAGAGAAGGATTTAAACCCAGTGGAGTGGACAAAGCCTACCGATAAACTGAAAGATGGGTGAGAGATGCTGACCCTTCGTGGTTCATGTTGCTATATGAGTTTTCAATTATTGTACCTTACCATCGATGGTAACTACCATGGCAAAAACCATTGAGATCTCATTATTGCACATGTTGCCATGGTAGTTACCAGAATCGATAGTAAGTTGAAACATGCAACATGTCCTAGAAGGCCTATAAACGTTTTTATAAACAGGCGTAAAGAGTGCCGCACGAAATAAGGAATAATTCCGGTAAGCAGAGGCGTAACTCGACCCTACCTGGATGCTCATGCTCGGGAAGGCTGATGATGATTTGGCGGAAGTAATCGACCACCGCATTGATGAGGGCTTCGACATCATGATCGTTTGGGACAACCAGGCAGATCTCTTGCAGGATGCGGATCAACCAGGACATGTTCAGATTGCTCAGATATGTGACCTGGTATCAAAGGTCCAGAAACAGAAGTGTGAGCACTGCTCCAACTCAATAATGGATTCCTGAAACATATGATTATAAGCTTATGATTTGTCAAATTTCATTAGGATTGTTGAAAATGTTAAAACAGGAACAAAGTGTGGTATCGCATTTAGCACAAGAAGGAATCACCAGTCGTTTGTAAAATCGTTTGTAGCTTACGAACGGCTTGGTGAAACACCCCCGGGACCCTAAACCACTAGTACCACCCCTTGACCCTGTCAAAACTGACAGCATGTGAAATGTGTACTCTATTGATCAGTGGGGTTTTCCTGGTCTGGTACTGAGAGGATTAATATTGAATCAAGTGAGTCTGGGGGTGACTTACCAGTGCAAGGGCAACGACAATGGAGCTGAGCTGGTCAGTCTTGCCATTGATGGCCTTACTGGCAAGCACAGGAACACAGACGGCCTCACCACACATCACCAGTAGACGAGCCGTGTTCTCTGTCTGCCACTCAGTAGGGCAGGCTACAAATTACATTACCAAGGATAAATGGTGATAGAGGATAAATGGTGACAGTGACAATACTAAGAATAAATGGCAAACAGTGACAATACCAACGATAAATGGTGACTACATGTATGAAAATACACCACACATCACCAGTGGACGAGCCGTGTTCTCTGTCTGCCACTCAGTAGGGCAGGCTATAAATTACATTACCAAGGATAAATGGTGACAGTGACAATACAAAGGATAAATGGTGACAGTAACAATACCAAGGCTAAATGATGACAGTGACAATGCCGAGACTCAATGATAACAGTGACAATACTAACAATAAATGATGACTACATGTGTGAAAATACACCACACATCACAAGTAAACAGGTTGTATTCTCTGTCTGCCACTCAGTAGGGCAGGCTACAAATTACATTACCAATGATAAATGGTGACAGTGACAATACCAAGAATAAATGGAACACTGACAATACCTATGATAAATGGTGACTATGAAAATACACACACACAAAATGTTGCTGTTCTGTGTATTTTGAGGAAGATAATCATAATGCCGGTTAATTGGTAATATGTAGCACGTGTATACCCCTACAATAACATACTAGAAAGTGCCTACTTTAATATATCTCTCTTATCCAGCCATATCGATTTTCCCGATGGCCGCCGGTCCCGACGTGGCCGGATAATCGAGGTCCACCTGTATATCTAGACTATATAGTCTATACCTTATCTTCATTAGATGTGAAGTTAGGATGAATGCTAGCTGGCATGGAGAGGTGTAAAAGCTTACCAGTGAGTTCTTCGAGCACGCTAATGACGCTGTCTGTGTTCCAATCCTTGTGCCTGTGCAGGGCCTTGATGGCCACAGCCAAATCCCTGAACGGCACCGAGCTGAGGTCACCGTTCAACGGGTCATCATTGGTCATGAACGTCCAGTCAATTTGGTCTGGAAAACACAAACAAATAATATTCATATAAAAGGGTTTTACAAAATTACTGATATATCAACAGGTCATAGTTGGTCAAACATCCAGTCAATTTGAACTGAAAACACAAAACGGCATTTATATAAGATATTGAAAGAACCTGGGGTGGGGGACTCTGAAAGAAGTTCAGTCAAAACCAGCTATGAAGTCAGTCTGCATTCTGAAAGACGACTGGTAAAAAACATATCATGAATAACAAAAGCTCTCACCAATGTCAAGACTGAAGAGATGCCAAGACCTGCTCAGAAGTGACCAAGAGCAGCAGAAAACACCGAAAGCACACAGAGTACATGTAGACCTCTGCAAGATTGCTTTAGTACATACTGAAGCTGCTTAGAACCTCAGCGCAGTCAATCAGCATTTTAGAACCAATTTGAGGAAAGTTTACCTGACGAAAGCTATGTATCAAAAACTCTTGGCTGCTCTTGGCCGCTTTCAGTAGGACCGCCTTGCACTAAAAGTTACAATTAATCGTAAGTTCCAAATTTAAACACAACTTTGCGTTTATCAGTAATCACAACTCTGTACAATATGTGCAATGTGTGATAAATATCAAACGCAAGTTGCGTTAAATATTTGAATGAAATGGAAGTTGCTTTTAATTATAACTTTACTTTAGTGCAAGACGGCCTAATGTACCAAATCTTTTAACCCTATGCGTACCAGATATAATGCTGTTCAATGGGATACGTGTGTATATAAATGGGAAAATAATCCACATACATGTACTGTTAAATTAAGTCAAAGATACTACACGACCAACCTTTGCTTCTGCTGAGCGGGCCATAGAGTAGCAGCAGCAGCCGAGCCTGATGCACCATGGGATACGGTCGGAGGATGAAGTGGAGCCACATGGCGAGGTCTTCCAGGGAGTCACACTGGTCCAGGATGACACCTCGTAGGAAGGACCGAACCTCCAGCTCCTGGCCTGGCTTGGCACTGGGCCTGTCACTCAGAACACCACCTGCGCCATGTTGCATACAGGTTTTCAATCATTGTAACTTACCATCCATGGTAACTACCATGGTAGCAGGTCCAATAATGAGAGCCCATTGGCTGTTGGCCATGGTAATATCCATTGATGGTAAGTTACAATAATTGAAAACTTTATTCAACATGGCCCTGGGGGTGTTTCACCAAGCTTTTTTTAAGCTGTACTTTATGAACAACTGGTGACTTGTGATAAATGAGATACCCCAATTTGTTCCCGTTTAAACAAATTGGAGTCAATTTCCACCAATCCTAAGCAAATGTGATAAATCATAAACTTTGTATTCAGACACTTGTTAAAAACAAGAATTTTAATTTCTAAAGACCAAATTTAACTTTTAGCTGCATGATAGGAATCAAAATCATCAAGAATCTGATTTAGCACAAGAAAAGGTCACGTGCGTAGTTTAAGAACAGCTTGGTGAAACATCCTGCTGGTCCATTTTGCATATAGGTTCTCAATAACTATAACTTACCATGTACATGCGACAGGGTCCTGGATATATACATCAACAATTTCTCACATCTAGATAATTTCATATGATGTTCTCATGTATGTAACGGGACATTGTTTTCAAGCTCTTGCTTGCAGATCTTGAACCTGTCCTCTTGTTAACTATGTTGACGATATTTATTTGAAATGTATATTGCGTTATACATAGAAAATAAATGAAAGGCCAAGGGGAATAGTGTTAATACAGAACCCAAAATAAATGGGGCACCATCTGCTGTGGTTATGGGGCCAATTCTCGTTTGATTTTATAGGAATATCAGGAAGGAATTGTCTTGAGGTCCTCAAGTGAGTCGCACTTGTCAAGGAGGGAGGGGACCTCTAGCACCTGGCTAGGCTTGATGCTAGCTACGTCTGTCACTCCAAACACCAGGGCCCCATTACATAAAACTTACCATTAATAGTAACTCTGGCATCAATGTTAACCATGGCTACATTGTTTGATAGCCAATCAAATCCGAGGTTTCTATAGACGTTGCCATGGGTGGCAAAGTTACCATATGCAACAGGGCCCTGGTGATATAGGGTAATTCAAACACTGCATTGAGGACAAGGAGTAATTTGTTCCTACAGCTGATCAGTGCACTAATATCACACAGCAATATCTAATCTTAAGCGTTTGGCTATCTGATTTGGAAATTGATACGCTTCCATGATAATCATCTAATATTTTGGTTTTGAGTAGCGCATGAAGAAAACTGCATTAAAAAAATTCAGGGGAAATGCCTCCATATTGCATAATCGACAATGGAAACACTTATGTGGTGAAAAAGAAAGAAAAGAGTGAAGTACATTGTACAAGTGACAGATTTTTATTTCCTTTTCATAAGCATGAAGGATGTAAATGCACATAGTACATTTAAAGGTAGCCCATCCCTTTCACAAACATCTGCAAACTTCATGAAAGTTTGCTCATATTTAGCATGTATCTTTGGAATACCAACTGTGAAATTTTAAGGTGAGAGGTACTATAACTCTGATAGAACAAATAAAAATGTAACTAGTTTTCACTGAGATTTGACTATTTTTGTGGTACGAAAAAAAGAAAGCTCAATCAATTATCACAGATTATTTCCTCAAAACCAAATATTATGCTTTGTCAATTCCAGGGAAAGATTATAACCTCTCTCAAATGATGACAAGGTCAGGGAACTTTCAGAATTAGGTCTGCAAAAGGGAAGGGCTACCTTTAAATGATGCTGACTCAGCACGTTTACCTCTAATGATTATGTTTTTCATTTGATTCTGTTGTATACATTTATGTTCATGTAATGTATTCTAAGTATCTTTTTATGTAGAATGTTGAACAAAATACATGTATTGCAAATTCGGGTCCAGACCGCAATGTAATGTTTTCTTATAAAAAAAAAACATTTCAAATCAAATCAAATCCCGTTTTTATACAAGTTATAAACATAATCATATTGCTGTGTATTTTACCATTCATGTAATATAGTACAGAATACTTGATAGCAAATTGTACTAGTTCTTAGCTCTGCCTTACCCATCTTCACGACCAGCTTTTGGTGATCGATGATAGCAAAGTAGGCTTTGTGACATTCTCTCTCCTCCCAGCCCTTGACAAAGATGTTCAGGAACTGGCCATAGCAGAAGTTGACCCTTGACGTCTCAATCTTGACACTGGACATTAGCTATATTCATGCAGTGGGGAAACAAATGGTCAAGAATGCAATGATATTACAACAAATTTTATTTATTGAGAATCAATTAATTAGCATTAATTTAAAGCTGCACACTCCCAACAAATTCATAATTTTCATTTCAATCAAATTATGATACATTTTCTTACATTTATCTGCATTTAGTTCTTGATTGTAAATGGGTCACTGCCACATTCACACCAGCTATACATGTAGATTAATGACGGTTCTTACAAATCCTTTTGAGCATTATTTTGTAAAGAAAAACTTTGAGCTCCTTTTTGCAAGATTCTACATGATATGTCAACCAGGAACAACAATAATATTTGAATGTTTATATGGCAATAAGTGGTACAAGTCGTGACATTTGGAGCTTATAAACTAATCACATGGTTTCACATCTACTTAAGATAACTTCATTGCGGGAACGGTTAGGCATTGCAAAGCACATAATAAACAAAAGAAATACCAAAGAGGAAAAAACTGCTATCATGCATATCATTTCCAGTAAATAAGACAACACTTGCACACAGTAAAATGCAGTAATTCATTGCAAATCCATTTTTTTTTTGGGGGGGGGGGGGGTTTATCCCAGTCTTAACTCAAAAAGATGATTTACACACATTTTTTTTTTTAAGTGAAGATACATACACTCCAGCTCAAAGGAATTGTCATTTAAGGAAAGGGAAAGGGAAGAAAGGGAAGGAGCCACAGTTTCAAACCGCGGTATACAGTGTATTGTCCAGTTTAGCACGGAACATGATGCTTTAGCCTAGAACATGATGCTTTAGCCTAAAAAGTATCATGTTTCATGCTGAAGTGGACAAGATATACAGTAGTTTAAAACTGTGGTTCCTTCCCTTTCTTCCCTTTCCCTTTCCCTATTCCAATTCCTGGAATGTATTTCCTGGAGTGTATGTCAGATTCATTACCTCTACAAACAATGTTTCCATTAGTTTCAGTCTCTCTTTGGTAGGATACAGGCAGGTGGATCTCTTCACCAGCAAACCTGTGAATAATCACAATGTAACCCTCAATGCACCTTTGAGTCATTCCTGCTCAGTATTTCAATTCCTTAATACAGTGTCCGTTTGGGGGCTAAATGAGTTAAAAAGACAACAGCACGAAACATATATACATACATGCTATATACATTCATTTTTTCTCCTTTGACAGTAACAGAAAAGTCTAAATTTGTTACTTTCAATAGCTTTCCTCTTAATCAAAGAGCAGTGAATGCTGCTTTGGAGGACGTATAGTGTACATGTACTTTTTTTTTAACTTATCTGTTATTCTCTCTCTTTATAGTTTTATTGAAAAAAATCAACTTACAAGTAGCAGAAATATTTACAGTGCAGAATTTATCAGTTATAAGGACAAAAGGGACAGGGACCAACATCAACAAGATCAGATAATATAGTAAAAGGGGTGAAAAGAAGACAAAACCAAAAGATATCAAAAAAGGGAATTACAGGGATTGAAAGAAAAATTATATCATCTTTAAAGATAGATACATTGACATTGCTCCTTTCATCATTCAATAACACATAACAAAGTTTTAGCTGATATTGAAGATAGTATGCCTGCCTGGTCTGAAACTTTGGATCAGAAGTTTTAATGTAGACTAAACACAGTTAAACATATATAGGTTGTAGAAAAAGTATATTGGTGGGGGATGATCTTACCAAGATCCTTGAAGCAATGGCAGAGGTCAATCTTCTTCTTCTTGCCTTTGAATCTCCGCGAACAGCCATATTTGAGTAGGCGGCCAAGTCCCTGCTTAGTAAGGTTGTACGCCATTACAACATCCCGCAGAGACTTTGACACAAGTGTCAGGTAGCTCAATTCACAAGCTGTGAACAAGGAACAGGCAATGATGAGTTTATGAATTTTCCTGAACTATTCTTTTCATAGCCAGCAAGACTACTGTACGAATCATGATGATAGTAAATGTCCTGAACACTTTCATCTCATTGATAAAATGTTCATGGGATGATCTTGGATTTGGCCTGCCCTTACCTTGCCATGCCATGGCCTTTGATTTGACAACATTATGTCTATAGATCTAAAGACATCAAAGTTAACACAAACCTTTCAAGCTAAAAATGTCAATCATAATGGTCAATGGCCAACTAATTTAAGTTCATTGATCTAACAGTTCTTTTACGTATTCTAAGGTTCATCTAGCTGCTAAGAAGTTAATAGATTTTTGGATCTAACTTAATAAGTTTAAGTATCTAGATCTAGACCCTATAAGTTAACAGTATTAAAATGTAACTTATGTTAGAACTTAAATTAACTAGACTACCACTACAAGTATAATTACAGATTTCTAAGCTAGATCTAACTTGAACTTGAATTGAAACTAAAAGTATAGAATAGGCCAGAGTTTACACAGACCCAGAAATTGTTGTTGAACGTCAACATTGAAGTTCATGTTATGAAGTTAAAGAGATGATGCAACTTAACCCGAGAAAGTCTACGATCTCTAGACCTCTACTCCTAAATGGAGTCAGAACTCACTTGTGAGATGTGAGAAAATGTAGAACATAATCTCTTCAGGAAGAACATAGAAGTAACCAAGGGGAGCTTGGATCATCATATCGCTAAATTCTTTCTCATTAATCTTCTTCTGCAAACGCTTGCTTCTCCGACATGCTCCTTCTTTGGGTATTGCACACATCGAGGATGTGAACTTCAAGTGCTCCATCTCAATTTACCAGAGAAAAATGCCAATATCTGATCCGTATCCGGCCGGCCGGCGCCGGGATAACCAGTTTGCGCTGACAGTGATGGCAGCTGACTTTGCTCTTTGGCTGCGACAGTTCAGACTGTTTTTTTTTTTTTCTTAATCTTGACTTTTAGCTGCGTCAAACTTCTCAACAATGGATCACTTCAGCTTATAATAATGTCAGCTTAAAATGCCAAGTGAATCGATGAAAAGCATTACGTGGTCCGGATTCAAATTGATGAAATGAATATCTGAGTGGATTGTTTATTTTGAAGTCGAGTCAGCCTAGTTTTGTATATATAAATTTGTTTAAATCCCACGCTATCGATAGCGCTCGATCGATCGTACATTGGAGAACTTTATGTCCCGCCTGTGACAACGTGACTAGAGAGAGGGCTAAAGGGAGAGGGACAGAGAAAGAGAGAGAGAGAGAGAAAGAGAGAGAGAGATAGAGAGAGAGAGAGAGAGAGAGAGAGAGAGAGAGAGAGAGAGAGAGAGAGCAGTCGATGAGAGAGAGAGAGAGAGAGAGAGAGAGAAAGAGAGAGAGAGAGACAGAGAGAGACAGAGCTAGAGAGAGAAAGAGAAATGCCTCCCCCTCCCCCTCACCCACCAACATCCACAAACACATGAATCAATGCCCCGCCCCCCCCCTCATCCACCAACATGCACAAACACATGAATCAATGCCCCCCCCCCCCCCCTCTCATCCACCAACATGCACAAACACATGAATCAATGCCCCTCCCCCTCATCCACCAACATGCACAAACACATGAATCAATGCCCCTCCCCCTCATCCACCAACATGCACAAACACATGAATCAATGCCCCCCCCCCTCCCCCACCATGCACAAACACATGAATCAATGCTCCTCCCCCTCATCCACCAACATGCACAAACACATGAATCAATGCCCCCCCCCCCTCCCCCACCATGCACAAACACATGAATCAATGCTCCTCCCCATCCACCAACATGCACAAACACATGAATCAATGCCCCCCCCCTCCCCACCATGCACAAACACATGAATCAATGCTCTCCCCCTCATCCACCACATGCACAAACACATGAATCAATGCAGCCCCCTCCCCCTTACCCACCAACATGCAACAAACACATAAATCAGTGCCCCCCCCCCCTCATCCACCAACATGCACAAACACATAAATCAATGCCCCTCCCCCATCCACCAACATGCAAAAACACATGAATCAATCCCATCAACCCCAAAATGCAAAAACACATGAATCAATCCCATCACCCCGGCCTCCTCCCCCCCCCCCCCCCCAATAACACCTGCACAAACCCTTTATGCCCCCCCCCCTCCAATTACCTAAAACTTCCACACGGTCTCTTTCATAATTATCATCGTCATCATATTCTGAATTCCTCCATGCAGTCTTGATCTTAGACTTTATTTTACCCTTTAGCCACATCACCCTGTCTTGAAAAGTCTTCATTGGTTGCCCCTGAGGGAACGCCTTGCCTTTAAAATACTTCTTTTAGTCTTTCATAATGTCAACGGAACTTACAATAAATCTTTAATTCACAACTACCAACCATCATGAACCTTAAGGTCCTCCACATCTGGTCTTTTGCAAGTTCCGGTTTCAAAGAGATCGTGGGGAGAACGGGCCTATTTGCTCATGCAGGGCCAACCCTGTAGAATTCTCTTCCACAGAGTTTGAAAACCGTGACGTCAGTGACCTCCTTCAAGGGCAACCTAATGACATACCTGTATAATGGGTGCTTTTTGACATACAAGTTCATACCTGTATTGTATTTGTTTTCGCTCTCTCTCTCTCTCTCTCTTTAGCGCCTTGAAGCATCTAGTTAAGATGGAAAGTGCGCTATATAAATTCTATGTATTATTAGTATTAGTATTCTCTTACATCAGGCACTTAATTACACGCTATATATATTTCGAGCACCGCAGACGACATCGTCCAAAATAAACGCTCAGTCCGAATGTTTGTCTTGCTAGCCTAGGTACTAGGTTGTGCACAACCCAGTCTGTTAACAACTATATCTGGTAAGGACAGACTATGCTCTAATCCCACCCTCACTCCACAAATTAGCCAGAGGAGCTATGACGTCATTAGGGCGTAGTCTGTGTTACCAGACAAAGTTGTTAACAGACTGGGTTGTGTCTATATCACCTCACAGCCTAGTAGTACCTAGGCTAATGTACTGCACGTACTTTATTCAACCTTCCATTCCAGTTGTAACGCTAACGAAGATTTACAGCTGAAATAATCATAAGGGAAATGTCTTAACTCTTACTAACATCTGATACTCAAATGTAGGATTAGCCAGTAGTTGACATATAGTCAGAGAGAGAAGTTCAAAACTTACATTTTCCATTCTCTTCCATTCTTTTCAGACTATTCTCAATTTGACCGTAGATGGCGTTTTTCTACTCGCTTCGCCACATCCGTTCCACTGAGCTAGAAAGAACCTAGTTCTACGGAAGCTTAAACGTGCATCGCGAAGGCGAGTTGTTCAACTCGCCAGGCGGCTTGTTTTACATAAGAAAGCGAGTAGGCGACTTCTACAACGTCGCCAAGGCGCCTTGTCTCACACGAGAAGGCGAGAAGGTGACTTATACGACTCACCAAGGCGCTTGTCTAAGACGAGAAGGCGACAAGGTGACTTGTACAAAGTCGCCAAGGCGCCTTGTCTAAGACGAGAAGGTGAGAAGGTGACTTGTACAAACTCGCCAAGGGCGCCTTGTCTAAGACGAGAAGGCGACAAGGTGATTTGCACAAACTCGCCAAGGGCCTTGTCTAATACGAGAAGGCGAGATGGCGACTTGTACAAAGTCGCCAAGGCGCCTTGTCTAAGACGAGAAGGCGAGAAGATGACTTGCACAAACTCGCCAAGGCGCCTTGTCTAATACGAGAAGGCGAGAAGGCGACTTGTACAAAGTCGCCAAAGCGCCTTGTCTAAGACGAGAAGGCGAGAAGGTGACTTTAACAAATTTCGCCAAGGCGCCTTGTTCAGACATGAAGACGAATATGTTTTAAAAAACATATCGAATAAATAAATGAGCACTTTCTAGTATAATTTTGTTTTTAGATAATTGTGTATTATCGACCCTATTTAGTAATTTTGAGGTAAGAATTTGAGTTACTTTTGATTTATGATTTAGTATCAGCGAGCCGAAAATTTGGGGTCTTAAAAAACATATGGAATAAATAAAGGGGCACTTTCTAGTATTATATTTTATAGATAAGTGTGTATTATAGACCCTATTTAGTATCCGCAAGCGCGAAGTGCGAGTTGACAAGGGCACTTAATAGATAATTGTGTATAATAGACCCTATTTAGTAATTTAGTAATCTTGAGGTAAAAATTAGAGTTATTTGTGCATTATGATTTAGTATCAGCGCGCGCGAACCCCGAGCCGAAAATTTGGGCTTTTAAAAGATATATGAAATAAATAAATGGGCACTTTCTAGTATAAAAAATGTAGATAATTGTGAATTATCAACCCTATTTAGTATCAGCGAGCGCGAGTCGAAAATTTTTTGTTTTAAATATGTAATAAAATAAGGAGCACTTCTAATATTAAATTTCTAAAGAAAAAGATCCTACTGAATTAGTATATTTGCGAGCGCGAAGCGCGAGCCGAAATATTGAGCTCCAAATAGGAGTTATTTGTGCATAATGATTTAATATCCGCGAGCGCGTTTTAAAATATAATGGAATTAATAAATGGCCACTTTCTAGTATTGAATTTTTAAAGATAATTGTGTATTATAGATCTTTTTCAGTATCCGCGAGCTGAAAATGTTGAGGTAAACATTTAAGTTATTTGTGCATTATGATTTAGTATCAACGAGCGCGGAGCGTTGTACAAGTCGCCATCTCGCCTTCTCGTATTAGACAAGGCGCTTAGGCGAGTTTGTACAAGTCGCCTTCTCGTATTCTCGTCTTAAACAAGGCGCCTTGGCGAGTTTGTACAAGTCGCCTAGACGCCTTCTCATCAAAGACAAAGCGCCTAGGCGAGTTTGTACAAGTCGCCTTATTACCTTCTCGTCTAAAACAAGGCGCCTTGGCGAGTTTGCACAAGTCGCCTAGACGCCTTTTCATCAAAGACAAAGCGCCTAGGCGAGTTTGTACAAGTCGCCTTATTACCTTCTCGTCTAAAACAAGGCGCCTAGGCGAGTTTGTACAAGTCACCTTCACGCCTTCTCTTATCAGACAAAGCGCCTAGGCGAGTTTGTACAAGTCGCCTTCTCGTCTTCTCGTCTTAAACAAGGCGTCTTGGCGAGTTTGTACAAGTCGCCTTCTCGCCTTTTTTGCCGAAACAAGGCGCCTTGGCGAGTTGAACAACTCGCCTTCGCGCTGCACGTTTAAGCTTCCGTATAGTTCAGTGATCCGTTCGCACCACTGATCTCTGGTTCGCACAGAATACGCACCTGTGACATACACTGTGAATGGCGCCATCTCTTGACGCCATTAGAAGCTTCATTAGAAGTGGAAGGTCACTCTGTGGAAGGTCTTCAAAAAGCTTTGATAACAATGTACAGTGTAGCTGTAAATATGTTTACATAAAAATTCAGGATTTCTAAAAACTTCATAAAAACTGTTAGTGTTGTGTTTAGAAATTAGACGTCCGTGGAAGCAGCCATTCGATTTCTTTGTTGTGCAAATTCTTGCAATATGGTAGATGCACCAAAATCTAGACTAAAGTACTATATAGGGAAGACCGGGGTGAACTGGGACGCGGGAGAAGTGGGACACCTCCTATATCTAGGAAAGTTTTCAACCAATTAGCTTACTGGTCTAATCCCCTGATAGGCATTTGGCATCAGAGTAAAAGCACATGAAAACAACAGCGCAAGAACTCTGCTGCTAAGTGTAATTTTGAATTTAATTTTTTCACACTTTTTTTAATAGTTTTTTTGCAGTCAGTGTGAAGTACGTACTTAGCATTCTTATAGCTAGCAAACACTTAGCATGCTATATCTAGGCCTTGTTAGTCCTAATAATTTTGATTTTGCAGTTTTTGCAAAAATGTACACATTTGTAAAGTTAGCCGCCATTTTTATTTTTTTGTGTGTGTTGGGGTAAACTGGGACATCACTGTTCCACACCTTACTGTCCTTTTTCTCCCAACTGTGTCCCACTTCTCCCCGTTCAGAAGCTTTTTACAAATCACTGATTACACAAATATGAGACTTGCAGCATTATGAATGAACAACCCATCATGTGGCCTAGCATCGGCAGTCTTAAGGCAGAAAACATGAGTTCCCAATTCTGAATAAAAGAAAAGTTCTAGGAGAAAATTCATCAACTTGTAATTTTTGTCCCACTTCACCCCGGTCTCCCCTAACCTTTATATTCAGACCTGTCAATGCAGGTGGTGGAGGTAGTGGAGTGCACAGTATAAGGGTGTTAAGTGCAAAACGCAATCGGCACAAGCGCCTTTTTAAAAATGCGTTTTTCCACACTAAGCACCCTCATACCAGGGATGTGTTAGCTAGGAAGGAGAAGAAACTCGAGCATAATACATTCAAACATGTATATGGTTCTAAAGCGTGCTCATGAATGTCAAAAGCATTCCAAATTCATGACAATCTTTGATGTTCCATGTGCCGGGCCGACATTTAGCTGTTGCCAACTTGAAAAAGAAATTTCTTTAATCCCCATTTGTCTCTAGCAGCTTAGTTTCTGACAAATTTGTTTGCAAACCATAAAGAAGTTAAGTACAGATTATGACAGATCCTTTATTCTCCTCTTGTTTCGTAAAGTAATGAGGAATCATTAAATAAAAAACGGACATATAAAATATTTGTATTACTTACAAAATTGACGAATTTCATCACTTTCCGACATTTTGTGCATTTGTGGGATTCAACCATTCTGAAAATGATATATTAAGCTGTGTATTATCATTAACGGCGTTTGTGTGCGTTTGCGTGCAGCGGAGATATTTTACTTAAAAATCTTGTTTATTTGTGTTTGCCGATACCTGTTATGCTCATGGAATTCCATTAATAGAACAGAAGAAGCGAAATGAGATTGTGCATTTCTTTTGTTCTCTCTGAGAAGCCGTTTCCACGCAATCACGTTCATAATTGTTCAAACACCTGAACAGCACCTGTTGAAAACAAATAACTTTTCAGCGGCTTGGCACATGGGTTCAACTGAGAGCGAAAGTTGCTTTATATCCTTCCATAACACATCCCTGCTCATACTGCGCTGCACGGCTCGAACGCACTCATAACTGTGCATTATTTGTAAAATAATAATTGACTGCCACTATACAATAGCCTGTTCATTTTTAAAAACATCTACCATATTAAAGGAATAGTTCACCGTTAAATTATATATTATATATATATATATATATATATATTTAATAAAAGCAGAAACAAGAGAAACATATTGAGTGAAGGTATGATGAAAATCTGTCAAATGATTATAGAAAGTTATGATTTTGTGATGTCATGTGCGAGGTGCTCTCCCATAAATTATGTTGGGTACACATTTTTTTCTCGAAAATGTGCATTTTCTCAAAAAGATGTGCATCCTTTTACCTGTGTATATTTGATACATCATGAGAAATATGGGGGGGGGGGGGGGGGGTTCACACACACCTGTAAGGAGAAGAAAAATTCGTTGTCAAAAACAGAAAAGAACAATTTATGGAATTAATAGTAATCTGTACACAACATGATTATAGGAGAGCACCTCACAAATGACGTGACGTCACAATAATCAAAACTTTAAAATCTAATAACTTTATTTTCCTTTGACTGATTTTTTTGAAAAATCTTCATTAATATGTTTCTTTCATGACTGTTTCAGTATTTTTATTGAAACAAAGAATATTTCAGGATTTTCATTTAAATTATCACCGTAGTCATGATGCTAGAAATATGGTATAAAAAACTCAGAAAAATTGAAGATGAAAGATTATTCATGAGTAAATGATATGAAATCGTTCTTTGATAGGCGCATTGGTATACTCATGCATTGGCCTTCCTTTTTCTCCTACTATCTTATTCATCTTAATTATGTTAATATTTCATTGTTTTCTTCAAGAAACGATTTTCTTTATGAATAAATATATACATCTTGGCCAATTTAGTATTATACAGTTGCAAGCAAAAATATTCAACCCCCGTACATTTTGGACATTATGACAAAACATTTTAACTGTAGATTATTACTAAATCATACAAGTATGTGGCAATTAGATACCAGATCAATAGTCCTTTGTTTGTTTAAAAGTCATACAGTGTAGTTAGAAAATTGTGATTATTCATGCATGACGAGATATAATCCAGGAAGCACATTCAGACCTTTCTTTTGTCATTGAAGTATAACTCGAATGCTACGCTGATCATGGTTTGTTAAGTCGTTGCTTTGATAGATGGCATGATATGCCTTCATTTGAATCATATTATGATTTCTTTCATATTTTTCATTTTACCAAACATTTTAACTCAGTGGTTTTCTGGTGAGAGCTGCCTCCATTGAGTTTGTACAGAGGTTGCCCATGAGATTAATAATTTAAATATAGTATCCGTGTAAAAATTAATTAAACCAGTGGAAGTACTGAAAAATCATGTATTAGATAATGGGATATTATTTCATCTTTCATAAAAATTAACCAAAAAGCCATGATCACCAGGGCATTCACTGATCATAGAAAGGTCTGAAAATGGCCATTATTGTGCTCACTTGACCATATCTCTTCGTACTAGTGGAATGATCACAGTTTTGTAACTATAAGAAAATCAAAGAGGGGTGTTTCACCAAGCTGTTCGTAAGTTACGAACGACTTTACGAACGACTGGTGATCCCTTCTTGTGCTAAATGTGACATCACACTTTGTTCATTGAGAATATGATTATTATAATAATCATAATAAACTATCTGTTAACCACTCGCATGATTTGGTAATGGTTAATTTGCAGTTGTGATGTTTGTCTTTTTGCCAGAATGTCCAAAATTATGCGATGGGGGTTAAATGTTTGCGCATGCACCATGAAAACTAACTGTGTACAGGCCTAGTAAGGAGAACAAAAACATATATAGTTTAAGTTTAAGGCAACTTTCAGTGTTCAAGATGAAATTTGCCTGTTAAAAAAAATCCATACATCGCACTTATCTTTGAGTCGTGCGATATTCGTGCAATATAGTTTGGTACCCCCCTCAAGACCATCCAATATTAAACATAATATCGGCCGGTATTCTGAAGTTGAGTTTAAGAAACTAGTTGAAACCGACTTCAGAATGATGGCCATCATAAATTACTGTGGGCTTACATTGGTGTTTAGCATGGACGCGGAAACTTGTTGCTTATTAGCCTATATGGATTGACTTGTAAGACCGTATTCCATCGAGAAAGCTGCATGTGCGGCGTAGGTAAAAGCAATCTGGTTATTTTTTGCCCTTGAAAAAGGCCTAAGGTGTGGCTAGCTGTACGAGCACGATAACAGTTCAGAGATTTTATATAGTCTGGGTGGACGTCCAAGTTGAGTGGTAGGCCTAGATATGTGTGTGTGTGTGTGTGTGTGTGTGTGTGTGTGTGTGTGTGTGTGTGTGGGTGTGTGGGTGTGTGTGTGTGTGTGTGTGTGTGTGTGTGTGTGTGTGTGTGTGGGTGTGTGTGTGTGTGTGTGTGTGTGTGTGTGTGTGTGCGGTATGTTCGGGGGGGGGGGGAGAGGTATCAGAAAAGATTTCATTCTTGTGGAATTGTTTTATTATCATTTATACATATCTATTAGTATTATAATGATCATTATTTTAGAGGAATTGCATATTTATTTATGTATTTGTTATTGTATGTTATAAAGTGAAATTGTTTATTTTATCATGGGAATGAAATCAAATAAAGGATATGGAAAAAAAAAGAATGTAGTATGTGTGTGCGGATAGAGTGTTCGTTTTGGTGGGATCAAGTGGGGACCCGCCACCGCCCCCCCCCCCCCCCACCACTCACCCACACACACACACACACACACACACACACACACACACACACACACACACACAGGCACTCACCCGCGTAAGATTATGACGTAAGATATAAAGTTACCAGTGTATGAGTTTGCAGGTACATTACTATCTAATCACAGACGACCCGATAAAAAGTCCGTTTGACATTGATTTATCAGTGCTAATCTAGCGGCAGCGAATACAAAAAGCCCGCTTTATTCCAGTACCATTTTACGTACGATTTCAATACCGAATGCAAACACACCTTTGACCAACAAACCGATTGCCGTTTATTAACCAATCAGAACACAGCTTAATTCACGACGGACCCACATCCGATTTGAAAACATTGCAGACAAGTTTGAGGGGCTAAATAACAGGAAATTGTGTAAGTTACAAATTTGTGTTGATCTTTCACGTTTTTGTGGTCGTTCATGACTTGGAAATTTATGTTGTGAATGTTGAAGAACAAATTTTAACGTCATTTTGTAACTTGAATCGAAAACATTGCGCGATATATCCGTGTGTCTATTCATTTTACACGGCGCGGCAAGCGCAAGGCAACGGTATGGTAGTGGTACGGGCGTGCAATGGCTCAATCGTGCACGAATACTGACATGCAACAGCAGAAATATTATTGGCCACATGACGTGCAAGTTTGTATTATTTACAGTAAGTGGCTCAAACGGGCTAACTGGTCTCCTTATTTCCTTTCAAGTCCAAAAAGATCTGCACTTCTTATGTAAATCTTTTTTCTTTCAGAATAGTTTTTGTTTTGAGTGTGACTTCGAATCAGCACGTCACGAATCGGGCGCTAATGCACTTTGGTATCCCACTAGTTTTATGAATTTTAACCCTAAACCTAACCCTGACCCTAACCCTAACCCTACACCTAATTCTAAACCTAACCCTAACCCTAACCCTAGACAAAAATTTAACTGCGTAATTTGTCCAAAAAAGTGATTTCTAGGTCACTTTCTGCCGACGACAATCAGTATTGCAGTGTTCCCCATTGTGTGCATTATATATGTGGGATACCAAAGTGCATTAGCGCCACGAATCGTTGTCACTCGAGTCAATTGCTAATCATGAAAAACGGAATGTTTGGAGATGTTTTTTTCGCTTAGTTTAAATTTTTCTATCTGGCTGCAAGCATCTAAATTATCATTAAAATACCAAGCTGTGACATTGTATAGTGGAAATGATCTATCTGAGGAGGGACTGGCATTACTATTTTTTCTGAGGGGTGAAGCCCCCTGGGCCCTAGGACAAAATAGTAACTTATGTTATGCCAGTCCCGGCCCTCCGAAGATGGATAATTTCCATTATATCCCTTCTATGAATATTCATGAGTATTCTAGGAACGTGATTGGTCAATTGATGCTCGAAGAGCTCCGGATAGTATACAAATATTTCATGACCATGAGGGATCTTGTGGAATCTATTTGCACCGAGGTTAAGTGGAGGGCGTGCGGTACTATTTTCCCGAGACCGCAGGTCGAGGGAAAATGGTACCGCACGCCCTCCACTTCACCGAGGGGACCAATAGATTCCACAAAGTTCCCGAATAAAGATCATGAAATATTTGTTTTATATCCTTCATTAATATATTCTTTGTTCATTAATTTAATCCTTACCATGGACCTTGTAATATAGTGCCCATGCTCTAAGCTCCGAACGCAGGAGCCCGATTCAGATGTTTTGTTATTTCCTGCGGCTTGAGCAAACCTACGGAAATTCAAGTTGCACCTCGGCCGCAACACCGCGGGAGTTCTGGCAGCGCGCCCAATAATTTTCCGCTAACACGTCAAAAGGCAGCTGGAAAGAAATGTATCGCGTAAATTTTGCATGTCGCGCATTTGAAGCGATGAAAATTGTATCGATCACCGATAGCCCAGATATCGATAGTCCAGAGTGAAAAAAAAGACTATTTTTGACATGACGTCACGAAATAGTACTTTTTTTCCCTCTGACGTCACGAAATAGTACTTTTCCTCCCTCTGAGCTCTCTTCCTTCAAATAGTTTATCTATTTGTGGTCATGTGACACTCTTTCAACCAATCAACGAACTGATATATTAATGAGGGATATAATTTTCACTATTTTTTCCTGGGGAGGACTGCGCATGCTCTATTTACTATTTTCTTCCTTGGCATGCTTGGGACTACTGCGCTGCGCATGCTTTCTACCTGAGCGGGCGTAAATTAGTGCTCGCATGAATGCAGTATGCGGCGTGTTGCGCATTTACCTGGGATGAACCGATATCGAGAGAGAGAAAAAAAAAGGCGACATACAACCACACGGTGTTACCGAAAGTTTTACTATTTTCTAAATAGTATTTATTAGTATTTTTGTTTATTGTTTTACAAAAGGGATATAAAACAAATATACCAAGCATTGAGTTCGAAAGTATAGTGAAAATTATCCATCTTCGGAGGGACTGGCATAAGTTACTATTTTTTCCTCGGGGGCTTCGCCCCTCAGAAAAAATAGTTCTATGCCACTCCTTCCTCAGATCGATAATTTCCACTATACAATCTCACAGCTTGGTATATTTGTATACTATACTTTCGAACTCAATGCTTTGTATATTTCCCTTTTTTTAAACAATAACAGAACAAAAGTAGTCACCCTTTTCCCTTTGTCTCGATATTGGTTCATATCAGGCATGCCAGGCAAATGCGTGACACACCGTGCACTGCCATGCGCTCTGCACTAATTTATGCCCATTCAGTTCTGACCGACCAAGATTGTATGCAAACGTGGTGACCTCCATTGACGGAGTTCGGTTTGACCTGCTGCAAGGGGTAGATATTGAGGACTTTAATTGCATCTATCAACAGTTTAAATTGATTAAAGTGATTAAAGTGATTAAATTCGGCATGGATGTTTTTCATGAATATTGCTCTACCTGTCTACAGTCTAAAGTCTAAGCTCTGAACCGCGAGAGTTCCCCTAGCGCGTTTAATGATTTTCAGCTAAAACACAAAACAGCAGATGGAAAGAAATGAATTCCATATTGCTCGCAGTCAAACAAATTTTGTTCCCAAGTAGAGGGCATACGCAGTAGTGCAAAGGAAGAAAATAGTAAATAGAGCATGCGCAGTGCTCCCCAGAAAAAAATAGTCTGCAAATATTTCATGACCATGGAGGATCTTGTGGAATCTATTTGTACCGAGGGTAAGTGAAGAGCATGTGGTACTTTTTTCCAGAGACTGTAGGTCGAAGGAAAATAGTACCGCACGCCCTCCACTTCACCGAGGAGACCAATAGATTCCACAAAGTTCCCGAATAAAAATCATGAAATATTTGTTTTATATCCTTCATTAATATATATTCTTTGTTCATTAATTTAATCCTTACCATGGACCTTGTAATAGTGCCCATGCTCTAAGCTCCGAACGCTGGAGTCCGATTCAGATGTTTTGTTATTTCCTGTGGTTTGAGCAAACCAACGGAAAGTCAAGTTGCACCTCGGAGGCTCGGCCGCAACAATGCAGAGTTCCGGCAGCGCGCCCAATAATTTTCCGCTAAAACGTCAAAAACCAGCTGGAAAGAAATGTGTCACATAGATTTTGTGTGTCGTGCATTTACCTGGGATGAATCGATGAACACTGTATCGATTACTGATAGCCCAGATATCAATAGTCCAGAGGGAAAAAATAAGACTTTTTTAGACAGGACGTCACGAAAAAAGTACTTTTTTTCCCCCTCTGACGTCACGAAATAGTACTTTTCTTCCCTCTGAGCTCTCTTCCTCCAAATAGTTTATCTATTTGTGGTCATGTGACACCCTTTCAACCAATCAACAAACTGGAATATATTAATGAGGGATATGATTCAGAGCTAAGGCAGAGATAGTGAAGTTATAGTGACCAATTACGCTCCTAGAATACTCATGAATATTCATAGAAGGGATAATAGTCAATAGCCTGAGAACTCTGCTTGATTATCACACACGATACATGTTTACTGTGTTAAATTCGAGATGGCTGCTTTAACTTAAACGGATTCTTCTAGTCTACAGTATGATGTGGGTGCCTCAAACCGGCCCCCTTGTTTTCTTTTGAATATTTTCATACCAAATAAACAGGAAATACTGAAATTTCACTCACAGATCAACAAAATTATGGATTAAAGATTAGCAAGAAACTTCCAGAGAAATTGTGCTTCACATTCACATCATTGAACCTTGAACCTGGCCCTTACTGATAATGTGCGATATCTCCGTCAATCCGACGAGTGCAATGCCAACATTTCGCCACTTTTGCTTTTTGATCATGCTCGTTCCAGTGGAGTGAAAAAAATGATGGGAAAGTTCTTGCGATCGATGAGAAAATCGTGAAAGTATGACCGCAAGTTGACTAACAGAGATATTTTGAACGAAAATGTGCAATTGTCAAATATGTGCACATTTTGTCTATTTTTCCTTCCGAAAATTGTTCATTTTGTTTACTAATGCATAAATACACAATAAATCTTGCATCCATCCTTCGATAACGCGCATTGATCAGAAACATGTTGGGGCCGGTTTGTGGACCACTCACTAGATGCCTCAAACCGGCCCCCTTGGTTTCTTTTGAATATTTCATACCAAGATAAACAGATAGAACACTGAGATTTCACTATGAAATCAGTAAAATAATGCTCTTTAAAAACTATTTTTGGATTGAAGATTAACTAAAAATTTTCAGAGAAATTGCGCTTCAAATATCGCTCGGTAAAACATCACACATTAACATCACTGAACCTTGAAACCGACCCCTAAAGATAATGTGCGATATCTCTATCAATCTGATGAGTACAGTCACATTGCCGACATTTCACCATGACGGCAAGTTGAAAAACAGAGATATTTCGAACAAAATTGTGCAATTGTCAAATATGTGCACATTTTGTGTAATTTTGTTTCTGAAAATCGTGCATTTTGTTTTTTAATGCATAAATACAGTACACAATAAATGGCGCATCCAACCTTAACGCGCACTGAGCAGAAATACGTGGGGGCCGGTTTCAAGGGTAGGGGCCAGTTTGTGGACCACTCACTATACAGGTGTAGACAATAATTTGTATAAAAGTGAGCACACAAATAAGATTCATTATTAAGGCATTATATGAAAGGAATCGCAAGTTACACCAAACCATTTATTTCATTTGAATGCCCTTCCGTTGACTTTGCTTCATTGAGGGTCTGCATTTTAGACTACTGTAGCAATAGCGAGAATTGCACACATGCAGTACTGCATGAAGTGCATGCGGTAAGCCAGAAACCGCAGATTCAGACATTATTATTAGTCGTGAGTACTGAGTAGCATGGCAGAGCAACGACGTCACTGATCTATATAGAGAGAAAGTAAGCAAGACTAGGATGGCTTTCAGACATTTGGACTCTTGGGGTTTTGGACATAACTTAAGTAAAACTTAAAATTAAGAGTTTGGTACTCGTAAGACTAGTCAGGATTTAATTCTCCTTTTTTTCTCCCTCTGTCCCAAGAAGAGAATTGAGAATGATTACCAGTAGTCTTCTGCAGCCAGAGCCATTTATTGAATATTATATTATCGAAAATGTTCTCCAGCCCGGAAGCCAGGCTAAAACGTACTTGTTCACATTCACCCTCACTGTGTATGTGTGTGTGTGTGTGTGTGTGTGTGTAAGTGTGTGTGTGTGTGTGTATACAAAATGTGTGTGTCTGTGTGTGTGCCTGTGTGTATGTGTGTGTGTGTATGTGTGTGTGTGTGTGTGTGTGTTTGTGTGTGTGTGTGTGTGTGTGTGTGTGTGTGTGTGTGTGTGGCAAATTATGGCAGAAATACATGTTCTGTACATTTTGTATGCGGTAGCATGCCCCTCTGTACATTTGGACTGCGCTATAGAGAGAAAGCCGGCCAGACTAGATCGTGTTACGTACGTTCACATTCGCTCATTCACCCTACTTGTGTGTGTGTGTGTCTCACATATAGTACCCCGAACCGCTGCATGTTTACACTCAACCCCACTGTACATGCGTGTCCATACAGTACGTCAGTCGCTGGGCTCTCTCTATGCATTGATTAGTGATCTCCCTCTCCCTCTCCTTCGCTCTTCGTCACCGTTAGCATCTCTGGGATGCACCTCTCATGCGATGACTCATCTCTCGCAACCCGTTAGTACAGGAACACACAGACACATACACACACACACACACGGACAGACACACACACTCACTCTCAGTATGGTCGCCTGGTCTCCTGTGTAGTCTTTAAGTGCAGACCCTAATACAAGAATATTGCCAGGAGTGAATTTTCTCATCCTCCTCTCCACATTTTGTTGAAAGGATATTGCTGATATTCTGTAGGAGCAATTTTAATTTTGATTTCAATTTCGTGAGTCGCCCCTGTCTAAATAATTTGTGGGTAGACGGTAGGAGGCTTAGGAAAGTACACATATGTTGCCTCTTTCCCCTTCGTCCTTGTTTACGTGCATGCTTGAATTTGTGGCATATTTGTAGTATTTTTTCACTCGCCATCCCAGAAATATTTGCACTGAACATGATCATCTGATTATGATCAAAAGATTAATGTTTCACTGAATCTTACATTGGTGTTACGCTGAAACTAATGTTAGTGTGTGACTGATTATAAGCATACAGTACACTGTTGGTACAGTACATGTGTGTACACATAATTGTAAGCACAGTTGTATAATACATTCTGTACAAAAGTATTTAGGCATGATCTTATTGCACGTGTTATGACAGTACATGTATGTTCATGATTATAACAATGAATGTACGTAAATGTATGCACTTGTACATAAAACAGTATATGTACGTACAGTTCATAGCAGATTTGACTAATGTTTTTCAGCTCATTAGGACATACACAATCTGAATGTGTATATTGTGCCATATTTTACATTGTATGGTCATACATGTACAGACACAAACGACAACTGTCAACTGCAAGCACAATCACATACAAATTAGATTCAAAGATGGGACTGTTTGCATTGTGCACCCACACAGCAAAGACATTGTCATCACTGAAGGAAAACAATATTTTGCACCGTGGAGCTGCAGATCAACTTTCCAGCTGACTGCAAATGTTTCAGTGCAGTCAAGTGCATTCAGTGATTGCAGTCAGTGTGTACAAAATGCACAGAGCTCACTGCATGTAACTGCACAGTGGAAAGCAGTCAGTGAATTCTGATATTATTGGGAAGTATGATTCATACTCATCTGTATATTATTGTAGACAGAAATGTATTGTATGATATACTGTACCTACAGTACTTTGATACATTTGTACATACAGTAAGGAAAAATGCAAATTTGCTTGTAGGTGCTATTTTTCTAGCTTTAAGTCATGGAACAAACACCCTGAATGTTGTTTTGCATTATGTCCTACATTTAATTCTTAGGAAATGAACTTCCGGTCCACAAACATTCTTTAGCCATGGTCTTGTTTGTGTTTTTTCATTCTTTCATTATTCCATCCACCATCAATGTTAAGGTAGTCAAAAACATCGCCCTGAGTGATTGGTGGTATTTTTTTCAAGTCCTTCATCCATGTAACAACCCTTCTATTAATATTAGAAGGTTTATGAGGGTCAAAATTACAGATTCTGTGTGCTTTGAATACGTACCAAACTCTTACCGGAAGTATACGTCCCAAGAGCAATTTATCAGATATCGGTATCGCGAGGTGATATCGGCTTCATGCGATCTACATGTATAGGGAGAATTGGATGTAGAAATACCATGCAGTGCTATTGTTGAGTAATGATTACATGCTTTCTTTTGTTTTTCCTCTTATTTTCTATGTAGATCAAGCAAAAAACTGCCCCAAGCTAAGTCAGATATCACGAGTGCAACCTATCAATACATAGTACTACCATAGCGCTTGCACATACACCGGCTATCGTGGGAAAATTCTGTTGCGGCCAGATTGCCCGCTGGTTCATATTTCATCTCAACCTACTTGACCGTCTACAAGAGTGACCAGTCAGCAGACTGACCAATGAGGCATTATGGGAGATGACCAGGAATACCTCAAGCTCCCGATTGAGGACCAGTGCGTGCACAAGGTGAGTACTCTTCAAATTGGCAACAGCAAAAGAATCTCAAGTGGAAACCAGTCATGCTGATGTCATTCTAAATTAACTTAGGTTAATGTGACCTCGATGATAAGTTCATATGAAGAAACAAAAGTTGGGACAAGTGAGCAATTTGAAGCTTTTTGTGAAAGGACATTATTTGTGTTTTAATAACTTAACCACTGACCCTAATATTGTTCAATAAATCCAAGGTTGCCAATATTATACATGTAGTTTGATTATGAAATTTATAATGGGCCTGAATATGCCTGATGTGTTTTTTACAATTATTTTATTGAGGTAAAAACTGACAGTAGCTGGCACTGCAATGCACTGCCAAGGGAAAAAAAATGATGTTTTTTAGTGAGAAAAATTCACAGGAGCAGCTGTTTCGTGAAAATCAATGTAATGATCTTGTTCTTCCATTGTCATGCAAATTTGAGTCTGATGAAATTTGCGAAGAAAAACAAATGATGCTCTCATCATACATGTACAATCATAAGTTCCATGAGCTGTGGGGATAGGCAGATTGCATGCTTGTGTTTTGAGCGTTGCGTGACATAGCTTGTCAGGTGGGAGCCATGGAGGGGGGCATGAGGGGTGCAAGGCAGCGCCCCTATTTTGGAGATATGCCTGTGCTGCTTGGGGGCAGCTTGGAATCGATCACGGATAATATGCTCTATAGGGAAGAGCAAGAGGCTCGGCTGAGCATTGAAGACTTGTGTGTAGACGAGGTATGTAGATTATGGACTCAGTGGCCTCTTGACCCATTAACAAATGATAAGAATTAATTTGCAACAAACTTTCTAGACAGCAGAAAAGAAAAACAATTGGGCTATCATATTTATAGAGCTACTGTACATGTACCAAGTATTACTGATTTTCAGTATTTCATAATGAAATTTGAGAAGAATACTGTTCTCAAAGATTTCAAACAAAATACTGATTTCATAAGTTCTAGTTCATGATGGGTTATTTTTTTCCATCAAAATACTGATTTTCAGCCTGTCAAATACTGAAATGTTTTGATTAAGGTTGGCAGCCATGTATTTAAGAGAAATTACAAATACTGCTTTTCATTATTACTTCTTTGGCTGGATGTTATTAGTGATGATTGAAATTTACAGAATTCACATTGCTGTCCTTGATCATTACATCACACTGTGTTTGCTGTGGACAAAATAAATTTTGTCTTGAATCTTGAATGTGCAAAGATGTTTTACAAAATGTTGTTTGTTATTTATCACATCACAACCTTTAACGAAGATTCATAAGGAAACCAAATGTGAACACATTAAGCGTGATGTAAAATAGTGCTTTAAACTTTGGGTATGAAAACCCACTTGGCAGCTTAAATTTATAACATGGAACCCTGGGCTTTTTGTCAATTACATGTAGCTCGATCAGGGATCAAACCTTACTTTTCTTTGACAAAGGCTATTTTCATACATGGATCATTAGTCAGACTGCAGTCAGACATTATAATGAGACTTAAATTAAGTTTGACATGATGTGCCTCAATATTTTGTAGTGAACTGGGAGCTCATGATTTTTAACCTTGTACTACCGTACCTTGAACAAGATGAGTACTACCCTGGGTAGAAGTGGTAAAAAGATAGAATCAAGGGAGTTTTCTGGAACCTTTCGCGGGCGAGTGCATTACTGAACAAAACGAAACAAAACCTGGCACACAAAGAGTTAAAGATAGGGTTTCCCTTTTGCAGGTCATTTCTTTTTTTTTGTTGTTGTAAAAAGCACAGAAAAAGGAAACTGAAGATACTGTATTAAAGTTAATAATAGAAGTGGAGTCTGAATTGCATACAAAAAGTAAAGTTCAGCGAAGTGTTATAAAGTACAAAATATTGAAAGTGACAGTTAATTAAATCCATGTGATTGCCAGTGGACAGCTATCCAATGCTGTTCATGTTACATGAATTTATATTCATACTGCAAAGCTTGTGTGCAAGAAAACATGTCAAATTAAATCAATCATTTGATCAAGAAGTGAAGTTAAATTTAATCAAAAGTGGAAGTTGAGGCTTGGCTTGAAAAGGACATGCCTCTGGTACAGTATTGGTGCAGTAGTACTGTGTACAGTATGTGCATTCAGGATATCTCCTCATACACATGATGTGTACATACAGTGTACATGTGTATTGTACACACTGTATGTATGTGCATTTGTGATACATGTGTACATGTAGGACATGCTCAAAATTTGACTATTAAGGCATGATACTGTAAGTGTATTATCACACATCTACATGTACTGAATTTAGTTTGTGTTAGCCTAGCTTCAAGGCTGTTGGGCATTTAGATCCAAACTAAAATATTTGATTAAAGGGTGTGGCTGCAGTAGACTAAACCATTTTCAATTCCTTCTCCGGCTCGCCCAGAACGGAGGGAGAAAAGAGGAGAATGAAAGAGTGACTTGTCTTGAGAATATCAGACTTTTATTTTAAAGTTTGGATTAGCCATGTCCAAAAGCCTTGAATCCAGACTAGCTTTTAGTGTATACATTATACTTGGATCACGTTTTCAGCATCCTGTTCTCTGGTTTATTCTTGTTTGATGTCCAGGTTATTATTATCAGATTCAAGCCCAATTAGAGGTCAGATGCCTTGTGTCATAATCTTATTTTCAAACTGATGATAATGATTGCTTCCTACCAGGAAGGTTACATTTATTACTGTGTGTTGGATGTTGAGAAGCCAGGGACTATTCAGGAAACCTTTTTAGCCTAGCAAGCATACAATTGTAGCTGAATGTACAGTTTGAAAAACTTGCTACTAGGTCTAGTAATTTATTATACAGTGCCTTTAATATACAGCACTAACAATAAATTCTAACAATTTTCAGTGCATACACTGTACGTGTAGTAAAAAATGAAAAACAATGTTACATTTTTATGATTTTTGTCATTTAATATTGAAAGTGAGAATGGAGTATAGGAAAATTGATTTAGAGTTGTAAGGAGGAGAATACATGGGAGATTCTTGAACCTATTCTAGAAACAAAAATGATGGAAGAAGAGCTTTCAGCTCAACACAAAGCGATGAGGTACATTTTGTCAAACTGAAGTAAAGTTCCCATTTTAAAATATGACTCTAGTCTGACAGACCTAACAGTCAGGTCCTGACTAAGGATATACACAAATATATGAAAATAGCCCCTGCCAGAGAAAATTAAGGTTTATCCCAGATCCAGGTAAAGTCCCAAAAGCCAAGGGTTTAGGAATGTTTCATGAACATGGCCCCTGGTTTCCAGATCCAGGCTGTTGGACCTCTTTAATCCCAACTGGAAAATGACCTCATACTGTCAAGATTCAAGATTCAAGATTCAAGATTCAACTTTATTTTCCACAAAAAAAAAGACATCAAAACAAATACATGCATAAATTTCAAATACAAGTATAACAAAACAAGAAATAATAATAAAAAACAAAAAAACAAAAAAAAACAATTCATTTATAGAGATGATATTCTTTTTTTTTGTGGAGGGGTCCAAAAGAAGCAGGGCTTGTGTGTATTGGACCCCCGAATGAAAATAAATAGAAATTATGTAATATGTGCAAAACCTTTTTTTTTTTCTTTAACAACAACAAACAAACGGACTTCTGAGAATATTCACCATATCAGGGAAAAGAATACATGGGGGCTCGTGGCGAGTTTGCCCAAAAATGCTTAAAAGAGCCCTGGAAAATGTTAATAGAGCACCCAAAATTACTCTACCATGTACACACAATGAAAAATTGTAGCCAAATCTGCCAATGTGCTCAAGAGTCAAGTAGGAGCCCAGGAAAATATTGAATTAATTTCCCCCCTGCATTATTTCATTCTCTTCCTTTCTCTAGTCCGTAGAGTCGGAGAAAAACAACATTACTGAGAATGATTAGTCTGTACTTTAACCGGATCTGTTTATCAAAATGTTGGGATTAAAATCGCCAAATAGCCTGCTAGCCAGGCTAGGCGCTGACTAAAAATCAGTCAAAAAAAAATCTCTATCCATGACCACCAATCTGCTTCAAATGAAATATCAGATTTTTATCTATAGTGTAGTTTCATGCTACACTACAGCTGAAAGGAATTGGCATAGGGAAAGGGAATGAGCCACAGTTTTAAACCACAGTGTATTTTTTCAAGTTCAACATGAAACACGATGCTTTAGCCTAAAAAGCATTGTGTTTCATGCTGAAGTGGACAAAATAAACTGCGGTTTAAAACTGCGGTTCCTTCCCTTTGTTCCCTTTCCCTTTCCCTATGATAATTTCCTTTGAGCTGGTGTGCACATATACGCATGTCTGGGGCTTTGCAAGGAAGAAAAAATTCATATGAACAAATTATAGAATCAAGCTTTACATGTATCTGTAACATGAATCCCCCCTCAAAGAAAACAACAACAACAAAGAAAAACTTTTGTAACATGTTTAAATTCATTTTATGAACAAAATATCTATCTGTAAAGTAACCATCTTCATTTCTGCACTGACTTGTGTGAACATAAATGTACATAATTTCCCCCACACAATTGAAGCATGTTGCTTCTTCTTCAAATGCACAACACACATAAATACATAAATGATATTTTTTGCACTGAGATATTGAGGATTATGCTGAGTGACTTGAGATACGATTTAGTTCAATATCCCTGTTTTATTTACATATCCGTTTCCTCAATTATCTGTGTCCTCAATCAGTTCTAATCTGATATTCCCAATGGCTTTTGAAAAGCAATTAGATTCATGAATAATTACATGCACATGTTGGTATACAAAATTTATAACAATTATTAACTTGTGGGAAGGCTGCAATAGTCTTGCTTTAATTAATAATAAAACTCTCTACACAAGTACAGTATGTACTGTAGGCAAATACAGTCATCTACTTGTACATAGATCTATGTGTACGTGTTAAGTATCGCATGTTTAATTCTTTGATGTGCAGTGTACTTGTCAATCCATTAATCGTCTACCCCAAATTTACAACTTAAACAATATTTAAACATTCTACTCGTACAATGTATTATACTTGATAAAACTTCACAACTTATTGGATATTTCACAAAATCAAAGCTTTAAACAATCGCAACTTTTTTATCCTTTGACAAATTCTCACCAAACCTTCACTTGTAAGGTTCTTGTATCTTTCTGCTTTCATTAAAACCAACTAACGTGTAATTTTAGGTTGGACTCTCCCTTCAACTTGCTCTTTCTCCTGTTCCTCATCTTTTTCCTCTTCCTTTGCAGTTTCATTCTTGAATTGCTTGTACATGCATCTTGTTGTAGAATGTACATTTTTGTTTCAGATTCACACAATATACACTTCATACATGTAAGAAGTTTTCTGGACAGTTCTCGTCACAAATTTCTCCCTCCTTGAAACATTCCCCAGGTCTGGAAAGCTCGTCTCCATGGATACGAGGAGGCTGCCAAGATATTCAACAAAATCTCGGATGAGAAGAGTTCGGAGTTCACCAAGTATGCCGGCCTTCTCAAGAAGTTTGTGATCGACAGCAACGCAGTAGCCCAGGAAAAAGGACTCGATGCGGTACTGGCATTCCTAGACTGTGCTCATATCGCTCCCAAGTAAGTTTGCCATCCATCTCTCCATTTGTCTGTCCGTCCGTCCGTCCGTCCATCCATCCATCCATCCACCCATTGACCTACCCATGCTTTCATTCTGTTGTGGCTCGTTAGATCATTCTTTCTTTCATTCATTTATCATCATTCTCTCCTTTATTTTTGTTGGTTCTTTCATCTATCCATCCATTTATTCATTCGCATTCATTCATTCATCCATTCATTTACATTCATTCATTCATCCATTCATTCACATTCATTCATTCATCCATTCATTCATCCATTCATTCATTCATTCAATCCATCCATTCATTCATTTGTTCATTCATCCAGTCATTCATCCATCCATTCATTCATTCAATTAATCATTCATCCATTCATTCATTCATTCATTCATTCATTCATTCATTCATTCATCCATTCATTTATTCGTTCATTCAATCCATCCATTAATTCATTCATTCATTCACACATTTAATCATTCATTCGTTCATTCATTCATTCATTCATATGGCACTACAAGTGCCTGAGCAATAGCCCTTGTAGGAACTTTTCGGAAGATTCATTTATCAGAAAGGAATCAATCAGACAATTTCTTCATGTACATGTGTGTCAGTACTGCATTGCGTAATCATTAAGTTTCGTGTGTGCATTGCGATAAAAATTGCAAAACTTGTCCCCTGATTCAAAACTCTTTCTATGCACTTGCATAATGTTTTTGTTCTATGTTTTGATTTTCTGTCCCCTTGGTATATACTTGGGACAAAACTTGTGCAGGACCGAAACAGTGCAAGGTTCCTTTGCAGAGAGCAAAGGTCAAGAGCGACATATAATCTTTTTTTTTTCTTTCCCAGAACTGTTGGGGAGGTAACAGCGGGAGTGGTGGCAAAATGCTTGAACTCTTCAAGAACAAAGACGAGGGAGAAGGGGATCGAGATCTTGATGGTGTACATAGAACTGGAGAAGCAGGAGCAAGTCATGGTAAGACTTAAGACATAACTATTTATTTACCATGTGTGTCATAACTTTTTTTACCAGTAATACACACAAGTGGATGGGGAGTTGGTTTGATATTCTGACCCCCCCCCCCTAATTATGACAGTTTGCAAAATGTGTCAAACATATATTAAGATGCCCTTGCAGAATTGTAGTTGATTATTTGTATACATTTTGGAATTTTCCAAATGTCTGTTAATTTTAATGCATGTTAATTTTGATGCATATTTTGTTTGGGTATAGTACAAAATTAGGTTTGTAGTCTAGTTTCTAAATTGTCTTGACATACACAATAATTATTTTTTTGTGATGTATTCACAACGTTCTCCCTATTTTTATGGCTCCTTTTCACTTGAATAGATGTCCATGAATCATATTTTGTTCCTCCTTTCCACCTTTCCAGGAGAAAGTGGTGGAGGTTCTAACCAACAACCAGCCTTAGATTGTGGCTCCTCCACCTCTTGAAGTTGATAATATTATATTAGTTAGACTTGAGTAAGTGGTCTCATCCCTGATTTATCTTTTGTTCCTCCCTTCCACCTGTCCAGGAGGAAGTTCTGAAGGGTCTGACC
This sequence comes from Arbacia lixula, assembly GCA_963669155.1. NCBI lineage: Eukaryota > Metazoa > Echinodermata > Echinoidea > Arbacioida > Arbaciidae > Arbacia > Arbacia lixula. The sequence goes on along the minus strand of OZ022592.1, from coordinate 15,049,465 downwards.
AACAAACAGCCTAAGATTGTGGCGGCCTGCCTTGAGGTCCTCGCCTCGGCCGTCAGAGATTTTGGGTCAAAGGTCATCACGCTGAAACCCATTGTCAAGGCCGTGCCCAAGGTACTGGAACATAGCGACAAGAATGTTCGGGAGAAGGCCAAGCTGCTGGCTATCGAGCTCTACCGGTGGATCGGTGCGCCCATGAAACCAAGCCTCCAGAACATCAAACCAGTGCAGGTTAGTAAGATTTTACACTCCCAGAATCTGTGAAATATTGTTTAAAATCATGTTTTTGAAAGTGTTTTTAGAAGGGCATATCAGATGCATTTATAAGACTTTTATTTTGGCTAGAAACACATATTCACCATCATTTCGGAGGTAAGAAAAAAAATACCACAAAAAATGGCAGATTGAATAAGAAGAACTGGGAAACTGACTAAAAGCAGATTATATTGTTCGCTAGAGTAGGTTTCAGGTGGGTCGTCTAAAACCTAGTGGTACTTGTGGCCTAGCCCTATATAGCCCGGGCTATTTTGAAATCGCATAGCCCGGGGCTGATTTTGCTCCCCTCCCCCCCTAAGATCTCAACTGTTGATCGCGCGATCACGACGAAAATTGGCACGTACATCACCGATGACGTAATCTTCACAATTCAATTGTCAATTGCACCAAAATGATTTAATAATAATAATATATTTATGAATTTGGGTAGATACAGAATTTGCATTGGCTTTGTACATAAAATCACGTTTTTGAGCAATTTTTGGTCTGACATGTACAAAACTTAACGTCACTTCGGGACCACGTATCCCCGCATTGCAAATTTGGTCTTAAAAGTTGCGTGAGACTTAAAGGGAAAAAGTCATGAAACTTTGCGGCACAATCGTTTCGCATTGCAAATTCATTGCGAAAAATGTCGCACCCCATCGGGGTAGATAGGGTTAAAACATGTATGGTTTTCACTTTTCCTGAAAAGGTTTGTGAAGCTACAGTGTGAAAGGTTTTAATCATGTTCTCATTAGGATATGCTGCTGATCCACGCAATTCCATTCAAATCAATTTGATTTAAATCAATTTTCATTTATTGATAAAAAAAATATCAAACATCAAAAGTCCAGAGACCTACATTATTCAGGTTACAGATGAAGGTAGACAATCGACAAGTAAATCATACAATTATGTATATTTCAGGTATCAACTATGAAAAAGCCAAAACAAACAAATTATGAGACCAAGCTAAAGTAAAATGCATATTACAACATCATCTCCATCTCGAGACCAACTATACTGGATTTGTTTGAAATCAAAACTGACAATTATCGTCCAGATGCTTCCAACGTCATTGATAGATACCTTGATGATGAGATTTCTTAAAAAATACTCCTATAAACTTGTTCCTCACTTCATTTAGGAAGAGCCCTATTTGGGGGCCAACCTATAAGGTGGACACACACAACAGTCAATTGATTTTTTTCTACACAGGTGTGCGTGTAAAAGCATATTTCCGATGATGGTCTCAAATGCACGGGTACAAGGATGCATATTTTTTGGAGAAAATGCACATTTACGAAAAAAAAAAATGTACATAATATATGGGAGAGCACCTTGCACGTGACATCACAAAATCAAAACTTTAAAAGATTATGGATAACTTTCTTATACTTTGATGGATTGTCATCAAACCTTCATCCATATGTTTCTTTAATCTGTGTGCTTGTATTGAAACAAAAATCATTTCATGGTGAACAATTGCTTTCAAACCACTGCTTCCATCCCGACGCTCGTTTCTCCACGCAGCTGAAGGAGCTTGAGGAGGAGTTTGAGAAGCTACCGAGCAAACCACCGAAGCAGGCTCGCTTCCTCAAGTCTCAGCAGGACCTCAAGGCAAAGGCCATGGCTCAAGACGACGGAGACGAGGATGAGGATGAGGGTAAGTCCTAGCTTTAAAGGGACTATACTGTACTGGGAAGACAAAAAGGCCTTCAAAAGGTGATCGTGAGCAATCATCTTGCCAATGCTCTCAAATTCATGTATTGTCCATTTTAGAAACTTGCTGAAAGTTTTTTGCCCTCAAATGATTCACTTTTGGAGAAATTAGTGATTAAATCAACAATCCTCAAAATGTTTGCACCGAATATTTTGAGGATTGTTTTACCAAATCACTTATTACTTCCAAGCACATCAGGGAAACTGTGTTCCAGTCAGGGAAGAGTCAGGGATTTTTATAGAAATGCTTCAAATCAGGGAAAAGTCAAGGATTTTCATAGAAATGCTTCAAATCAGGGAAAAGTCAGGGAATTGTAATTGGCCCAAAATTTGAAAGAAGTCAGCGAGACTCATTATATTTTGTTGCATATCACAACATAGGAACTGGATATGAGTTGAAAGAATTATAATGGAAGGTTGAGACTTCATCAGGGAAAAATCAGGGCTAAAGCAGGGAATTTTGTTTTCTTGAAATGCTGGGAACCCTGACGTTACAATCATGACATAACGATCTTTATACTGATCCTTGTTTTTTGCCCTCCTGCCTCAACAGATGAGGAAGATGGTGCTGCGGCACCGGTAGACATGTATGAACTTCTCGAGGCTGTCGACATTCTGGCCAAGATGCCCAAAGACTTCTACGAAAACATGGTGAGAAAGTTTGCGACGTTTCGTGTCATACTTTGTTGCTTGTGTTTTCCCATCGTGGCAGAGCCAAGAAATCTCTTTATGTAGCAATCTCTGAACACTAACCTGGGCCATGTTGCATAAAGGATTTCAATTATTGTAACTTACCATCAATGGTAGGTACCATAGAAACAGCCAATGAGCTCTCAGTATTGCACATGTTGCCGTGGTAGTTACTAGTGATGGTAAGTTACAGTAATTGAAAACCCATACCATGTTAGTCCGCCGCTTACTGGATAAACTAGATTAATGTGCTGCTACGGTGAGCAGTAGTAGTAATAGGAGGCAAAATTGGCATTTCTGGAATGACTTCACCTTTTATTTTAACTTCATTTTTCTTTTCTATTCTTCTGATGATGACTAACAGGAGGCCAAAAAGAGGCAGATATTTGTAAAATGTGGATTTTTTGCTCTTTTGGGGATGAATTTGAGGCGGCAAAATTGACACATCTGGAATGACTGACTATTTATTGTAACTTCATTGTAAAGTAAGTTCACTGTTTTTCTTCACCTGGCAGATATTTGTAAAATGTGGATTTTTTTTCTCTTTTGGGGATGAATTTGAGGTGGCAGATATTTGTAAAATGTGGATTTTTTGCTCTTTTGGGGATGAATTTGAGGTGGCGAAATTGACACATCTCGAATGACTGCACCATTTATTGTAACTTCACTGTTTTTTCCCTTTTTCTTCTCCTTCTTCTGACTAACAGGAGGCCAAGAAGTGGCAGATCAGGAAAGAAGCTCTTGAAGCCTTGCAACCACTGACAGCCAACCCCAAGATAGAACCGGGAGACTTTGCAGAACTCATCAGAGTCTTGAAGAAGGTGAGAGACCTGGGGACCGTCTTATAAACAGTTGCAATTGATTTGAAACAGGTCCGAGTTCAAACCCCAAACTCTAATGTATTGAGTTATGATTGATATGAATCGCAAGTCCAGTGGCCTGCCGTAGGAAAAAACTAGCATTTCTTGAATTGGGTATTCTAACAGAGTTTTAATATCTTTTAATTCAGTGCTCATCTTCCCAATCTATTATGAATTTAAATCTCAACCTTTCAAAACACTTTATAGAATACATGCAGTTGCATTGAAAACAAAGCTTACTCCATAATCAGGGAGCCTTTACCTGTACACAGCAACCATTAAAGGGATAGTTCACATTGGAGTTAGGTGTAAGTTGGTTTTAATAAAAGCAGAAATATGAAAGAAACATATTAGTGAAGGTTTGATGAAAATCGGTCAGTGGAAAAGAAAACTATTCAATTTGAAAGTTTTTATTTTGTGACATCACATCCGAGGTGCTCTTCCATATGTTGTGTACAATTTATTTTTGAATGTCAATTTTCATAAAAGGATATAAAAATTTCACCTGTACGTGTGATATATAATTAGACACATTTTTTACACACACATTGCTATGGAAAGAATCTTTATGTATTCCTTCATCAAAGAACAGAAAAAAAGGCAAATAGAAAAAGTAGTACACAACATATGGGAGAGCACCTCGCACGTGACGTCACAAAATCAAAACTTAAACCAATCATAACTATCTTATCTTTTGACCGATTTTCATCAAACCTTCACTGATATGTTTTGTTTTATCTTTCTGCTTTTATCAACACCAACAAAATTTTAGGGTGGACTATCCCTTTAAAATGATGTCAGTACCCTTCTGAAGAAAGATAGTGTGGAGCCCAATGTTGTGAAACCCTTTAAGCATTTGAAAGTGTTTGTTGATGTTCCTTTCTTTGCATATTTAGACCATTGCCAAGGATACCAATGTGATGATCGTCACCATTGCTGGGAAATGCCTGGCAGGCATCGCCAACGGAATCCGCAAGAAGTTTGCTCCCTATGCCACAGCTGTGAGTACAAAATACCCAAGAACTGAGGGTGATTTAGCCCGTAAAATGGGACATTAACAAAAAAGAACAACCATGAATAACAAAAGTGTCCCTGTGGAAGCTTCATTTTTCTCAAAGTGTGTAAAGCATGTCGTGGTTCATTGTGTTTGTTTTATGATTCCAGTCTTTAAAATTCTTTGCAATCCCTGCAACTTTCTTCCTAATATATTTTATTTATTTATTCATTTATTTATTAGTCTTTTCAAAACCAGGTAGCCCCATCAGTGAGCTTGCACTGTTCTCCCTGGAGGCCACGTGTACAAATAACACAACAATACATAGAAATATGAACATAGATTATACAAACAAATGCTTATGACGAGGCTATAAACCAAAATGCAACACAGATCAACTGATGTAAAACACAACACAATAGGAAGGAGGACCAATGGTCCTCCATTTTTGGTTTAAATCACCAAAAACTGAAGCTAACAATAGTCTTGTGTAAGTATTTCGAAAATTAAAAATCATCTCTCCTCTTTTCACTCTGTCCCTTCCTTTCTTCCTCCCCAAATTTGGTAAATTGTCCTGAAAGAATACAACCACATGGTGTAAACGAAAGTGTTTCTATTAGAATATACCCTGTAGTATTTGTTAGAACAGAAAGAATGTTTTTCAAAGAGTGCTGTTGGAAGGATGGTTTAAAGGGAGTGTACTGTACTGGGAAGACAAAAAGGCCTTCAAAAGGTGATCATGAGCAATCTTCTTGCCAATGGTCTTAAATTCATGTATTGTCCATTAAGAAACTTGCTGAAAGTTATTTGCCTTAAAATTATCCACATTTTGAGTAATGAGTGATTGAATCACAAATCCTCAAATTGTTCGGGCCGAACACTTCAAGGATTTGTGATTTAATCCCTAATTATTCAAAATGTGGATCATATGAAGGCAAATAGCTTTCAGCAAGTTTCTATAATGGACAATACATGAATTCAAGACCATTGGCAAGAAGATTGCTCATGATCACCTTTTGAAGGCTTTTTTGTCTTCCCAGTACAGCATACTCCCTTTAATGGAAAGAGAGGATGAGGGTGACTATGCACGAACTCAGTGGATAGGCAACATGGAGGAGTGGATAAGGCAGATTTACGGAGAATGTGTTAGAGGGGCACACGATTGAGGAATGTGGCGGTCAATGGTAGCCGACCTGCTGAGAATGGTAGGCACTTGAAGATGAACAGATAAGGAGTTCACGAGAGACGTTTACCGTACACCATGTGTAAAATCCTGGAAGGACTGAGATGAGAAAACATGCATAGAATTGGAGGAGAAATGGAAAGGCGAGAAAGTGGAGATTTGAAAGTAGAGTATTCTTTCGAAATGAGTGTAATCCTGAAAAGGACTGTAAACCAGAAAGCGTGAAGAGCTGATGAGTAGAGAGGTAGACTAGACGTTTCAGGCAGATTGACTGTCCGTCTTCAGGATAGTCTATCCACATTTTCCCATCTCGGTCCTTTCAGGACTTTACACATGGTGTACCGTAAACCTCTCTCGTGATTGAACGTACCAGCATGCAAACCTTCAAATATCACCAGATAAGTAGTTGTTTTGATAATCCTCTCTCCCTGTGTCTTGCTCTGCAGTGTATCTCCACCATCTTAGACAAGTTTAAGGAGAAGAAGACGAATGTGGTGACAGCATTACGTGAAGCCATAGATGCTATCTTCCCAAGTGTAAGTATTCTCTCTCATCTTTAAAGGGAATATCCTGTACTGGGAAAGACAAAAACCTTCAAAAGGGTGATCGTGAACAATCTTCTTACCAATGGTCTTAAATCCATTTCTTGCCCACTTTAGAAAAATGCTGAAAGTGATTTGCCCTCAAATGATCAGCATTTGGAGTAATTAGTGATTTCACCACAAATCCTCAAAAAGTTTGGCCCGATTGCTGACTCAAAATGGCATTGGCCAATCAACACCAGTGCTACATGCGCTCTTTGTTCAAAAGAAACCAGAAACCAATCAGAATTTGTCTTTCAAATTTGCAATTGATCGCACACCTTTATGTCACTGGGCCCTGATCTTGTAAGGTCTTGGAAATTAGTGAGTTAAGAATGCTATCCAAAAGCAGATTGACACCTCGTTCTCGCTTCCCTTCTCTACAGACGTCTCTCCAGAACATCCAAGAGGACGTCTTGGCCGCCCTGGACAACAAGAACCCCCAAATCAGGGCCGAGACGGCCCTCTTCTTGGGAAGGGCGTTTCGGCAGCTGACCCCCGCCACCCTCCCCAAGGCTGTACTCAAGCCCCTCTGTGCATGTCTAGTCAAGGTGAGTAGATGCTGTTTGCTGGTCGTGTATGACCACTGAATTCAGAGCTGCAAAGTCTCCCTGATTTCGCAGGAGACTCCCTGAAAAGAAGCCAATATTACTGCAGTGGATTTCATCCCATCACCCAATCTCCGTGATTATTGATAGATTATTGTCGTGCATTTAATAGACATCTCTTTGAGCTCTGATGAAATTTCCCCAAATCTTCCTGATTGTTTAATTTCAATGTTGGTAGCTCTGCTGAAGAGAGAATGCTTGTATGTGTTAATCATGGAGCGTCCATGTAGATAAAGGAGTGGTTTATATCCGAGGAGACTGAAATGTGCATGTGTGTGGCTTTCTTCGTTGTGCATCTTTGTCCGTTGGTGTAAACTTATTGTGCGGTGTGATAAAGTTTAATTGCTGACCGCAGTTGATGGGATGTTGAGACTGTGGTCGGGTAATTATGGGAAACACCAGAATTAGGTGATAAACAACATACTTTCATAAATAATGATTATATTATCGGTACATCTTTCATTATTAGAAATTGGCTGACACGACGCTGGAAGTCCGTGAGGCAGCTTCGGAGGCGCTAGGCACCGCGCTGAGAGTGGTGGGTGAGAAACCCATGAACCCTTTCCTGGCAGACCTGGAAAAAATCAAATTGGACAAGGTAAGGATTCTCTCTCTCCTTTCCCCTCTCTCTCCTCTCCTCTCTCCTCCGTCCTCTCTCCCCTTTTCTCTCTCCTCTCTCTCCTCTCTCTCCTCTCTCTCCTCTCTCCTCTCTCTCCTCTCTCTCCTCTCCCTCTCTCTCTTCTCCCATCTCCCCTCTCCTTTCTCCTTTCTCCTCTCTCCTCTCTCCCCTTTTCTCTCTCTCTCTCTCTCTCTCTCCTCTTTCTCTCTCTCTCTCTCTCTCTTCTCTCTCTCTCCCCTTTCCTCTCTCCTCTCTCTTTTCTCTCTCCCTCTCTCTCTCTCTCCCCTTTCCCCTCTCTTCTCTCAAGATATCTCAAGATATCCAGATGTCTTGAACAGTTTTAGGAGGGTTCCACTGTCTTTATGTAATGCCAAAAAGATTTTGAGACAGCAGGTCACACGTTAATATCAATATCTCTTGCCTCTCACAGATCAAGGAGTACAGCGACAAGGTGGAGCTTGTGCACGGGGCCAAGAAGAAACCCAAGGAGCCCAAGGGGGCCGAGGCGGCCCCGCCCAAGTCCAAGGAGCCCCCCAAAGGTGCGGCCAAGGCCCCTGAGAAGGCCAAGCCAACCAGCAGACCCGGCACCGCCAAGGCAAAGGGCAAGGCCAAGCCCAAGGCCACGGGAGACAGCGCCGTAAGTGTGTCACCCTCTTGGTACCAAGCTCTTCAAATTTCAATCATCTACTTCACAAAATACGCATTATGCCATTGAGGGGGTTAAAGTCAAGGTTTCAAGTGTTACAGTTAACCTGTTTGCTACAGGAACCTGGTTTATCAGATTCCCAAGGTCTAAGTTGCAATCAGTAGTTTAATAGTTCAGCTACCGTTCAGGTTCAGAATTGTAGCATTTAGTTGCAGAAATGTTGTTGAAGAAGGCTTCTACTAAAGATTGTGTGTCCAGCTTGAAAGAAAATCTTTACACCACAGTGCATACAGCATGCATGCATGCAGTAACACAGTGCAAAATCTTTAGTGGATACATATTGGCCTTTTTTCTGTTGTGTTTAATAACTTTTTTGATGAAGAAAATGGTTTAAGTGATAATATTGATGGTGATGGAGGTGGTGGCGATGGTGATGTTGATGATGATGATGGTGATGGTGGTGGTGATGATGATGATGGTGTTGATGATAATGATGATGATAACGATAATAATGATGGTGATGATGATGATGATGGTGATGATGATGATGATGGTGATGATGATGATGATGGTGATGATGATGATGATGGTGATGATGATAATGATGATGTTGATGGTGATGATGATGATGATGATAATAATGATGGTGATGATGATGATGATGATGGTGATGATGATGGTGATGATGATAATGATGATGTTGATGGTGATGATGATGATAGCAATACATGTAGTAACACGCCCCTTTGCCATCTTTTCTCAGGGAGGCAAAGCAGTGAAGGGAGGGAAGAAGAAATCAGCAAAGAATGACAGCGAGGAGGAGATGAAATCTGAGCCTTTACTCACAGTAAGTCAACTGCCACATTTACTTGCGTAGTTCTCTCCTCACAAGATCAGTGATGACAAGACCACTGCCCTCTTTTTCTCTCTCCTCCCCTTCCCGTTCGATTTCTCACCCCTCTCTCATTCGCTCTCTCGCAGCCTCCTCCTCACTCTCTCTTTATAAAAAGATATTTATATATCACTCTTTCTTTCTTTGTGGTATCAAGAAACCAGTTTGTAGGTGTAATGTGCGCTTGAGCATATAAATTCTGGTACAAATGAGCTGTAAAGAATTCCTTAACACCTGCCATCCAGCCCATCCAGGAACAAATATTAGTCTTCACTCTTGTAGTATTTGATTCAGTGGATTGCCTGACCATGCTGTATGTATGAACTTGTCTATAAGATTTCAATGTTTATTTGTGTTGTTCTGTACTCTTTCTTTCTCCTTGTTATCTATCCCTCTCTCTTTCTCTTCTCTCCCCCTCTCTTCCCCTCCCCCCTTTCTTCCCCTCCCCCCTCTCTCCCCCCTCTCTCCCCCTCTCTCCCCCCTCTCTCCCCCCTCTCTCCCCCCTCTCTCCCCCCTCTCTCCCCCCTCTCTCCCCCTCTCTCCCCCTCTCTCCCCCCTCTCTCCCCCCTCTCTCCCCCCTCTCTCCCCCCCTCTCCCCCCTCTCCCCCCTCTCCCCCCTCTCTCCCCCCTCTCTCCCCCCTCTCTCCCCCCCTCTCCCCCCCTCTCCCCCCCTCTCTCTCCCCTCTCTCTCCCCTCTCTCTCCCCTCTCTCTCCCCTCTCTCTCCCCCCCCTCTCCCCCCGCTCTCCCCCTTCTCTCCCCCCTCTCTCCCCCTCTCCCCCTCTTCCTGCCTTTCCTTCTTCTCCCCTCCCTTTCTCTCCCTTTCCCCCTCTCTCTTCCCCTCTCTCTCCTTGTCTCTCTGCTATATGTTTTTATTCACTTGTTTCACTTTCTCCTGGCAGGACGAGGAAGTAGACAACAGGGGCGCTGATATCTCCCTCCTCTCTCTCACTCTTTCTCCCTCTCCCTTTCCCTCTCTCTCCATATCTTAGCAAAGTTATTTATTTATTTGTGTTGTTCTCTACTCACAGGAAGAGAAGGTTGATGACACGGGTGCTGCCCTTTCCCCCTTCCTTTCTCACTTTTTCTCCCTCTCCCTTTCCCTCTCTCTCTCTCCATATCTTGGCAAAGTTGTTCATTGATTTAAGTTGTTTTGTGCTCACAGGACGAGGACTTTGATGACAAGGGCGTGAATATCTCCCCCTCCCTTTCTCACTTTTTCTCCCTCTCCCTTTCCCTCTCTCTCTCTCCATATCTTGGCAAAGTTGTTTATTTATTTTGTGTTGTTTTCTGCTCACAGAACGAGGAGTTTGATGACAAGGGCGCTAATATCTCCCCCTCCCTTTCTCACTTTTTCTCCCTCTCCCTTTCCCTCTCTCTCCATATCTTGGCAAAGTTGTTTATTGATTTGAGTTGTTCTCTGCTCACAGGAAGAGGAGGTTGATGACAAAGCCGCTGCCCTCTTGTCGGCCTCCATCTTGACTAATCTTGCCTCCAGCAACTGGAAGGAGCGACTAGCTGCAATGGAAGAATTCACAAAGGCAAGTCGATATTACAACACCATACACCGGCGAGATCGCGCCATGATTTGATTTCTTGAATTCTTGTAGTGGTTTGATTTTTCCATATTATGAGAAAGGTTGAAGGTTGCAAATTGGGAGAAAATTTTAATTTTTTACATTTTCCAGAAATTTTTGGGAGAAATTAATTTCTCAAAATGTGGGGGAGAATTTAGTTTTTGCAAATTTGGTGAACTTCTATTGGTCACAAATATAGCAACATTGAACACTATTGCATGTGATTTAGCATTGCGAATAGTTTCTCAAAGAGTATTATCACGCATGTACAAGTCGGTCGTTTGCGTCGGTCGGTCGTAGCTTTTTGTGATATGGGTCCCTGCTTAGTTGTGTATGAATAACCAAGCTGCGCAGTTATCACCATTACTTGTGTAAAAGTTTACAAGGTCCCCATTGATGTTGTTTTCTTTTGTTTGTGTTCACAGAAAGTTGAAAACATGGAGAAAAAAGACATGAATGCTCAAGTGTTTGTCAGAGTTCTTGCCAAGAAGCCCGGATTCAAGGAAGCAAACTTTCAGGTAAGGACAGAGATCCAATATAGTTTGATGTAAATATCAGAGGGAAAGTTCACCCTGAAGTTAGATTGGCTCCAATAAAAGGAGATGCATGAAAGAAACATTTTAGTGAAGGTTTGATGAAAATCTTCAAAGGACAAGAAAGTTGTGATCTTTTGAAATTTAAATTTTGTGATGTCAGGTGTGAGCTTCTGTGCACAAAATAATTCCATAAATTACTCTTTTTCTGTTTTTGACAAAAGAATTATTTTTTTCTTACAGGTTTGTTTGTAAAACGTTTTTCTTATAATGTATCAAATGCACAGGTAAAAGAATACCTATCTTTTTGAGAATATGCATATTTTTGAAAAAAAATTGTACACAACATATGGAAGAGCAACTCCCACTTGATGTAAAAAAAATCCAAACTTTAAAAGACAATAACTTTGGCAGATATTCATCAAACCTTCACTAATATGTTTCTTTCATGTGTCTCCTTTTATTGAAACCAACTTAATTTCAGGGTAAATGATCCATTTAGTCATCTACACAGAGGTTAGTCTGTCCATAATAAGTAAAATCGCAAATTTATTAAGTATAATTTTGAGATGATTGATAGATTCTCTGTACCACCTATGAGGAAAGTTGCACCGCACAGCCCTATTTGGATTTTGTTTGCAGTCAATTCCACTTCCAGTCTAATGTACTTGTGTACGTCACTGAAAGCGGACATGACTACAAGAAATATCTGGCAATCTCTTTATGAGGCAGGGTCCAAACCTAGTTGCGATTCTTTGAATGCTTGACGAAAATCCACACACCCCACTCCTTATTGCAGGTAATGAATGCCAAGATCGCATTGGTGGGCTTTGTGGCGGAGAAGGCACGGTTCTCTCAGCGGTGCGCTCAGGTCGTCATCGCCCCGCTCATCGACAAGGTCGGCGACATCAAGTCAGGGTCAAAGGTCAAGGAGGCTCTGACTGCCATCGCAGAAGCCTGCACGCTGGGATATGTGGGGGAAGCCGTGAGTGGGAGTTTCATTTGAATTCATTTCCAAATGTTACAATAAAAATGATATATAACATAGAAATACATAAACAATATGTATCTGAGCTGAATGAGACATGACATTTCGTACGCTGTACTTTCAAGAAAAACTGGACTGAACTGGACCTTCAGTAATATGTTTCTTTTGTGGGTCTGCTTTCAATTAAAACCAGCTTAACTTTCCCTTTAACTTGAGTAAATAACTAGGCTTAGTGCTTTTCCAAGAACATGGGTCTAGGATAAGACCAATATTGTTCATAGTGCCCATCTTCCTAGAATATTGGCCAAGGGTAAGACTAATATTTTTGTATATTGCCCATCTTCCAAGAATATGGGCCAAGGGTAAGACTAATATTTTTGTATATTTCCCATCTTTCAAGAATATTGGCCAAGGCTAAGACTACTATTTTGTTTATTTTGCATCTTCCAAGAATATGGGCAAAGGGTAAGACTAATATTTTGTATATTACCCATCTTCCAAGAATATGGGCCAAGGGTGAGACTTATATTTTTGTATATTGCCCATCTTCCAAGAATGCTGGCCAAGGCTAAGACTAATATTTTGTATATTGCCCATCTTCCAAGAATATAGGCGAAGGGTGAGACTTATATTTATGTATATTGCCCATCTTCCAAGAATATTGGCCATATATATTTGTATATTGTATATTTGTATATTGCCCTCTTCTCTCCTCAGACCGTGACATATGCATTTGACAAGCAGAAGAACCCCAAGAACCAGGCAGAGCTCCTCAACTGGTTCGCGCAGGCAATTCAGGAGTTTGGTTTCACCACGTGAGTCTGTCTTCTCTCTATTTCTTCCTCCTGGGGGTGTGTTTCACCAAGCTGTTCTTAAGCTAAGAACGACTTGAAGCACGACTGGTGACCCTTTCTTGGGCTAAATCAGATTCTCAATGATTTTGATACCATCAGCTAAAGTTCAAATTTGATGTTTATGAATTAAAATTCATCTTGTTAAGTAGTGTCTGAATACAAAGTTTATGATTTGTCAAAAAAAAAAAAATGATGAGGATTGTTGGAAATTATCTCCCACTGTGTCAAAAACAGGAAGAAATTGGGGTATCTCAAATTTAGCACAAGAAAGGGTCATCAGTCTTGCGTCAAAATTTTCTATGAGTTTTGGTCTTGTGATTGTTGAATGATATACTATTCTCCTGAAATTTGGATCACTTGAAGACTGTCTATGCCCTCAAAATATAAATAGTGATAGGTACACAGTAATAGGTCAACTTCAGTTTGGTTAAAAGAGATTTGTCTTTATAAGATGAAAAGATATGTTTTTAACGTGGCCTTGAATTTCTCTGGCCTTCAGTTTCTTACAATGCTCTCTCTTTGTCCCCTTGCAGGGTGAACGTAAAAAGCGTGATTGGGTTTATCAAGAAGGCACTCGCGGCCGTTAACCCCCAGGTGCGCACGTCAGCTATCACTCTCCTTGGCGTCATGTACATGTACATGGGCGCCAACCTGCGCATGCTGTTTGATGGGGAGAAGGCAGCCCTGCTTTCACAGATCGATGCAGAGATCGAGAAGGTGAGGAGAACATTTTGGGCGTTTTCGGACGAAAGTCTATACTGTGACGCGTCAACATATTATTGTTCATACCTCTTGTGTTTAACTAGGTTAACTTCATGATATAAGCTTTCTTTTCCTTTTTTCTCTGTAGGTGTATGATTGACCGCTCAATCTGCGAGAGAAAATAAACAGCAATTTTCTTGCTTATTTGTATTAATGACTCTCCAGTAGATCAGGTGTTTTGTAAAAGAATTGAATGTTTTGAAGAAAGACAACGAAGAATAAAATCTTAATTTTAAAGGGTGTCCCTTTGGCGGGTCAAAAAAATATATTTTTGTAAAAATCCACAAAAAATGGATGAATATACTGAATTAGAACTTCCCTCCCACCAATAGAGCTGGAAACTGACTTTGAGCGAAATTATAGGGATGAGTAGATTTGGAGGTTATGGACTGGTTCGATGAATGCTTGATGCTGGATGTGGTTCAAATGTTAACTATGATAGTTTTTCATCTTCTCCTGAAAATGTTTGTGAAGCTATGACTGAAATTTCATACACGTTATTGTTAGGGTATACTGCTGATTCCTGCCGAGTTTCATGACTTTTGCAAATGGGACACCCTGTCTTTAACCCTATCTAGCCCGGATGGGGGGGGGGGGGGGGCAAAAACAGCCCCCCCTCGACATTTTTCGCGATAAATTTGTAAGGCGAAAAGATTGCGCCGCGACGCTTCATGACTTTTTTCCTTCAAGTCTCGCGCAACTTTTAAGACCAAATTTGCGACGCGGGGGTACGCGGTTCTTAAGTTATGTAACATTTTGTACGTGCACGTCAGACCAAAAATTGCTCAAAAACGTGATTTCATGTACAAATCCAATGCAAATTCTGTATCTAGCCAAAAGTCATAAATGTATCATTATTTTTATTTTTACTGATGAAACACAATAGATTTCATGCTAGTTATGACTGAAATAGTGCTGCCAACGATTTCCATCGAAAAAACAATGAAAAACATAAAGATGAGAAACAAAGAAATACATAAGAAATTTTAAAAAACAATAAAATACATTTTTAAAAATTCTTATTTGATAATAATCCTAAGAAGAGTGTCTAAACTGAAATCTAGTAGTTTTGGGGCTATATTTAAAGATTTACAGCCAAATTATGATTTTATGCATTAATTAGCATAATCAATTAATTAAAAATAAATTTGAATAATTTTGGGGCAATTAACAGTTGAATTGTGGAGATTACATCATGGGTGACGTACGTGCCAATTTTTGCCGCGATCGCGCGATCAACGGCCGAGATCTTAGGGGGGGGGGGGGGCTGTTTTTGCCCCCCCCCCCCTCCCGGGCTATGCAATTTCAAAATAGCCCGGGCTATATAGGTTTAATACAAAATATATTTTAATAGTTTTCATGCTGTTGCATGGACAGGATTTTTTCCGTACCGTCTTTAACTCTTCATTGAACCCTCTGAAAACCTAGGTGTCAGGGCAGACTCCCCCCGCACCATTCAGGGGAGTCGTGTCCAAGAAAGGCGGTGGTGGCGACGGCGATGCCGATGACGATGACGAGGACGGTGATGAGGAGGAAGATGGAGGAGGAGCTGGAGTGAACGTGGCCGACCTCGTGCCAAGGACAGATATCTCGGGGTCAATCACGCCGGGTTTGATCGAAGAGATGGGCGACACGAAATGGAAGATCAGGGGCGAAGCCCTTGAAAAGGTGAGTGGATGCAGAATGATTAAGCCTACCTCTCTTCTCCCCCCTCCCCCCTTCTTCTCCCCCCCCCTCCCATTATGCCAAAAAGAAACCCCTATGTTGTCAGAGGACGTAAGGCAAAACATTATTCAGTAGCCCACAACAATTTATAATTCATAAATTTCATCTCCTATCAATACAACTTTTTTTCTGAATTATTCTGACACTTCCCCTTACTTCATAATGTGTTGTTACATTTAGCTGTATTTATATACACTGAATCAACTAGTTGTTGCTTCTCGGATAATCCTCTGACAAGATTTGAGGTTACCATTAGTAACGTATCGTTTGAACGATGTATACATGAAATTTGCCTACATAATGAAAATGCTCTAATCAACAACAACAAATCTAAGTTTAAATGTTCTTTGAATGTTTCCACGGAGAGAGTGTACTAATAAATACTATTTACAAAATAGCAAAACTTTCGATAACACCATGTGGTTGTATTCTTTCAGATAATTGGCCCACTTATGGGGTGAAGAAAGGAAAGGAAAGTGAAAAAGTGAAAAAAAGTGAAAAAAGGAGAATCTAAGTTTGATTTAAAAAAACAAACTGTAGGCATACACCCAGTAGTAGTAAGGATAGTATGCTGTAAATGAATGAAAAACAAGTCAGACAAAAATCTTGGAACCAGACGGGATTTGAACCTGCAATCTACTGCTTACCGGGCAGCGACTTAACCGCGCAAGCTATTTCTAGTTCATGGATCAAGACACAATAACATTGGAAACAATACGTAAGAGTCTCATTCAATTGGGTTCATTAATATTCATGTATGTAAAAACTGTTTCTATGACAAGATTTGAGGTTACCATTAGTAACATATCATTTGAACGATGTATACATGAAATTTGCCTACATAATGAAAATGGTCTAATCAACAACAACATATCTAAGTTTGATTTTGAAAAAAACAAAACTGTAGGCATACACCCAGTAGTAGTAAGGACAGTATGCTGTAAATGAATGAAAAACAAAGTAAAACAAATATCTTGGAACCAGAGGGATATGAACCTGCAATCTACTGCTTACCGGGCAGCGATTTAGCCACGCAAGCTATTTCTAGTTCATGGACCAAGACACAATAACATTTGAAGCAATACCTAAGAGGCTCATTCAATTGGGTTCATTAATATTCATGTATGCAAAAACTGTTTCTTTTTCCTCCTAGGTGGAGGGTATCCTGAAAGAAGCCAAGTTCATTACTCCCAGCTTGGGGGATCTCCCTACGGCACTCAAGGCTCGGCTAGGGGACTCCAACAAGATTCTGGTAAGAATAGATACGTTCTGGACCTTTTTATTTTAAACTTACCATTGATGGTCACCTTTGTTGCCAATGGCATCTTCTATGGAAACCTAGACTTTGATTGGCTGTTGAGCGATATTACCATGGTATTGACTAAGCCTGAGTCATATCGATTTTTTCAGAAACCGGTGTTCGATGGCTTTGCGCCGATCGAACATCGCTGCATCGATACATGACGTCACCCAGCCACTGCCAAGAGCCAATTTATGAATGAAAATATAGTAAGCATACGCAGTGCAATCCTTCCATTTCCCCACATAGTATTCCACCAAAACAAGCGTGCAATTCTCTATCACCTCGTACCAAAATCGACCTAGAATTTCACTTTCCTATATTTTATATGAATTATGATAGGTAACCTCGGAGAATCTATTTTCTCACCGATACTGCACATGTAAGCGAATTTCGATTACTTCTTGTTTTTCCGTCAAAATCTTACAAATTAGCGTCAATATGGCATCGTATACATGTATGTAGGTTGGAATCTGTAGAGTCTATTGCAACGGGCAGAAAGTCAATCAGCTTCCGGGTTGCGATTTTTTTTTTCCCGTAACCCTAATGCGTCGAAAAATCGCTTCCGGGTTTCGGACAACGTGACTGGATATTGTATCACTGTTTTGGCGACCACATGGTTATGACGTGATCTACGCGATGCACCAATCAGTGGTCTCCGAATCGCTGTACGGAGACGCTCTATTAGTCTGTACGTCGGCAGCGTGTATGCAAATGAGCCTTACGCACGATTGCCACTGTATTTCCGGGTTTTCACAACACACGATGCTATCCGTTGTACAAAGTCTATGGACAATTGTTTGTTGTGGCGTTGCGCTGTGTATAGTAGTGAACGAATCAAATCCAAGTAGTATGTAGTAGCTGCTTGATCATCGAGCGACCTGTTCATTCTCTTGATGCGTTACCTGCAAAACTCACAAAAGAGAGTAGGAACCAAGTAAGCAAATTAAAATTGTGAAAATATGAAGATAAATTGTGTATAACAGGACTATCAAACAAAAGATTTTGTGTTTTCTAGTCAATTTGGTAATTTCGTCGATGCATCGAATTCATCAAAATGAAATCGGAGTTCGACTTCTTCGATCAAACACCGGCTTAATAATCGATTCGACTCAGGCCTAGTATTGACCATTAATGGCAAGTTTTAGGCAATGGGACCCTGTTCTTCTCTGTGCAAGACTTGTAGGTCAAAGGTGAACTACCGCATGGAGGGGTTAGGTCAAATCAATTAGAGGTCAAAGGTTGGATTCCACACATGGACCTTGAGGTGGAGGGAACCAATAAACTTATTCCGAACAAAGGCCTTTTTAGAGCAAAACTGATCACTGTTTGTCTTGTAAATTGGTAATACTATATACTTCAAATGAAATTTTTATTTGCAAAGTCCATTATTGAGTAATAAAACATCAAAATCGTTCAGATTTAGGGCCCATTTGCCTCTCATTTTGCTCATTATGCAGATAATATATATCACTAAATGCCCAAAATGGATTCATCTTGTGCAGAAATTTATGCTCTTTCACGTGATGCATCTTTTATTATTTTTAATAATTGATATTAATAGTTACAGCCCCAAACCACATATTTGTGGTTCTTGGTCCTGAATGGGTTAAAGTTTTGAATACATCCATCGGTGGTCTTCCGTCGTAGTTAACATGCCAATTGTGTGTTATTTCACCATCAATGCACACAAAACATATAGAGCAGTGTTATTTCTGGCACACAAATGAGATATTTGTGAGATTGGGCTATTAATTAAACGAGCTGACGCTAAGATGCAGACCGAGACATCTGTCTTGACGTCCAGACAAATTGCTCCATTTGTTATCTGTTGTTTTCAATGGTAGTCTAGCATACTTGTCGGTAGCTTTGCACAAACTGAAACTGTATTGCACTCTCTGTGATGTAGGCACAAACTACGGCAAATATCCTTGCAACCATAGCAACAGCAATGGGCCCCGCCTCCAAGCAACACGTGAAGACGTTTGTGTCTGGACTCCTCTTTCTGTGCGGAGACAGCAAGGTAGGAATTTACCTCTATCCTCCACATCTCTCCTCTCCTCTCCCTCACCCTCTCCCTCTCCCTCTCCCTCTCCCTCTCCCTCTCCCTCTCCTTCTCCCTCCCTCTCCCTCTCCCTCTCCCTCTCCCTCTCCCTCTCCCTCTCCCTCTACCTCTACCTCTACCTCTACCTCTCCCTCTCCCTCCCCCTCTCCCTCTCCCTCTCCCTCTCCCTCTCCCTCTCCCTCTCCCTCTCCCTCTCCCTCTACCTCTACCTCTCCCTCTCCCTCTCCCTCCCCCTCTCCCTCTCCCTCTCCCTCTCTCCCTCCCCCTCTCCCTCTCCCTCTCCCTCTCCCCTTCGTCTCTCTCTCTCCCTCTCCCATTTTCCCTCTCCCTCTCCCCTTCGTCTCTCTCTCTCCCTCTCCCATTTTCCCTCTCCCTCTCCCTCTCCCCTTCGTCTCTCTCTCTCCCCCTCCCATTTTCCCTCTCCCTCTCCCTCTCCCTCTCCCTCTCCCTCTCCCTTTCCCTTTCCCTCTCCCTCTCCCTCTCCCTCTCCCCTTCCCTCTCCCTCTCCCTCTCCCTCTCCCTCTCCCTCTCCCTCCCCCTCTTCCTCTCCCTCTCCCTCCCTCTCCCTCCCTCTCCCTTTCCCTCTCCCTCTCCCCTTCGTTTCTCTCTCTCCCCCTTCCATTTTCCCTCTCCCTCTCCTTCTCCCTCTCCCTCTCCCTCTCCCTCTCCACCTCCCTCTCCCCTTCATCTCTCTCTCTCCCTCTCCCATTCTCCCTCTCCATCTCCCTCTCCCCTTCGTCTCTCTCTCTCTCCCCCTCCCATTGTCCCTCTCCCTCTTCCTCTCCCTCCCCCTCTCCCTCTCCCTCTCCCTCTCCCTCTCCCCCTCCCCCTCTCCCTCTCACTCTCCCTTTTCTCTTTCCCCTCCTCCCCTCTTCTGTTCTTCAGCCCTCTGTTTGTGCTGCGGCCATCGCCTCCCTCTCCCCCCCCTCATTCAGCCCTCTCCCCTCTTCCCCCAACCCTGCCTTTCTCCCACATCCCCCCTATTGGTATTATTCTTTGTCTTCCTACTATCGTTCTGCTTCAAATATATTGTATGTTCGTGTAAAGTTGGTAAATGGTGCCTCCTGTCTACTCAAGCCTTCTGCACTTTCTTTGGATGTCTCCATCATCATATTTTTTCTCAAATGTATTACTTTGTGTTTTGATGTTTTTCCTTTGATGAAAATAACATTGAATTGAATTGAATTGGTGTTCTTTAGCCCTCTGTCCGAGCAGCGGCCGTTGCGTCTCTCTCTGCTTGGGAGGAGCAGACGGGGCTAGCTCCCTTCATTGAGGATGAGCTGCTCTCAACGGTCCTCGCCAAGGATAAACCCCTCATCAGATCAGAGGTAAGCATGTGAATGTGACTGTCTTGGTTTGTGCAAGGATGTTTAAGCACATGGAGTGCCAGCAGCCGTTTAATTAATGCAGATTCATTGTACTCTCCTTCTAGTCACAAAAGAACGCTTTACAAAGATTTTCTCTTTGATTCCCATATTCGAAGCCACCGATTCTCTGGATGATTTTTGCCTTGATTTGAAGTATAAACAAAATCGGATGCGCAGAAGAATTTGGGGAAATATCCTCACCCCATCTACTTGCGCAGTTGTGACATGTAATGCCTACGATGCATCTATAAAGATTCAATCGAGGAATATTTTTCCAATATGGCAAAAAGTCTCTGAATGTGATATCAAGTTACAGTACAAAAGTCTCAATTTCACAATGTTTCGCATCATATTCCATTAAAAATTTGCATGAAACGTTACTTGCAGATATTTTTCTTCCGGAAAAGTAAGATGAAAAACGTGCTCAGCTGCACCCAAGCAAGTATTTCCATCTCAAAAGTATCAAATTTTGTATTCGCTTGTCCTTATTAACTTCATAGCAAGCACTTAGTGACAAAACTAAAAGTTCAGCAGCGAAAGCTGAAATGTATGCATGTTTAGGAATGTGTATGACCTATTATAAAATCCAGGTGAACGTGACGCAATCGCGTATGCATCATATTGTTGAGAGCAGCTGCTAGTCATGAATATTCAGTGGTGGCATCAAACCTTGTTTAAAGGGATGGATATCCATGTGCTTAAAGGGCATATACTGTACTGGGAAGACAAAAATGCCTTCAAAAGGTGATCATGAGCAATTTTCTTGCCAATGGTCTTAAATTCATGTATTGTCCATTTTAGAAACTTGCTGAAAGTTATTTGCCATAGAATTATCCACATTTGTAGTAATTAGTGATTAAATCACAAATCTTCAAATTGTTCGGGCCGAACATTTCGAGGATTGGTGATTTAATCACTAATTACTCCACATGTGGATCATATGAGGGCAAGTAACTTTCAGCAAGTTTCTAAAATAGACAATACATGAATTTAAGACCTTTGGCAAGAAGATTGCTCGCAATCACCCTTTGAAGGCTTTTTAGTCTTCCCAGTAAAGTATACTACCTTTAAACATCCTTGGTTTGTGCAGGCTACAGTGCAGTGGACAAATATTACACAGTGGCTTTTGGGCATTTAGCTATACCCCTGCAATGCCAGATATGATTTGCAGACAGTTGTGAATGTGACCCTGTTAGGGTCTGCCTGGTTTTGCGGTCCGGAGACCAATTTGAGATAAAAAGTTCCAAGTCTAGCCACCAGATGGGATTCTTACAGAAACTGTCTGTCTCGTTTCGCAGTCCGGAGAACAATTCGAGATAAAAAGTTCCAAGTCTAGCCACCAGATGGGATTCTTACAGAAACTTTGAGTCATGAAACTGTCATAGGTAAACCTGTTCGTATTCTGCAAACTAATATATTAAAAACTGTGGCAATAGGCTAGTCACACTTGTGGACTGATACCAACCCTGGTTGCCAGATACAAGAACATATCATGTACACATATGTGCACCATCTCCACTCCCTTGGGAGTATTCCTTGCCCGCTGCATATATATGTGTGTGTGTGTATGTGTGTTTGTGTCTGTCCGTAATGTGTTTTGTGCATTCGTTGCTGTCTCTTCTCTCCTTAAAGACAGCCCGTCCCTTTTTCAGATCATCACAAAACCATCGAAGCATTGGCAAATATATAGAGAAGTGTTAGCAAGCTGTATATTCATAATTTGAAACTGATACGTAGTTTAAAATTCAAATAATGCACGTAAACAACGTCCGATTAATAGTCTTTACCTCAGGCTGTTGGCAGTTTGTGTTGAAATATCTGCTTTATTGATTAATCTGTTTATTAAATTATAAAATGCATTATGAAAAAATTGTTCTATAGAAGGAATCATCTCCAAAGTTTGGTAATTACTCATAAAATTAGGATTTCACACATGCATAATAACCACATAGATACTGTAACAAAGACTAATACTTTTTTTGTAGTACGAAAAAAGTCGGTTTGAAATTTAACGGCTGAAATTTTTCACATATACAGAAAGGTTCAACATGCTATATTCTTGGTCTTGAATCACACTTTCTTCAAGTTACGATCGTGATAGACGATTTCAAATTTTAAGCTTGCAAAAGGGACGGACAATCTTTAATTCTTTTTCTTTTCCCGCTTCCTCCCACTAGATCTTTGGCTGGCTGGAGACCAAGATGGGCAAGTACAGATCCCTACCCTCAGACCTTGCCCAGTCCGTGCCATACCTGTTTGCTGCCCTCGAGGACAGGAACGCAGACGTGCGCAAGAACGCCACCGCGGCACTTCCCCTCTTTATGATGCACCTCAGCTACGAGAAGATGGTGAAGATGACTGGAAAGTTAAAGGTGTGTTTCCTGGGATATGGGGACAAGGAAGAGAGGGACAGGGAGAGAGAGGCAGAGAGGGAGAGGGGAAAGAGTGGGAGAGGGAGATGGAGAGGGAGAAAGAGATGGGGGAGAGAGGGGAGGGGGAGGGGAGGGGAGTAAGGGGAGAGAAAGGAGAGAGGGAGTAGAGGGGAGAGAGGAGAGAGAGAGAGAGGGAGAGAAAAAGAGAGAGAGACAGAGACAGAGACAGAGAGAGGGGGAGAGAGAGAGAGAGAGGGGAAAGAGAGGGAGAGGGAGATGGGAGAGGGAGAAAGAGATGGGGGAGAGAGGGGGATGGGAGAGAGGATGGGAGTAAGGGGAGAAAAAGGGGAGAGGGAGATGGGAGTAGAGAGGAGCGAGAGAGAGAGAGAGAGGGGGGGGGGGAAGAGAGGGAGAGGGAGATGGGAGAGTGGGAAAGAGATGGGGGAGAGAGGGGGATGGGAGAGAGGATGGGAGTAAGGGGAGAGAAAGGGGAGAGGGAGATGGGAGTAGAGAGGAGCGAGAGAGAGAGAGAGAGGGGGGGGGGAAGAGAGGGAGAGGGAGATGGGAGAGTGGGAAAGAGATGGGGGAGAGAGGGGGAAGGGAGAGAGGATGGGAGTAAGGGGAGAGAAAGGGGAGAGGGAGATGGGAGTAGAGAGGAGAGAGAGAGACAGACAGACAGAGAGAGAGAGAGAGAGAGAGAGAGAGAGGGGGGGGGGGAAAGAGAGGGAGAGGGAGATGGAAGAGGGGAAAAGAGATGGGGGAGGGGAGAGAGAGGGGGAAGTAAGGGGAGAGGGAGATGGGGGTGGAGAGGAGAGAGAGAGAGAGAGAGAGATGGTAAAGAGAGTGGGGAGAGAAATGGAAATGGGGGAGAGTGAGGAGAGAAAGGGAGATGGGGGAGAGAGGGGAAAGAGAAGGAAGAGAGGGGAGTGGGAGAGGGGAGATAGAGGGGACGGAGATGAAATGGAGGGAGAGAGAGGAGAGGGGGGGTAGGGAGGGAAAGAGGGGGAAAGGACTAGAGGGGTGGTAGGGGAGCCACTGGTAGAAATTAGGGGATAAGAGGGGAGAAGTAGAGAAGGCTGGATATGGGAGAGAGCGAGGGGGGAGAAAGAGAAGTGAGAGGATGAGGTAGGGTATAGGCTTTTGGCACATTCTCATCTTTCTTTAATTATGTGTATTTGATCTTGTTAAATGTCTTTTGAAGTGGAAGTGGCTGTGGCATTATGTTTTGCAGTTTTTTTAGTCTGTTCGAATTGTTCGTTTATGGATACTCAAGACGTGTAAATGATTTTGAGGAATTATGGCACGAGGGGGGAAGAGGGTAGAGGGTAGACGAAGAAATAAAGTGACAATCAAACTTTGCCTATATGATGCCTGAGATTTCAGCTTTGATCTTTGCCCTTTGACCCTTGACCTATGACCTCCAGCCATCGTCCAAGGACCAGGTGATGAGTATTCTTGAGAAGCAGCGTCCCAACATTCCTGCCAAGCCTGGTGGCAAGCCGGCCGGAGCCAAGAAGAAGGAGCCGTCGGGTGGGTCATCCCGGCCGTCCACCGCCGCGCCGGCCAGCGACGATCCGCCGGAGAAGAAGAAGGAGTCGGCGCCCGCGAAACGACCAAAGACCGCGCCCGCTAAGGTATGCCCTTTCACTCTCTCATTGCCATGGGCATGAAGATGTGTACTGAGCCAATAGGGATTTGAAGGCCAGGTAATGTAGAGATTAACTCTCTTTTTATCATGAAAATGTGGAATAAGCCATTGGGGAATTCAAGGCCTGGTAATATAACGATTAACTCTCTCATTACCATTGGCATGAAGATGTGTTTAATTCCAATGGGGTTATTAAAGCTTGGTGATGTAAATCAGAGTTGTCAAGTCTCTCTGATTTCGCAGGAGACTCCCTGAAAATAGACCCAATGATACTGCATTGGATTTCATCACAGCACACAATCTCCCTGATTATTGATAGATTATTGTCATTAGGTTGTATACATTTGATAGACATCTCCCTGATTTCTGATAAAAAAATTCCCCAAATTTTCCTGATTGTTGAATTTCAATGTTGGTAGCCCTGTGTAAATGTTAACCCGTTTTGTGCGCCATGAGAAAGGCTGCTGTACAGATTTTGTGTGTGTCTTGCAAAAATGCCTTCTTTGCCCTACATTTCCTATTATTCCAGAGAGACAAAAGACGATATGGCCTATTTTTACTGGTGCACTTCATAGAAAAAGAATTGATCAATGAATTTGTTAGACAAAAAAGGATGAGGCAGGGACTTGACCCTGCATCTACTGTGTGCCGGGCAGCAACACCATCCTCCAGGCCACCGCATGGCTTATGATACTATGATTCACGAACAATTTACTGGTACTGCAACATTTCACAATTGCTTTAAAGGGAATATACTGTACAAGAAGACCAAACGCCTTCAAAAGATAAATGTGAGCAATCTTCTTGCCAATGGTCTTACATACGTGTATTGTCTATTTTAGAAGCTTGCTGAAAGTTATTTGCCCTCAAATGATCTACATTTGGAGTAATTAATGATTAATGATTAAATCCTCAAAATGTTCGGGCCGAACATTTTGAGGATTTGTGATTTAAAAACTCATCACTCCAAATGTAGATCATTTGAGGGCAAATAACTCTCAGCAAGCTTCTAAAATAGACAATATATGAATTTAAGACCATTGACAAGAAGATTGCTAACAATTACATTTTAAAGGCTTTTTTGCCTTCCCAGTACAGTATATGCCCTTTAAAAAGTAACCTGTTGGATAACGAAGCTCTTCAATCTGCAGCTCATCAGATTATCACACATCATCTCAGGTACTTAGAAGCAGCATTTCTAAAGTCCAGAGACCCCCTTTTGTGCAGACAAAAGGAATTTGTCCTGGCATTGCGTCTATTTTAACAATAGATGTCAACCTTTAACCTTTAGCAACAGAGGTCAACCTTAGCTTTCTGTATAAATAGCTGGTTTTTGTAATTTGTTCATATCTGCGTGATAACCTGATGAGCTGCAGATCAAAGTGCTTCGTTATCCAACATGTTACTTTTTAAAGCAATTTGGAGATAACATGATTCTTAGGAACCAAAGTCCAGGGCTTCTATTCTCTTGCTTACTTGTATTTATGACTCCCCGGTAGGACAGGTATTTATTACAACATTTTGATGTTTATGCTGAGAAATAGCAGATGATATAATCTTTGATTTACTGGTTCTGGCAGATTTTTATGGGGTTTAAACAAGGACTGGTGATTAAAATTACTAGAAAAAAACGTAATATCTTGTGAAGTTAGTACCACATGTATGCTAAATGTTTTTCTTTGTGACTGTGTATGTGTTTTCTTTCTCTGTGGTTCACTCCTTCTCCCTCCCCCCCCCTCTCTCCTTTGCTCCATCCTTCTCTCCATTCCCTCTCTCTCCCCCACTATCTCTCTCCTGTGCTCCATCCTTCTCCCCATCCCCTCCCTCCCCCCTCTCTCCTTTGCTCCATCCTTCTCTCCATCCCCTCCCTCTCTCCAACTCTCTCTCCTTTGCTCCATCCTTCTCTCCGTTCCCTCTCTCTCCCCCACTATCTCTCTCCTGTGCTCCATCCTTCTCCCCATCCCCTCCCTCCCCCCTCTCTCCTTTGCTCCATCCTTCTCTCCATTCCCTCTCTCTCCCCCACTATCTCTCTCCTGTGCTCCATCCTTCTCCCCATCCCCTCCCTCCCCCCTCTCTCCTTTGCTCCATCCTTCTCTCCATCCCCTCCCTCTCTCCAACTCTCTCTCCTTTGCTCCATCCTTCTCTCCGTTCCCTCTCTCTCCCCCACTATCTCTCTCCTGTGCTCCATCCTTCTCCCCATCCCCTCCCTCCCCCCTCTCTCCTTTGCTCCATCCTTCTCTCCGTTCCCTCTCTCTCCCCACTATCTCTCTCCTGTGCTCCATCCTTCTCCCCATCCCCTTCCTCCCCCCTCTCTCCTTTGCTCCATCCTTCTCTCCGTTCCCTCTCTCTCCCCCACTATCTCTCTCCTGTGCTCCATCCTTCTCCCCATCCCCTCCCTCCCCCCTCTCTCCTTTGCTCCATCCTTCTCTCCATTCCCTCTCTCTCCCCCACTATCTCTCTCCTGTGCTCCATCCTTCTCCCCATCCTCTCTCCCTCTCTCTCTCTCCTTTGCTCCATCCTTCTCTACATTCCCTCTCTCTCCCCCTCTCTCTCTCCTTTGCTCCATCCTTCTCTCCATTCCCTCTCTCTCCCCCACTCTCTCTCTCTCTCTTTTTCCCTTCCTCTCTCTCTCCCTCCCTCTCTCCATCCTTCTCTTCCTCCCTCTCCCCCTCCTTCACCCCATCCCTCCCTCTCCCCCTCCTTCTCCCCCTCTCCATCCTTCTCTCCCTCCCTCCCTCCCTTCTCTCCCTCCCTTCTCTCCCTCCCTCCCTCCCTTCCTCTCCTGCTCATTCTCTCTCTCTTTCTCTCTCTCTTCCTCTCTCTCTCTCTCTACATATCTCTCTCTATCTCTCTCACTCCCTCTCTCCCTCCCTCTCTCTCACCCCGCTCTCTCTGTCTCTCTATTTCTGTCTCTCTCACCCTCTCCCTATCTCTCTCTTTCATCTCTCTCTCTCTCTCTCTCTCTCTTATGTTCTGTCTGTGTGCCTCTCTTGCTCTCAATGTTCCACTCTTCCTATCTCTTAATTTTCACTCTGTCTGTCTGCTTGTCTGTTTGTCTGTCCGTCCCATTCTTTTTTCCACTCTCTCACTCCTACTCCCCCACACCCAATTCTCCACTCCTCTCTGCGTCTTTCTCCATTCAGCCACCTCCTCAAAATGACACGGGTTCGACCAGTAGTCTGTCGAGCTCGGCTAGCGCCCCGCCGCCAAGCGAGGGCGGTATCCCTAGCAACAAACAAAACAAACAGCCAGCAGCGGCTGGAAAGAAGAAGGTAGAGCGATCTGGGGTGAAAAGTCAGTGGCATGTTACTTGTATATGAGCGTACGGTCCACAATCATGTATATGCAGCGAACTAACATTGCACGCTGTTCCTAATATATTCATGTAATAGCATTTCAGTAATATTCATGGGCTATTTCTTACAAAAAGGGGTTGGAGCTAACTTAACACTTATTTTATAGGGCAATCTTGCTGCTTGCAGGGGAAGACATTTTTATGTCTTTGTCCACGCAATGGACAGTGGTAGCTAGTGATTTTCTCTTCTTTTTTTTTTCTGAGAGTGGTACAATTGACTTGAGGTTATTTGTAAACCGTGCCAGAAAGGAAGTCATGGAAAGCAGCAATTTAGTCATGGAAGAATCATGGAAAAGTCATGGAATTCTGTTTTCAAATTTCTCTGGGAACTCTGTTACCAGTGTTATTACAGTAGCTATGCACTCTGTCGACTGCATTATTTGTCATTCAAATGTCGTATTATGATTTGGATACTAATCTGTGAGATAATTGCCTGTTCTCTTAGGTTTTCACATTCATTTTCACACATCCACAGTAACTTCTCAATTTTCAATTCTCACATATGGTCTCACTTATTAATATGCATACTAAACGTAGACTAACATGTATACCGGTATCTGTAAAAAAACAAGAACAACACCTACCTGTGAATGCTGACTTAATACACTGGATGTCATCTGTGAGAGAATGCTTTGAATTTAATTATCAAAACCTATGTACATAACATGTAGTGAGCACAACACCGAAGATGGCCTTTGCAGAATTGGCAACTAGTACATATTTTGTCAAATGTGCTTTATTTAGTGCAATATAAAGAGCAATTACCTCTCTTAACATATTGGAAATCTTGCATTTAATGCAATTGTTCATATGTCCTACTTTTGAGTTTCCATAGAGATCATGTACATTGTATGAATGTTTAACTCGAGCCACAGTCTAATTTGGGCATGCTTGTTCAGAGTGTTTTGAGCATGAACCGAGTGGAATGTGTTTCAACACATTTTTCTTATTTTTTAACACCAGAGCAGTCTAACAGTACGCTATATATTGTTATATTTTTAAAGATTTTGTTTTAATACTATATCAAAGAGTGAACATTATATATTGGTGCATAAATTGCCAGAGTGGTTATCAGCTCACTTGGGCTTCCTCTTCACTTAAACCATTTTTTAAAAAAGATGGAATCTTCATCATTCTATATCAAAGCATGTAAATTGAGTATTTTTGTTGATAACTGCAAAAGTCAACTTTCTCGTCGGAGCCTACCTTTAGGGTTAATTCCCTCAGTAACAAAATCAAACTCATATTAAAGACAAGTTGTCCCATTTTTAAAAGTCATAAAACTCGACAGGAATCAGCAGTATACCCTGACAACGTCTATGAAATCTCACTGTTATAGCTTCACAAAAATCTTCAGGAAAGTGAAAAACTATCCTTGTTTACGTTTGAACCGCAGCGAGCATAGTCTACATTCATAATTGTATTGTCCCTCCTAGTGTGCGATGTGAATAATTGCTCCCATTGAACGCATGCACCGTGAAGCAGACCATAGTGCACAACTGTCCCTGGTCTCTAGGCTATAGGTCTACGACGACAACCCAAAACCTTGAAATCTACTGAATCATGCTAAAATTTAGCTTAAAGTCAGTTTCCAACTCTATTATTGCAAGGGAAGTTCTAATACAGTATATTCTTCCAATTTCTGTGGTTTTTACAAATTTTATTTTTTTGACCTTCAAAATGGACATCCTGTCTTTTAAGGTAAGGGAGTGTTAGTAGTGGTGATGATTTTGACCTGTCATCATGGCAAAAAACTGTCGTCATTGGGGTCTGAAATTTGTTAATGTCAAAGATTTTATTACAGTTCCTGAGTTTAATGATCGTCGCTGAAAAGAGTGATTTGATGAACACAGTCTATTCCTTGTTGCCTTTCTTCATCATTCATTCACTGTTTTTACAAAGGTTTTTTCTGGCTAAACTGTCATCACTGGAGTCTGAAATTTATTATAGCGTATCAAAGATTTTATTTTAATTCTAGAGTCAATCTAAGCTGCAGAAAGTGATTTGTTGAACACAGTCTATTTCTTGTCACCCTTCCTTAACATTCATTCACTGTTTTTACAACGGTTTTTCCCACCATTTGAATTGATCTCCTTGAATGTTGTTGATTTTTTGCAGGCGGGAAAAGCTGCGCCATCGTCCAAGAAGAAGAAAGATGAGGACGAGGATGTCGGGCCGGCTGTCATTCAAAACAATGGGAAGGACCGCAGGCTGAAAGATGAGTCGGACTTGAAGGTCAGTTGGATAGGTAGACAGTGAAAGATGAGCAAACAATTCTCCCTATCACTTAGCGACACCGATATCTGATTGATTGCTTTTAGGATGTATACTTCTGTTTTAGTGGTGCGTCATATTTTGGTATAGTTTAACGACATTCCAAATGCTTAGAACTCGTCATTTTAACCCTAATCAGGCCGGGCTTTTTGGACTGTTCTGTGGCCAAGGGGGGGTTGATTCAACCCCCCCTTGAGATCTCGGCCATCGATCACGCGATTGCGACAAAATTTGGCACGCACGATACCTGTGTCATAATCTACAAGATTATTTTGTTATATTTTTCAAAATTGTTAATTGTTAATTTTAACTAATTAATTATGCAAATTTAGCCCACAATTATATAAAACACTAAATAAAAACATTTAGAGTCTAATATTTGGTTTGTATATCTGTAATAATATGTTGAACAATTAGTCATCAAAAAAACTTTGAAAATTCATTTTAATTCTTATGTATTTTATTGTTTTTGGAATTTCTTATGTATTTCTTTGTTTTTGTACTTTTGTTTTTCTTTGTTTTTTTTATTGAAAATTGTCAGTGACCACTTTTCAGCCATGATTAGCATCAAATTCATCAATCAAATTTATCAAATGGAAAAATAATTAGGCTTTTATGAGTTTTATGAACGAGCACTGTTTTCCATAGGAAATGCACACAAAATTGCAAAATTGTGCACATTTTGGGATGACATGCGTTACGAAAACGGGCGTGTCTCCGTAATGGTACGCGTGGATGTCGCGAATTTGGTCTCAAAAGATGCGCAAGACTTGAAAGAAAAAAGTCAAGAAGTGTCGCGGTGAGTCGTTCTTGCGTTGCGGCATTATTGCTCGAAACGTCGAAGGGGGGGTTGATTCAACCCCCCCCCCCGGCCGTTTTAGGGTTAAACCTCATAAAACTCTTCTTGCACGAGCAAACATGGATCAATCTGATGAACAATTTTGGAGGATGTCTGTGTCGCGATTTTAACAATTTTTTTTCACTCTCCGCTGAAGTTTGTCTTTTGGAAACTTAACCCTAATACTCCCGGGGGGGGGGGGGGCATTATGGCCCCCCCCTGTCGAAGTTTTGTCGGTACTTCCTAACGCCTCAATATTTCGAAACGAAATTTCTTGACTTTTTTCTCTGATCCTTCCCGCACATTTTGATACCAAATTTATGGCGATCGGACCTACCGTGCGGGTGTCAGATTACGTTTACCGAACACATGTCACTGAAATTTCGCTATTTCTCTATGTGACTGTGTATAACCCTATGGATAAAATCAGGAGCTTTTCCAATTTATGTAAATACTTTTCTAAGTGTTATCATTGTTTCAAATAGTGTAAATAATTACCACACACACACACACACACACACACCCACATTCACACACACCCACACCCATGCATACGCATCTGAATCTTGACGAAAAACAATGAAATACATAAGAAAATTGAAAAACAATAAAATACATAAGAAATAATTACCACAACCTATCTTTTTCATTCAAGAATTGATGAGGGAGTTATGAAAGACATTTGTACCAAAAATTACCATTCCTGAGGCTTTATTTAGTGAGAAATACCAAAATCTACGATTTCTCGCATAAATTAGCATAAATTAATTAGTTAAAAAAAAATAAAAAGGACTTTCGTAAATTTAGCTATACAACTTTGTAGATTACATAATTCTTTACCCTTGTGCAAAATTTTGAGGCAATCGGGCGACCCATGGCCGAGATCTCAGGGGGGGGCCATAATGGCCCCCCCCGGTAATAACAAGCTTTGAAATACCCCGGGAGTATTAGGGTTAACCCACGTTAACTCTTTGTGTTACAGGGCCTTGATGTCATGAAACTGAGATCTGTCTTTATTTTGAGGAACCTATTCCTTGAAAGTACGCAATGACAACTATATATACTCCTTTTTAAATGAATTTCACTCCTTCTTGACTGAAATGTTTGTTATTGCTCATATATATTTTGGAAACATTAATTGATTTACCCATTATATGTTTTGTATTCTCTTTTGTGAAATGTTTTATAGAGACGTGTTTTATAGAGACTAACTCGCAAGTTCTCCATTTCTCTTATGTTTATTTTGGAAACATTTACTGATTTACCCATTATATGTTTTGTAATCTCTTTTGTGAAATGTTTGAAAGAGATGTGAATAAAGTTGAACTCTTGAGGATTCTCTGTTTTCTCTCCTCGTTCATAGATCCTAAAGTGGAACTTCACAACACCGAGAGCGGAGTACGTAGATCAGCTGAAGGACCAGATTCAGCCCTGCATCAGCAAGACGCTGTTTGGCCTCTTGTTCCACGCAGACTTTAAGAAGCACATTGCTGGTGTCAGCATGATGCTAGAAGTAAGCGATTCCACTCAATTTGTTTTATTTCCACAACTTGACTTAAAAACACTATACAGTTGGGCCTGAGATCAACGTCACAGCTGATTGCAATCATTTGCAGTCAGACTGCAGTAAATGTTTTTGAGCTGATTGCATTTGATTGCAATCAGCTGTGACGTTGATCTCAGGCTCTACTGTAAATTATACAGTGCATAACATCAATGCAAGACTTCTACAACAGATAAAATACATCAGTGACACAGTTTCAAAATCGGAACCTACATGTATGCATTTTACGAGTGGTTTATACAGTATTATTTGTATGCAAAGGGGATCTTTTGAAGTGAATCTTCCATTCATCAAACAATTTTGAGAAGCATTGAAGCAACCCATGAAATTCCTATTATTTTTGTGATGTGCAGTTGAGTTTTATATGCGCAATCAGGGTTCCCACAGTCATGGAAAAGCTGGGAAAAAAGTTATGGTCATGGAAAGTCAGGGAAAAGTCAGGGAATTTGGAAAATTTGTGAATGGTCATGGAAAAGTCAGGGAATTGCTGTCAAGTTTGTGTTCAAGATAATTTTGAATTTTAGGTGTTGGTGAAACGAAAGTGGTAGCCTGGTCAGAAACAGCTCGTATACTAATGAGTATAGATGTACAGGTCATGAGTTATAGTGGATGGAACGGATGGTTGTGAGGGGAGTTGAAGGCCACCATGATGTGTCTTATTTTGGAAACCATGCCAGGA
Organism: Arbacia lixula; assembly: GCA_963669155.1. NCBI lineage: Eukaryota > Metazoa > Echinodermata > Echinoidea > Arbacioida > Arbaciidae > Arbacia > Arbacia lixula. Next base: position 15,016,516 of record OZ022592.1, on the reverse strand, counting down.
AATAAGTCATTGAAAGCAGCAATCTAGTCATTGAAAAGTCGCGGAATTCTGTTTTCAAATTTCTGTGGGAACCCTGATGATAATAAGTGCACAATAGAATAATTATTCAAATTCTGTTACTCAAAATCCTTGAACAAAGATTACTCAAGGGACATGAGAAATGTGTGCCTAATGTTAAGGATTTGTTAATATCTCTGCTTTCAATGAAAAACATATCTCAAAGAACACAAGAAACATAGTCTCTATAGTGTTGGGTATGGGTTTGCTGTTGCGCTGGATCACCTGTAATAAAGTCTATAGTTCTGCTGAATTCTGAGTTGAACTTGAAGGAGGACTAGAGGACTATGGGTTGTAGTACATTTTAATACTCAAATAACTCAGATGCATACATCTAACTCTGTTATGACTCTTTCTATATCCCTGAATCTGTCTATCTGATGGATCTCCTGAAATAACTCCCTCGTATTCTCTGAGCTCTCCAAAATATACACTGTTTCTTTCTCAAGAATGAAGTAAACAATTATAGTGAAATTAATACAGAAGGTCAGGTTCTTGGATGCATAATGATCTCACAAAAACTCAACCCTCACTACATCATAGTTCTTGAATGCAGGGACTAGCCGCATAAAACTAGAGGGTCAGTTATAACCTGGAGGGTAATTCAGCTTCTGGAAAGGGGTCATAAACGTGGAAATAATATTTGGGCGGGGCAGCGGTTGAAAGGACTTGTATCACATAACAATGTGTAGGTGGTCTTTCCAAATGGGTGGTTGCTTCAGGAGATTTCACTGCGTTTTTCATTGGCATGAATTACACGCAGGTTGCAGATTCAAACCTCGATGCCATTCGCACCAACCTGGATGTTATCCTGAAGTGGGTGACGTTGCGGTTCTTTGATACCAACACCAGCGTGCTGTTAAAGATTCTGGAGTTCCTTCGGGGGACGTTCACTGGGCTTGCGGCAGCTGATTACAGCCTGCTGGATCAAGAGGCCAACAGCTTCATTCCATATGTCGTCTTGAAGGTTTGTACCGGATGAAGCGCTGTTTAAGAGGGGTGGGGGAGGGAGGGAGAGAGAAGTGAGGGCAAAAGTCACACATGTAAGGGTAGAGGGTGAAAGAGAGAGAGAGAGAGAGAGAGAGAGAGAGAGAGAGAGAGAGAGAGAGAAATTAGGGAGAAAGTCACACATGCAAGGGTAGAGGGAGGGGGAAGGGGACGGACAGAGAGGAAGATGCAAGAGAAAGAGAGAAAGACGGCGTAGGTTCCTCTTTAAATTCTGAAATTGTCATTGATATTGTCAGGTACATTTTATCACATAGTGTGATTTTTGCTTGTAAAAGCTTTTGATCATAACTTGTATGAGGCGAAGTTTGGCATTTCTGACTTATACCCCGATTGTATTAGCCTCCTGCCCTTTCAATTAATCAATAAAAATACTTCTCTGTAGATCGGCGACCCCAAGGAAAATATCCGAAAGGATGTGAAAGCTGTCATCAAGTTGCTGACCAAGCTCTACCCTGCAAGCAAGATGTTTGGCTATCTGATGGAGGGCCTCAAGTCAAAGAACAGCAAGCAGAGAACAGGTGAGGGCAATATCATGCGAATCATGCTCTGAAAGATATTGGTCATTGTGGAAGTCACAGAAAAGCAAGGAGAGAACAAGAGTGGGGAATATGCGAATATATACTGCTCTGAAGGATATTGGTCATTGTGAAAGTCACAGAAAAGCAAGGAGAGAACAGGAGTGGGAAATATCATTCGAATGTTGACTGCTCTGAAGGATATTGGTCATTGTGAAAGTCACAGAAAAGCAAGGAGAGAACAGGGGTGGGTAATATCATGTGAATATTGACTGCTCTGAAGGATATTGGTCATTGTGAAAGTCACAGAAAAGTAAGAAGACACCAGGAGTGGGTAATATCATGTGAATATTGACTGCTCTGAAGGATATTGGTCATTGTGAAAGTCACAGAAAAGCAAAGAGAGAACAGATAAAGGCTATATTGACTGCTTTGAGGGATATAGGTTATTATGACATGCAAATGGCAATCGTGGCATCTTTATGATAATTAATTTAACGGAATAAATTTCATCGCACACGCTGGTCTCAATACATTTCTGAAAAATTAGGCGAGGAAATGTACATGTACTATTGACCGGCCAATACTACTTTTGAAGTACATGTACTATTGTTGAAGAATATGATATACAACTATTGACTGCACTGAGGTATGATGGTGATTTCACCAGCTTGTTTTATATAGAGGTGAGGCCAAGATACATGATCTGTTACAGGGACAAAATTTCAAAGGATCACTTTTAACTGTCTGTGTAACAAAAGACCACATTTACATGTGTAGTGAAGGTTTATTGGATCTCTCTGTAACATAAAAACTTAATCTTTATTATTAGATTAGTCAATAAAAATTCCTCCTATGGCATATTGTCGATGTCAAGCGATGTCACTTTGCGCTACCGATATCTAATCGAATGCATTTGGGACGTATACTTCTGGTTTTGTGGCACGCTTTATTCTGGTATAGTATACAAACATTCAAAAGGTACAGAACTCATCATTTTGAACCTTATAAAACTCATAATACCTCTACTTACATGAGCGAACATGGATCTACCTTTATCCCATTTATAGATTGGAAAATGAATTTATTATTCGTGAGATTATACCTAGCATTTGACACGATATCTAGTATGACTTCTGAGCTGAATGTGCAGAAAGCATACAGAAAGAAAGTGCGCATTCAGAACCGGAAGTTACACCCCAAGAATTAAAGAGCATTTACTGTACTGGGAAGACAAAAAGCCTTCAAACGGTGATTGTAAGCAATCTTCTTGCCAATGGTCTTAAATTCATGTATTGTCCATTTTAGAAACTTGCTGAAAGTTATTTGCCCTCAAATGATCCACATTTGGAGTAATTAGTGATTAAATGACAAATCCTCATTGTGTTCGGCCCGAGCATTTTAAAAATTTGTCATTAAATCACTAGTAACTCCGAATTTGGATAATTTGAGGGCAAATAACTCTGTGCAAATTTCTAAAATGGACAATGCATGATTTAAGACCATTGGCAAGAAGATTCCTTGCAATCACCCTTTTGAAGGCCTTTTGTCTTCCCAGTACAGTATATGCCCTTCAAAGGTAGCAAAAATAGAGAGTCACTGGCAGTCAGATTCAGAGAGCTATATACAGCTATATACAGATCAGAAAGAATGAGTCGCAATAGATAGCAACTTTCCATTCCCTTGTATATTTACAATAGATCCACACAAACTGTTGGTATGAATTGTTATTGCCACATCTTAGTGATATGGATTTACAAATCAATCATGAGTTGAACGAATGAAAAGAATTAAAGGAGCAAAACTGGTTGATTTTAACCACCCGTGTCCATACAGAGTGCCTGGATGAGTTGGGAAACCTGATAGAGCTCTACGGCCTCAATGTCTGCCAGCCCTCCCCGCCCAAAGCCCTCAAGGAGGTCGCGGGCCAGATCGCAGACCGCGACAACAACGTACGGTCTGCCGCCCTCAATGCCCTGGTCCAGGTCTATTGCATCGTCGGGGACGACGTCTACAAGTACATCGGAAATGTGAGTCTTTTTTTATCTCAAAACATTGGAACTGTGATTCTTCTTTGGTATTAAAACATCAGAACTGTGAGTCTACTTTTGTATTAAACCGTTATATGACCAGTACCCGACTTCAGCTTGCCAAGCTAGTTCAACATTTCTCTTAATTCTGGGCCCTGTATTGTAAAGAATCGTGAATGATCGCAACTGGACTTGTGATCGATATCTATCGTACCTCTGTACTTGAGTGATAGTGGATAGAGAAAACCTGAATTTTTGAATTACCATGTGAAACTTTCACATATGATATTGATAACAAACTTGACAGACTTATGTTGCAAATTAGTCCTTTTTATTACCAACGTTACATTAGACATTTGAACAGTGGGATTTTTGTGACACATGCCTATAATGGAAGTCAAGGGCTTGATTTAATTGCTCAATATTTTTTTTTAATTTGGGTGGTCTTTGTAATATATAAAAAGAAGTAAGAGTGATTTCCGAAATAAGTGAAGATTTTAGAGATGATGCCAAATCTCTATACCATGTTATTCCATGCATAAGCCCATATGCTATTTCACAACAGTGGCTAAAAGATTCAGTAATAATAATGATAATAATAGTTGGCTTTTACGTAGCGATTTCCTAGTATGAAGTACTACTCAAAGTGTGGACTATTACCCTGGCTTTAGCCAAGCAGCCAATTATGAAGTGCTAGAAGCTAGCTGCTCTAATTAGACCAGGAATACTTCATTGCTGCCTGGTACTCACTTACAACACCTGGGTTGAGAGGGACAAACATGAGCAAAATACTTTGTCCAAGGGTTGGCTGGAACCCAGGATCTCTCTGCAAGAGTGAAGAGTGTACACCGTTACACCATTGTGCCCTCATAACCCTCTTGTAATGAGCGCTTTCTCTTCCCCATCCATCTCTCCTTACCTGGGTTGAGAAGGACAAACGTGAGCAAAACACCTTGTCCAAGGATGCATGCATTGGGCTAGGCTCAAAGCCAGGATACCTCTGTAAGAGTCAAGGGCTTTCACTGTTACACCAAAGTGCCCTCAGAACCCCCTTTTAATGAGCACTTTCTCCCCATCCATCTCTCCTCACCTGGGTTGAGAGGGACAAACATGAGCAAAACACCTTGTACAAGGATGTATGCATTGGGCTAGGCTCAAACCCAGGATACCTCTGTAAGAGTCGAGAGCTTACACCGTTACACTACAGTGCCCTCATAACCCCCTTTCCTTGTAATGAGCGCTTTCTGTTCCTCATCCATCTCTCCTCACCTGGGTTGAGAGGGACAAACATGAGCAAAACACCTTTGTCCAAGGATGCATTCAGTGGGCTAGGCTCAAAGCCAGGATACCTCTGTAAGAGTCAAGGGCTCAAACTATCATACCAAAGTCCCCTCACAGTAACCCGCTTGTAATGAGCGCTTTCTCTTCCCCATCCATCTCTCCTCAGCTGAACGAGAAGGAGATGAGTTTGCTGGAGGAGAGGATTAAGCGAGCAGGGAAAAAGCCCGGGCCTCCGCCCAAGACCGCGCCCGCTCAGTCGCAGAAGAACGCAGACGAGAAGTCGGCCCCCAAACAGGAGCTCAAGAAGTCAAACTTACCGTGAGTGAAAGCCTAAAATCCTGTGATTCAAGCCCTGGCATGTTTAACCATATTTTTACTAGGCCTTATTTGTTAAAGGGATAGTCCTCCTTGAAATTAAGTTGGTCTTAATAAAAGCAGAAACATATTAGTGAAGATATGATAAAAATCAATTAAACATTTTCATGTTGTCACATGCGAGGTGCTCTCCCATAGGTTGTGTGCTACATGATTGCTCATTTTCTGTTTTGATGAAGGAATCTTTTATTTTCATAGAGGTATGTGTGTAAAAACGTGTTTCTAATGATGTATCAAATGCACAGGTAAAATGATGCATTTTGTTATGCTAAAATTTAAATTTTCAAAAACAAATTAGTACACAACCATATGGAAGAGCACCTCACATGTGACGTCACAAAATCAAAACTTTACACAATCGTAACTTATCCTCATTGACGGATTTTTATCAAATGTTCACTCGTATGTTTCTTTCATTTTTCTGCTTTGATTAAAACCAACTTAATGTCAGGGTGATCTATCCCTTTAATTGGGGGCTTACAAAACAAAAAATGAACTCAAGAAATCGAATCTACCGTGCATGAAACCCCCAAATCCCTGAATCCATACCTTGGAATGTTTAAGGAAATTAACAGGGATTTTTAACCATATTCTTACTGGGTTTCATCTACATGTATTAAGTTTGGGCTCACACAAAGCTTTGCGTGGAGATTGAATAACTTCTTAAAAGTCAAGCTTCAATTTGCAGGACAAGGATTTTTTTATAATTCATGCACATATTATGGAGCTATATATACATATTCATGAGCTTAGAAATGCATACTAATAAGCTATAAACATATTTGATTTATTGTGTAGTATATTTTTTGCTGGAATGGATTATCAAAAGGAAATTAACATTAACAATATTCACAAACCCCCCTTAGTTTGCAATAAAATATGTATTATTCTGATTTTAAATCACATATTCAGCAAAGCACCTAACTTAAAAAGCTGTCATTTTAATTATTTAAGTATCACATTTAATTGCTTTTGTTTGTCAATAATGATTGTTGAAATTACAGCTTTCCAAAAATAATGTTTCATTGTAGTTATCCTCCAATTTAAACTTGCTAATAGTTTTCTTTAGCTTACAGGATATTGACAGACTGTAGCTTTTATTAGTTTCAGTGCACATTTTTTTTATAGATAATTTCACACAATCCTGCACGGTTTGTTCAAAACATAATTAAACACAATAGAGAAGTAATAATACCACAGTTTGTGCATGCCTTCAAACCCACCTTGAATACAAGAAGATGAAATGGCATTCCAGGGCCCTGTTGCATAAAACTTACCATTGACGGTAACTTGCCTATCAATGGCAACTTCTATGGAGACCTTTGATTTGATTGGCTGTTGAGGGATGTTACCATGGAAGTTACCATTAATGATAAGTTTTATGCAACGGGACCCAGTAATGTTGTGTAGCCTGACATACTCGGGCATATAGCATGGTGTGATGAAATCAGGGCCCTTTTTCATAAAGAGTTGCAATTGATGTTATCATTGAGGTATGAATCGTACGATTGATGTTGCCTCGTTCACACAGAATCACAAAAAAGTTGCCAATAACACTTGATTTCAACTGGCAATAGATTTGGATTGTAAATCGATTTTTGATCTATTAAACTATGGAATTGACTTCAGTCCATAATCTTTACCAAGACAATCCCTAACTTTTCATTGTGAAATCAATGTCAATCATGAATCTGTACCCCAAAGAATTTGCAATAGATATCAGCTCAGAACTTGCAATGACTATCGATAATAGCTTTATGGATGTATGATATGTATATGCATATCAGCATACATCATGCAATCACCCATTTTGGTTATGTATGCATATTGTATGCATGTCTTTCAAGTAATACATTACTAATGGCAATTACTAATGGGAACCCCAAAGCTTGTCCGAGGTTTGTCTGACATAGCAAAAACTAATTGGATCAGAATGTATTCCACCCGTTATGAAGTGAATGTATAAAAGCGTTACTTCTTAAATGAGTTACTACGCAGTTTGAGGGAACGTTGTGAATATATTACGAAATGGCTTGTTATTTGAAACTCTTTGGTGGTTCAGTGCCCGAGCCATTGCCCGAATATTGCTGTTGTGAGTGACTGCAAGTTCATAATAACCATGGCTCGTGCCCTCTCTAACCCACCTCAACCGTTAACTTACACATACGCAGGCCGGGCTGGCGAGATGCTTACAGGTTTGTTGTCCAAGACTTCAATCAATCATCACTCTAGCTATTTTCTTTTTCTCTCAAGAAACTGTGAATGTGTTAGTCTTGTTTTCAGGCTTTTGGGTATTTCTAATCCATTCTCTACAATAGATGGGCCTGACTGCAGTAGACTAAGCCCTCAATCGATCTTCTCAGGTGCAGAATGGACTGGGAGGAGAAAAAAAAATGAATTAGATTAAATTCAATTTAATTCAATTCAGTTCATTGTCACACTTGTTTAAAAAATGCAATCATGCAAATATGTAGCAATCAATAAACAATGACACTTTTCAAGCAAAAATAGACATGAACATGACTTAAAAAGGAAGAACATTACTGAATTAGTCTTGTTGGTATTAGACCCGGATGGAAACTTGTGGTAGTTGTTTGGAGTTGAAATGTTCAAAAGCCTGGGAGGGAGACTAACGTACACATCGCTTTAATAACACTTCTCATTTGAATGCTGTGCTGTCCTTAGCTTCACCGTAGTTTTGCTTTCACACTGCTTTGCATCATCATCATTGTCATCTCAATGCACATGCTGTTATATCTTCTGAATCTCACAAAGAATTTCGAAACGTGTTGCTCAACTTTGTAATAGAGTACGGAAGGATGACGTCATTTGAGCATTATTGTCAAGACAACTGGTTCTAAACAATGCTGGTAGAGCAAGCAGCGGAGATCACAGCAGGGACTGTCATTGGGAATGCCGGACACTAGCCCGATAGACAACATCAGACCGCTAAACCTCTCGCTGGAGTGAGTTTGTTTAGAGCCAATTGTCTTGACAACATGCTCACAGGATGACACCACTTCAATACTGTATAGAGGTTTCCCACAAGCAGCCATATTAGAGGACAAAACAATAACAAAACCATGTAAACAATGACTTTTTAGAGTCTGATGCACAGGTTTTTCTTGTTTGTCCTCCAATATGGCTGCTTGTTGGAACCCTCTGTACAGAATGAGCAATATTTTGAATTGAATTATCATTTTATTTTAAATTGAATTGCCTGCAGTGTGAAGGGTTCATTTTATTAACGTCTCTAGAAAATTGTGTCTGTGTCTCTCAAATTTTCCTGAGCCTTGTGTCTTATTTTGCTCCGCCGCACTCTTAATATAGAAATTAGCAATCAGACTAGGTAGAGCCACTTCTGGGTAACATTCTGAAGAAAAAAAAATGTTCCCATTCTTCTCCCTGAATGCATTAAGGACTACATGTACCAACTCCTTAATGAAAAAAAATGTTGTTCTTGTCGTTTATGCTAATGAAAGGATTATTAACTTCCTTGTGTGCAAGATTAACTGCTGCTCTTTGGGTTTTTACTTGTCCAAAAATGCCTTTTTGGGTAAAAAAAAATGATTTCAGCTTCTTTGTTAGTTTGTACAGTTTTAATGCTATGACAGTTTGTTTTAAAATTGATGAACAGCTTGTTTGCCAGACAAGCTGTTGCTCTATACATTATGTGTGCCTTGCTTTTTCAAACATATCCACTACAGCTCAAAGGAATCGGCATCGGGTAAAGGGAAAGGGTAGGAGCCGCAGTTTTAAACTGTGGTATATTTTGTTCAGTTCAGCATGAAAAACGATGCATTATCCTAAAAAGCATCATGTTTCATGCTGAACTGGCCAAAATATACCGCAGTTTGAAACTGCGGCTCCTTCCCTTTCTTCCCTTTCTCTTTACCCGATGCCAATTCCTTTGAGCTGTAGTGTATGGTGCATAAAGAGTACATCATCTCTTCTTTCTTCATTCGCACTGTTTGTATGACATGACAGTTCTTTTCAACTCTATTAACCTTTAGTGGGACAGGCAAACTACTGCAACATGGGTTTAGTGTGTATAAGCTATGAAAAAAAATATGCATCCATGGTGTATAAAGAGCTCATAAACCCCTCAAAAAAATTTCTGCAACTCAAGTTTGCGGAGGAATATATCGATTGTTGCTTCATCATCATATGTGCCTGGGGTATCATTAGAAAGCTTGATTATTCCTCTTCACATTGATGTGCAATTTACTATGATTATGCAATCATGGAATGTGCAGCATTCCCGAATATGGGGCAAAGTCGCAATTGAAATGTTGCAAAATGCATTGTTTTCAACAGCGAAGGCTCAACATCACTCAAACTCATCTGCATATTCAGAAGGTCTGCGCATTCCATGATTGCGTTAGGATTGGAAACGGTACATCATTGTAAAGATAAATAGTCAAGCTGTCTTATGACATCAGATTTATTTACAATTATGAAGCAACTAAAGATATGACCCCTTAAACCTGAGTCGCGGAACTTTTTTTGAGGGGTTTATATTCTTTCTGCTTCTTCCTTCCTTCATACCCTTTGTATGCTACACAGATAAGTGTAATTCATACATAAACAGAGTTGAAAACCTACATGTACAGTACCATTGCCCATGAAAATTTACTTCCTTTTTTTTTTTTAAATCCTGCACGCGAATACTCTAATGTGTTTCAGCACTTTTTGCAAAAAAATGAGCAAAGTAATTGCACAAAGAAGTGATTTTCTTGATAGTGTACATGTAGCAGCATAAATACATGTAATTATTATTTCATCTTGTAGAATGGCAATATTTTTTTTTTGGTGAAATATTGCGTTTGTTTCAGATGAACAGCGTTGTAAATATGTATGGCTCGGGTCAGCGGGATAGATGCAGGGGGGGGGGGGGGGGTAGCTTATTCCAAAAAAATTCTTAGGAAAATATTTATTGTATCTCAGAGAGTTAGGAAAAATTGTATCTCTTTATTAGTCCGAAAAGCCAAGTTCAGATGAAAGATTACATTTTTATTCAAATGAACTAGAGATATGATATGACCCTCAGATATTTTTTTTTTTTTGCAAATGAGCTTCCGAAATGCATTTAGGAAAAAAAGCTAGAATGAAAGATAAAACTGCTCCCGAGTAATTTTGTCTCCAGGCGCAGACGCCTAGGCCCACACCTTTCCATTGCATTACGTGTACAAATAACTTTTTGCATATAAGCGTGCCGAGTTTGTAACAGCCAGGGCGCATACGCCAGTGAGAAGACTTCCATTTTCTTTTACTTCTTAACTCTTTGTACGTTTCGTTCGCATCAATGCACAACCGTGGACACGTTTCGTTCGCAATTTTGCACAGAACACACGTAGGTGAATGGAAATGGAAATATGTGCGTACTGCGAACCGTACCACTGTTCGGTACTATTGCTCGTGATCGTCACTGTAACAGGCTTTCTGCTCGTTCGCGTTGCAGCATAGGGTTACATAGAAGATTCCGGAGAATTTTGATCATTTTGTTTCGGTATTTTTCCATCTTGTACAGTGCAGTACAGAAGAAAATCACACAAGTTTCTTGTTATTGTACTGTGATTATGTGGGTGCGTGTACATGTACGCATTATAGGCGATCTCTTTGTATTACAACACAAAGAGCTCCTAGAGTCCTAACCAAGCCAAATTCTTGGCCATACAGGCTTTTCTATGCACATCCTGTATCGAACTTTCTTCTTTTCAACACTTATTGATTTTGATATTAATAGAAAGGTCACGGTCTTAGTGGGTGCGTGTACATGTCCGCATTGCAGGCGATCTCTTTGTATTACAACACAAAGAGCTCCTAGAGTCCTAATCAAGCCAAATTCTTGGCCATACAGGCTTTTCTATGCACTTCCTGCATCGAACTTTCTTCTTTTCAAAACTTATTGATTTTGATATCAATAGAAAGGTCATGGTCTTAGCAAAATAACTGTAATAATTTCCCTGCAATTTACAGCAAATGAAGAGTCCAACATATCATTTACATTAGCACAACTGAACACATTGACATTTTTTTTTCAAATGTTCTGCACAAATAAAGCCCTGTGATACAGTAGCTCCTCAACTGCTAGACAAAATACATATGAGTGGAAAGCCCATGCAATTCTCTATATTTTATATGTACACTATTTTTCCTCACGACAATCTAATAAAAAGTTATAGCCCTTGAAAGCTACTACTCCGACAAGAGTTCATTGGAATATGCGCACACTCAAATTAATGTAACGCACAGGGGGTTCACAGGTGAACGCACAAAGAGTTAAATATCTATATTCTGTTGAATCTTTGGGATCAATTTTATTTGCGGGGTAGAGGTTGGCATCTCAGCTATTGACACTCTTTTTTTTTTTTTCGTTTCAGCAAAAGCTTCTTTGTCTGTTTGCAGTGCTGTGCATGTTTATCATTATCTATGTATTTCGGGCTGCCTGATCTTTCTTTGAAACCTTCTCTCTATTCTGTATGATTCAGATATTTTCCGTAACTCTTCAGATTGCAGTGTCCCATACATGCTTGTAGCAACATTCCATCACTGTTCTCATGGCAGCTCTGTGTAGATTCAGTATGTGAAACGTGAAACATTGGAATCAATATTGCGTGAACTTTGCGTTTAAGACTCCCGATTCCTTGTTCTTGGAGTTCTAAAAAAGAGATTGTTTTCCCTTAAATATTCAGTGAAATGCAATGGAGGCAGATTTAAGCAAATCACATTAATATTAATGCAAAATATTCCCATGTCACAATAACGTGATAACACTCAACAGTTCATGTATGTTTTTAAACTTGTCACCTGTGTACATGGGTCCAAGAAGTAGCATGGTGTTTATGTGTCATTGCGAAAAGACCAACTTGCAAGAAAGTTTGATACTGTCATTTGCATAAATGTTGGCCGTTTACAGGATATGGATCCATCTGCATCCCACACTCTCTGTATGATGGAATGTGTGATCCCATCATTGAATATTGATTCCCCCCCCCCCCTTTCTTTCGGTGTAGGAACCCTGGTAAAGGTCAGCGACCTGGCACTGCCCCTCCCAAGGCCCAGTCGGTCAGCCAGCCGCCCATCCAGAACGTCTTCTCCCTCGACCTCGACCGCCTGGGCCTGAACGACGACGATGACGACGTCAAGCCGCCAGAGCTGGTGGACACGACGGCCGGCGACGAGCTCCTGGAGAAACCCGTGGTGCTGCCCAAGAGGAAGTGAGTTTAAAATCCTCATTGATATTTTACACATATGTGTCCCCATGGGAAGATTGATATACCATCTCACTACCAAGCTCTGAAACCCCATTGATTTTGTTATTTTTTTTTATTTCATTTATTTATTTCCACTCGTAAAAAAACTTACAAAATATAAGCAAATAGACAAAAAATAAACTGACATGGTGGTGGAGTCATTCAAAATGTTAAGGAAACTTGTGTGAAAATGACACCCTGTACGAAAAAACAATAAACAATACATTACAATACAGTGTAAGAAAACAGCATTTCCGATATTAAAGGGACAGAGGAGAACAATGTATTAAGGTGAACTTAAATAATAATGATAATCAGTTTTTATATAACGATTTTCTAGTACGAAGTACTACCCAAAGATTATTACCCTGGCTTTAGCCAAGCATCCAAGTGTGTAGCGCTAGTAGCTAGTTGATCTAATTAGATCAGGAATACTATATTCCTACCAGGTACGCCTTTCCTACACCTGGGTTGAGAGGGGCAAACATGAGCAAAACACCTTGTCCAAGGATGTAGGCACTGGCTGGGCTTGAACTCAGGATCTCTCTGCGAGAGTCGAGGCCTTTCACCACTATACCACAGTGCCCTCACAATGGAGATTAATGTATTGTACAGATGTTGGTTAAACACACGTCTGAATTGGGTGAATGTAACACTCTCTTTGATCGGTGCTGGAAGGCTATTCCAGAGTTAGACGTTTGTTCGTATGAAGGGATTAGTAGCTTCTCTTGTGTGATACAGGTTGAGCCAAAGTGATTCACATTCCACTGGCATCTTTAATTAATCTCTATTTTTTGTGATACGTTTATTTGTGCGCGTGTGAGTTGAGCCAATGGGATTTTCATGCTCTTGATGAATATTTAGCTGGCACTATTAGAGCTCTATGTTTTGTTATACATTTATTTTTATGCCTCCGCCACGAAGTGGCCGGAGGCATTATGTTTTCGGGTTGTCCGTCCGTCCGTCCGTCCGTCTGTACGTCCGTCCGTCCGTCCGTCCGTCCGTCCGTCCGTCCGTCCGTCCGTCCGTCCGTCCGTCCGTACGTCCGTCCCGAATCCGTTTAGGCAATATCTTGAGAACCGTTAACCAGATTTGCTTCAAACTTGGTACATATGTGTATTGCATAAAACCAATGAAGTGTGTAAAATAGGGGTCAATTGTGATTGAGGTCAAAGGTCAAAGGTCAATGAACTTTGTGAAAAATTGCCCCAAATTGACCTTTTTCACAATAAAGCCAAATCCAAGGATCCAATTCTCATGAAACATGGTACAAAGATGGATCACTACTTGGGAATAGACTGGTAACATTTTTGATAAATTTCCTGAAAGTTCAGAGGTCAAAGGTCAATGAACTTTGCCAAAATTGGCTAAAAACTGCCCCAAGCTTTAAATTTTTCACAATAAATCCAAATCCAAGGATGCAATTCTCATGAAACATATTACAAAGATAGATCACTACTTGGGAATAGACTGGTGACATTTGTGATAAAATTCGTGAAAGTTCAGAGGTCAAAGGTCAATGAACTTCGTCAAAATTGGCTAAAAACTGCCGAAGACTTCATATTTTTCACCATAAAAGTCAATCCAAAAATGCAATTCTCATGAAACGTGGTACTAAGATAGATCACTACTTGGGAATAGACAGGTGACAGTTTTTTGGTGAAATTCCTGAAAGGCCAGAGGTTAAAGATCAATGAACTTTGCAACAATTTGCTAAAAATTGGCCCCAAATTGATATTTTTCACAATAAACCCAAATCCAATGGTATAATTCTAACCAAACATGGTACAGTGATGTATCACTTCATGCAGGTAGATTGATGAAAGTTTGTAAAATTCCTGAAAGGTCAAAGGTCAATGAACTTTGCCTAAAATGGCTAAAAAAATTGCCCCCAAAGTAATATTTTTCCAAATAAATCAAGATCCAATTGTGCAATACCAACCAAACATGGTGCAAAGATAGATCGCTACTTGGGGGTAGACTGATGATATTTTTGGTGAAAATTCTCTAAGGTCAGAGATCAAAGGTCAATGAACTATGCCAAAATTGGCTAAAAATTGAGCCAAATTTAACATTTTTCACATTGAACGCAAAACTAATGGTTCAATGTGAACCAAACATGGTACAGAGATGTATCACTTCATGGAGGTAGATTGGTGAAAGTGTGTGTAAAATTTCTGAAAGGTCAAAGGTCAGTGAACTTTACCCCCAGGTTGGCTAATTTTAAACAAATTTGATGGCTTTAGACGGACTGATTAGATTGGAAGTCAAAGGTCAATGGACATTGCCAAACATGGAAAAACAGAATATGATATTTTCATTTCACATAGGAATTAAATGGGTCATTGCCAACCAAACAGGTTTTCTGAGAATAAATCTAAATAGAGTTAGCATAGAGGCGGAGGCATATTTATCGACTGCGCGGCAGTCGAATTGCTCTAGTTTTAGTGTATGAAGGTTCCTGAAGCTTGTCTTGTGTGAAACAGCCAAAGTGATTAACATTTCACTGGCATATTTGATTAATCTCTATTTTTTGTGATACGTTTATTTGTGCGCGTGTGAAGGGTCCAGAAGCCTGCGGCACCATCAGTAATGCAGTTGAACTTCATGATTTCTCAAATCGCCAGCAACGACATTTCCATCAGCATACAGGCCCTCGCGCAGGTAGGCCGTACCAATCACTCTTTCAGACACGTCCTTCTAAAAGCTGCCAAGAGCAGCAAAGACAGGGTTCTAGCCCATCAGGGAAATCAGAGAAATTGTTTTACTTTTTTCCAGTCAGGGAAAAGTCAGGGAATTTTTATCTGCCCCAAAATTGAAAGTTCTCTGTCAGACTCTGTAATATTTCGTTGCAAATACATTGTACATCACTGCAACAACACAGAGAACATGTGAAACTGGAATGAGTTGAAATGATTATCATGTAATTTTCAGACTTCAGCAGGGAAAAATCAGAGAATTTTGTTTTCTTCAAATGTTGGGAACCCTGAAAGAAGATGCCAAGAGCAGTACAAGACACCATGGCCCCGTTGCATAACACTTACCATTAATGGTAACTCTGTCATCAATGATATCTACCATGGTAACATCACTCAACAGCCAATCAAATTCAAGGTTTCCATGGTAGGTACCATTGATGTCAGAGTTACCATCAATGGTAAGTTTTATGCAACAGGGCCCAGAAAACAGTAAAGACCCACGGTAGACCTATGCAGGGCCCCATTGCATAACACTTACGATTAATGGTAACTCTGTCATCAATGGTAACTACCATGGTAACACCACACAACAGCCAATCAAATGCAAGATTTCCATGGTAGTTACCATTGATGTCAGAGTTACCATCAATGGTAAGTTTTATGCAACAGGGCCCAGAGAACAGTAAAGACCAACGGTAGACCTCTGCAGGGGGGCATTTCATGAAAGGACTTGTCGGATATTTTATCCGACAAGTTTGCTCTCGGCCAATAAGATGCAAGCATTTCAGTAGCTTATAACAGTTTGTCGGATAAAACGTCCGACAAGTCCTTTGATGAAATGTCCCCCAGGACTGTTGAAATGGCTCTCTTCAGGGAAGTCAGTATCAGCATTTTAGGAGAGCTTTGGGTAAAATCTCTTGACAGCGATGCCTGAAGATTACCTTATCGATCACAAACTCTTGACTGCTCTCGGCGGATTTTAGGAAAGGGCTCCCAGCCCATCAGGGAAAATTGTTCTACTTTTTTTCCAGTAAGGGAAAAGTCAAGGAATTTGTTTAACATGCTTTCAATCCGGGAAAAGTCAGTGAATTTTGATATGGCTGGAAATTAAAAGTAGTCAGTCAGACTTTCTCATATTTTGTTACATTTTACTACAAACAAGTTCACAGCCAGAAATCTAAAGAACCAATGTCAAACAAACCTGATTAGCACATACTTGGAGGTGGCATAATGCGATTTTTCGGTCACATCCTTGGAGAACAATATGGAAAATTATGATCAAACAAAAACATTACAAAATGTGATAATACAATGAATGAGCTAGAATGATAATTTGAGGTTCATTTGTGACATTAGCTTGATGAAATGCAGAAAATCATGTATTCATGTTTTTGCGAAACATAAATGAATTTCCAAATTCGTACTTGTGACATCAGCTTCACGAGATCCTGAAAGAGCACAAAAAGGTTACAAAAATAATTTTTCATACAATTTGTCAAAAATGTATTTAGATACATAAATTATGTAATGCAGAAAATCATGAATCTATATTACTTTCTGAAACGTTTCACAATTTAACGCTGGGATAAATAACCTTTATATTTTGGCTGTTAGCTTGATGAGATCTTGAAAGAGCCAGAGAGGTCAAAGGTCGTGGGGGATCACGTGGACCAGCTACTGGTAGCCACGTCGCTGCAGCTGCGCATGGCCTTTAGCAAACACATGGGAGATGAGACCAGCTCGAAAGATGTCATCAGAATGTACCGCTGTCTGGCTGCACTTCTCATCTCAGTAAGTAGGCACGGCCCTGCGTCATTTCTTCCTCTTGTAAGACACTGTTTAACCCTTTGACTCCACTGTTACGCAGTGCTATTCAGGGTGGCTTTCCTCTTGTAAGATATTGTTTAACCCTTTGACTCCACTGTTAAGCAGCGCTATTCAAGGTGGCTTTCGTCTTGTAAGACATTGTTTAACCCTTTGACTCCACTGTTAAGCAGTGCTATTCAGGGTGACTTCCCTCCTGCAAAATATTATTTAACCCTTTGATTCCGCTATTTAGCTATGCTATTCAGGGTGGCTTTCGTCTTGTAAGACATTGTTTAACCCTTTGGCTCCACTGTTAAGCAGCGCTATTCAGTGTGACTTTCCTCTTGTAAGACATTGTTTAACCCTTTGACTCCACTGTTAAGCAGTGCTATTCAGGGTGACTTCCCTCCTGCAAAATATTATTTAACCCTTTGATTCCACTATTTAGCTATGCTATTCAGGGTGGCTTTCGTCTTGTAAGACATTGTTTAACCCTTTGATTCCACCGTTAAGCTGTGCTATTCAGGGTGGCTTTCCTCTTGTAAGACATTGTTTAACCCTTTGACTCCACTGTTAAGCAGCGCTATTCAGTGTGACTTTCCTCTTGAAAGACATTGTTTAACCCTTCGACTTCACTGTTTAGCAGTGCTATTCAGGGTGGCTTTCATCTTGTAAGACATTGTTTAACCCTTTGACTCCACTGTTAAGCTCTGCTATTCAGGGTGGCTTCCCTCTTGTAAGACATTGTTTAATCCTTTGATTCCACTGTTAAGCTGTGCTATTCGGCATCAGCAAATCTAAATCAACCCAAACATGGTACAGAGATGTATCACTTTATGGAGGTAGACTGGTGACAGTTTGGGGAAAATTCCTGAAAGGTCAAAGGTCAATGAACTTCACCCAAAATTTGCAAATTTTAAACAACCTTGATGGAAGGATGGCTTTAAAAGTCAAATAAGTGAGAGGTCAAAGGTCAATGAACATTGCCAATTTTGACTAAACATGGAAAAACAGAATATGATATTTTAATTACACCTAGGAATTCAATGGTACTTTGCCCACTAAACCTACACATTTTCTGAGAATAAATCTAAATAGAGCTAGCAATGAGGCGGAGGCACATTTATCGACTACATGGCAGTCGAATTGCTCTAGTTAGTACCATGAAAATAGTCAAATCTCAGTGAAAACTAGTTAGATTTTCATTCATTCTACAGGAGTTATGGTACCTCTGACCTTACAGTGTCATAGTTGGAATCCGAAAGAAACATGCTAAACATGTGCAAACTTTCATGAAGTTTGCAGATGTTTGTAAAAGGGACGGGCCATCTTTAAATCGAAAATGAATGGGATGAACTGGAAGTAGCAGAAGAGGGTGATTGATGAGAGTTGTGAAGCAGAGGTTAGCCTCCACCGGTTGTTCTCCCTTTGCATCCCAGGTGCTTCAGACCCCAACGCTATGCCAGCAGGCCTCCAAGGACGTCCTGTGCGACCTCATCAACGGCCTCATCACCGTCCTGATCGACGACCGCCTCATGGCGTTCGACGACGGCCCGCAGGTCGTACGCTCCTTCAATATCGTCATGGCGAAAGTCGTGGAGAACGCCAATCACAATGCGGCATTAGGGTAAGGGGTCACACTCTGCGTGACTTTATTTCAACATTAAATGGAAAGTCCACCCTGACGTAAAGGTGGTTTTGATAAAAAGCAGATAACACAAAAGAAAGGCATTAGAGAAATATGAAGAAAATTGGTCAAAGGATAAGAAAGTTAGGATTTTTTTAAAGTTTTCATTTTGTGACATCATTTGCGAGTTGTGTAAATTTGCGTAATTAATTAATAATGAATAGATTTTAATGAAAAAAAATCTGCTTAAATGCAAACTTAGAGATTGCGTTATAAGTGACATTTGTGCCAAATTTTCCTTTGCCGAGATACTGACCATTAATTCCCATGAATGCAGTAATGCCCCCATATACCAGACTCTGATTACCCCAGCCTGATTAGGGTTAATTGCATATCTACACATCATGAACTTTTAGATATCATACATCAATATTGCTTATTGAAGTATGTTGATATCATTTCTGTTCATTGAACATTTATCCTTATATTTTAAATATCGCTAGTCAATACCTATTACACTTCTCTCAAATTTCTTTACAAGACAGTTCCATGTGCACAACATTCAAATATATTTTGGATATTTTCTGAATAATCTTGATGTAATGGTTGATAATGTTTCTTTTTCTTGAATAAGTGTCATGTTTTCTTCTTGGAGTATGTACTAATGTTGTTTTGTTCCTGTTCTTGGTCTGTACAGAGCTCTCATCAAACTCCTACAGGAATGTGTAGCAAGAGAAAGTGGCTCCACAAAGTTTGTCACTCTTATCATGAAGGTGAGTAGAGCTCAAACCCAATCACATATTTAGGGCTTGGTCATGAAAATGTCTATGAAAGGCCGTGTAGCTCCTTTTACAGGTCAACAAAATTGAGTTCTGTGAAACTATGGGAAATGGTAAAAAATACTGTATATTTTCCTAACAATATTAGCACTGGCAATTGGGTTTATGCCAAATATTTAGTTGCGTTTTGGATGGGTTGGCGAAACTTAGCGGTTTCTGTAGCCTACAGACTGAAGACTGCAATACTGCCCTACTCTGACGAAAGGAAGCAACTAACAAAAGAGACTTTTCTTGTAAATGAGCAAAATGTGTCTTTCACTTGCATTGGCATCAGTGCAAAACCACATCATGCTAGATTGAATATCTCGCAGCAAGATGAATATTTCTTGTCCAGATTTTGGCCAGATATAGGGAATGCTGGGTACAATCTAAGAATACCAATAACCCAGATTTGAGGGATTTGTCACTTGCTTCCTTTTGTCAGAGTAGGGCAGCATAGCGCACATCACAGCTCTCTGCATTGCGGTGATGCGGGCTGAGCCCAGCTGACCCATGCATGACCGGTGCAATGCGGAATATGAATGTTGACTATGGTCACAAAGGAAATGGTATTTCAATTGTAAGCAAGGATGTTTTTCACTTTTCATGAAGAGGCTTGTGGAGCTGTGCCTGAAATTTCTTTCATGCTGTTTCTCCCCCTCGTCTCTCTCTCTCACTTTCTCTCTCTCTTTCTCACTCTCTTTCTCATCCCTCTTTCCCTCTCTGCCTCCCTCTCTCCCTCTCCCACTCCCTCCCTCTCTGCCTCCCTCCCTCTCTCCCTCTTTCCCTCTCTCCCTCTCATCCTCTTTCTCTCCATCTCTCTCCTCTCTCTCCCCCTCTCTCCCTCTCTCCCTCTCTCCCTCTCTCCCTCTCTCCCTTCCTCCCTCTCTCCCTTCCTCCCTCTCTCCCTTCCTCCCTCTCTCCCTTCCTCCCTTCATCACTACCTCTCAACCTCTTTCTCTCCATCCTTCTCTCCCTCTCCTCTCTCTTCCCCTCTCTTCCTCTCTCTCCCTCTCTCTCCCTATCTCTCCCTATCTCTCCCTATCTCTCCCTCCCCCCCCCCCTCCCTCTCTTCCCCCTCTCTCTCTCATACAGTGTCTGTGGCGGCTGGTCAAGATGATGCCCAACATTATCAACGAGCTGAACGTCGACCGCATCCTGCTCGACCTCCACTTGTTCCTCAAGGCGTTCCCGTCATCGGTCTGGCGAGACCAGCCCAGCGACACGCCTCTCCGCACCGTCAAGACCATCCTCCACTCCCTAGCCAAGATCTTGGGCCAGAAGGTCAGTTTGAGTGTTGCCTCAATACTTTAGCTACCTATTTATCTCACATGCTATATCATGTGGCGTAGGTAATCATGAAGTGCAACAACTCTCTGTCGTGAGCTCTTCTGATTCTAAGTCAGGTCAGTTTTAGTGCTGCCTCAATACTACTACTACCTATCTATCTAAGTGCCATATTCTGTTAGGAGGGCAATCATGGATGCCACAACGCTCTTTCATGAGCTGTATTCATCACAGTTTCATGTTCTCTGGCCAAGATTTTGGGGGCAGAAGGTCAGTTTTGTCGTTGCCTGACCTTTGACCCCTTGAGAGTCAATCTCCTTTGCAGATATGACTCCCTGCTCCGTCAAAGCTGTCGTCATGAACAGTGTGGAGTAGGGAGTTGAGATAGAGCCTGTAAATGTATCGAAGTGCCATATACTGTGACATAGGCAATCGTGGACTGCCACAACTCTCTACCCTGGGCATTATGTATCAGCTCTCTATCATGGTGAACAGCCACTTAATCTGCTATCCAGTCAGTTATGCTTTTTATTCTTTCTCCTCTGCAGTTAGTCTTAGTTTCTTCACAATTTCTTTTTGTTTTGCAGGGGGGGGGGGGGAGGATTTTCATCATCAATTGTCAGTCTGCAAGCTTCTATGCCCTGTTAATTATAGGTTACATTTAGAAATTGTATATGTTAGTTTTTTTTTTTTTAAAAAGACCAAATATGTGAAAGAATTTTCCTGTTATCATGATCCTAGGTTCTGAACCACCTGACGCTGATTCCAGACACCAAAGACTCTGAGGTTGAGTCCTACCTGAAGAAGGTCCTGCGAAGCGGCAGTACAAGCAGCCAGTCAAGTAATGATCATGTCAATGGGTCCACGCCCGATCCAGTCCGGACACATTCAGACGTAAGTTCAATTCAGTCTGTTATGCCTATGCCCTGATCTAGTTCAGGCACATTCAGACGTAAGTTCAACTCAGTCTGTTATGCCTATGCCCTGATCTAGTTCAGGCACATTCAGACATAAACTCAGATCAGCAGCAATGATCATGTTAATGGGTTGATGCCCGATCCAGTCCGGACACATTCAGACGTAAGTTTAACTCAGTCTGTTATGCCTATTCCCTGATCCAGTTCAGGCACATTCAGACGTAAGTTCAACTCAGTCTCTTATGCCCATGCCCTGATCCAGCTCAGGCACATTCAGATGTAAACTGTTATGATCAGTTCACGCCAGAAAGGATCGCACAAAATGATACCAATATTTAGTTCAGGTGTTCTTTATTATATGGGGTATTTTCCCCTTTTAAAAACCAAGACAAGCGTTCACTTGCAGTACATCAATACATCAATACATCAATATAGGTTACTTTACAATGTATAGATACAGGTTAGCTTACAGTGCTGGAGGATACTGAAGTCCAATGGATCCACGGCTCTCGCTGATGGTCCAGTTGATAATCCGATCCAGTATTCCCAAATTATGATCGCAATGTTGATCCCAATGTTGTACGCTGAAGAGCAGGTATTCCAGATAGTCAAGTCCAAATAGATGATCCAAGATGGTCAAATGTTAATCCACAGAGCTTTCACGCTTTCACAGGCAGGATCTCATAAGCGCTATTTAACAGGCAGGTATTTATCCACGTAGAGAAAGTCCTCGTATAAATCCATAGGTAGGTATTGAGCCAGGGTCACAACAATATCTTAGATGCAGGTTACTCTTATCACAGGTGACTGGAGCAAGATGATATGAAACTCAGCTCCTATCTCGAACAACTCATATATATACTACAATCTATACATTCTAGAAGGTTCCATTAACTCTACTTCCAGAAATTTCTCAATATATCCAGTAAGCTCTATATTGTACATATACTGTACCTATGCTTGTAAACATGACAAACAATATTGACCTGACCTAGATTACACTGATGAGTCATCACTAGCCCATCTGAGCTCCTTTATTATGCTAATGAGTCTCAGCTAGCTGCAACATTCTTTCATGTAAATAACATTCTAGACTCTTCTGGGCAGTACACATTGCTAAATGTTTATTTCACCAGTGAGGAATGTCACAAGCACCCAGAGTGCAGCTAATTCAAGAGCTACATGTATGGCTATATATGTATAACTTATACACATTTGTAACAAAACTCACATCAGTCTGTTAAACCTTCATCCCAGATCTAGTCTGGGCACATTCAGACATGAACTCAGCTTAGTCTATTATGCCTATGCCCTGCTCCAGTCGGGATACATTTAGACAAAAGTTCAGCTCGCTCTTGTATGCTTCTTTGCCCCCATCAAGTCAGGGCACATTCAGACGTAGCTCCAGGCTGCTCTTTTTAAGCCTTCGTCCTCATTCAGACTGAGCGCATTCAAACATAACTTCAGCTCAGTCTTTTATGCCTATCACTTTGATAGAACAGAAGATATTCATGATAGGCAGATTTTCCTGGATGGAAAAGCTGACTTGAAAAGTAATGTTAAAGCGGCCAGCCACTGGTGATTCATGTATTCACGTCGCACACAATCACTCACGGCGCGGCACGGCAGGCCAGGCTAGCTAGCAAGGGTAGGTGCCGATGTTCTTCTGTGTAATCAACAACATCTAGCTCGGTGACCTGAGCGGTCCATCCAGCTGCGCCCTGGCTGCAAATTTTCGGAACGTGAAGCCTCTGACTTCGGGTCACTGTCGGACGTTTTCGGACACTTTCCGAGATTGCTAGACTAGTTCGACGAGCATGCATAACGTACGGGGTTTGTGTACGACTGAATGGGGCTTACGGAATCGCGCATTTTACAGTATCTCCCAGTTGCGTGGGCCTTTAAAAGTAAACCCATTTGTTTGCCAGACAGAGTGATTGTCAATGGGATTTGAGTGCATAACATGTGACAATAATAGACACATGACACACAGAATTACATGTTTCTTGTGTCTTTATTTTGTCCTTTTTGCAGAAAAACGTCAGGCAGTCACCCAGGAGAATTCCTCCCAGGACAAACGACCTTCTTGCTCTCATCTTCCAGAAGATTGGCTCCAATGAAAATACGAGAGAGGTGAATGATGTCATTTTTTATTATGGTTACCTCATTAGCTCCTTCTCTGCCAGACTCCATACTGCCCTATGGGAATGGTGTGTATTACCAGTACACAAATGCCTGAATGGTGCATAAAGAGTTAACGCCTTCTCTGCCAGACTCCATACTGCCCTATGGGAATGGTGTGTATCACCAGTACAAAAATGCCTGAATGGTGCATAGAGAGTTAACTCCTTCTCTGCTATACTCACACTGCCCTGTGGGAATGGTGTGTATTACCAGTACAAAAAGGCCTGAATGGTGCATAAGTGTTAACTCCTTCTCTGCCAGATTCAATATTGTGAATACCCTTTGTTTGGGGGAAATTTTTAGAAATTTCTCCACAGTGTGATAATCCACTGCTTTGGGTAATAGTTAAACTAAGAAAACAAATGTATGGAAGTTGATTATTATTGTTATTTGGGTTTTTTTTCAGGACTTGTTTGAGTCAGGTTAAACCTTCATATCAAATTGTACGCATTATTGTATTGCCTTTTACACTGCTGCTAAGAATCTCTTTATTTCATGTTTTGGCAGCAAAGATCTTGCTGATATCAACAATCTTATTTTTCTATTTTTTTTTTTTCTCAGGGTCTGTTAGAGCTCTATGAGTTCAAGCATAAATACCCCGACGTTGACATCGACCCCTTCCTGAAGAAGACGTCGCAGTATTTCCAGTCCTACATCAACAACGGCCTGGCCAACATCGCCAAGGAGAGAGGAGAGAAGAATGTTCACACGGCCACCACCGTCTCGGTCCGTAGCTCTGTCCAGCAGGAGAATCGCCCAGGTATGAATGCAGCCGTTGTCATCTTAGCTCTCGTGGGAACTTTTGTTCTTTCATGGGGCCACTTTTTCAAGGCATAACCGAGGTCCATTGATGACAAAAAGTTCACACCCATTGTCATATTGGTATTGTTTGTTTTTTCCTCTTTAACAAGCCCAGTTTTTGATGGGATAATCAAATGGTCTACTAATAAGAAACAAGTCAGGCCAACATTGCTACTGGGAGGAGAAAAGATGGACGGCATGTCCACTTTTTCCTCTTTCCAGGAGGAGAATTTACCAGGTTTAAATACAGCCGTTCTCATCTTAGTGTAATGTGATATAAGTCCATTTAGCACTTCCCAGCCTCAAATCATATCTTCTTTGATGACCATTTTCCAGAAGCCTTTGACCCCTGAGATCATGTGCCCCAGCTAACCCTTACTGAGATTCTGGAAATGATGTTGGAGTCCAGTTTCTGTTGAAACCTTTAACTCTTTGCCCGCTTCGTTCGACTCGCGGCACATACAGCGGGCTGCCAAGTTCGACTCAAGTCACATTTCGCGCACAATGCATACGAAACGCATTTAATTGTATTGTGCGCACACACATTCAAAAGCGACGCGTGTATTGCATCGTATATAGCAATAAGGGGATTAAAGTATCAATAGGCAGGAAGTCTCCTAGGACAGGAAGTCTATTGAGAAGTACCCAGGGTCAATTTCAATAGAGGAGTTTAGTTCATTGTAAAATTTCTGTTTTTGAATGCCCCATTTAAATCCTAAATTGCTTGGCTCATTATTCCCATAAAAACATGGGTTTGGTATGTAATGAAAGCTAAAGAACACATCTTTTCTATGAACTACCTTAGAGAATAACCTTCAATAGGAAATATTGAATATAAGAGGTATAAAATAGCCTCCAAAACGATAATTTGGAGGCAGAATGTAAAGTTATAATTCTCAGAATCTATGATATTATACATGAAAAATGATACCATTGGCATGAGTATACGTTTTTCTTAGACTTAGCTACACATTTTTTTTCATCACGACAAACCAATAAAAAGTTATTGGAAGTGGAATAAGACAGTGCATGCAAAACCCCTCTGAGTGTGGCACCTTGGAATTAATGTGGCGCAGGGGAGATAGTGTGCGTGGCGGGCAAAGAGTTAATCCACTGGAGAAGACCTATCCAGGGAGGTATGTGAGACTCTGTAGTTGTGAATTATCCCTTTTTCTCCTATCTCCACCAGACCAAATCTATCCCACCAACCCACGGCCCGCCGGCGACGGGACAGACAACCAGGGCGACAACGAGCCATTCAGTGACGTCCTCAAGCGGCTGAAGGTGCTCCGCGCTAAGTGCGGTCTGGAGAACACACCCGATCCCGCACCGGAGAAGACCCAGGTCCCAATTAAACCCGAAAGCCCTGCCCTCCCGCCAGAACAACTGAACAAGGAACCGCTGGTGAGTAACGGTTGTCGATGCTGCTCATGAGCAGAGTTGAGTCACGGTACATTATCAAGTTGTCATGGATATTGGTGTGTGTACATATCATTCTAAAACTGCTTGTAGTCATAGTAATGAATAAATATACTGGAATCAGCAAGCTGAAATTGTCCTTTAACTAGTTCAAACATATATCGTAGATCAGTAGCATTCACAGTACATTTGAATCATTCATAATCACACCACGTTGTCATGGATATTGGTATGTGTTTACATTTCCCATTAAACTTCTCATAGTCATAGTGCTGAATAAACATAAACTGGAATCAGCGAACTGAAATTGTCATGTAGGTAGTACTAACATACATTGTAGGTTGGTGGCATTCACAATACAGTAGACTCATTTATTATTAATATCACATTGTCATGGAGAATAGTATGTGTGTACATTTTCTGATCAAGGTGCCTTATGCAATCGAGATAGTCAGTTTATATCCATCCTTGCGTATTTATTGGCATGCTTTCATTTTGTATAAAAAAAGAACACTTTCTATTCATCACTAAATAATTCCATAACCATATAACCTCATGCTATCCCACAATGCAACATGTAGCGAGCGGGCGGACATCATTTTGTCCCGGAGAAGGTGAGTCAGCTGATGGTATTGGTTGGAATGTGTGCTTGTCGCCTGTTATGTGACCCCTGTCATTTGACCCCTGTTACATGACCCCTGTTACATGACCCCTGTTACATGACCCCTGTTATGTGACCCCTGTTATGTGACCCCTGTCATTTGACCCCTGTTATGTGACCCCTGTTATGTGACCCCTGTTATGTGACCCCTGTTATGTGACCCCTGTTATGTGACCCCTGTAATGTGACCCCTGTCATGTGACCCCTGTAATGTGACCCCTGTTATGTGACCCCTGTTATGTGACCCCTGTAATGTGACCCCTGTTATGTGACCCCTGTCATGTGACCCCTGCCATGCGACCCCTGTTATGTGACCCTTGTAAAGTGACCCCTGTCATGTGACCCTTGTCATGTGCCGCTGAGTAAACCCTGCACTAGTGATCCGTGTTGTATGCCTCAAGGCTGGAAAGTTAAGTTTCAAGTTTCAAGCTTTATTTCAACATTTTTAAAAACAAAAACACATAACATGCAGTTACATTTACAACATTCACAACACACAACACCCATGGAGTGTTATTGGAGTTGGCATTTGAAGATTTAATCGGTCTTTCTTCAAATATTGTTAGAGGAAGAAATTCACAACTTAGGAGTTTTAGCTTTTGACTTGTACATGTTGGTTACTTTAAAATGATTCCTCCTTTTGGAATGCTTGTTCACGTTCTGTTAAAGGGAAACGTCACTGAGCTTTTGTGGCGCATTAATGTTTGTAGAGTGCGCTGCAATCGACGGCGTTAGGCGTGGAGCGTGGCCCAGCTCGGAATCTCCGTATAACTTTGGCAAACAAGCACGCAATTGTAGTGATACGGGTGAATTTACACGTGATATGTGTTCATTTTGTGTACATGCACCAAAGCGTGTCAAAGACTCTTGCTAGTAGCACACACGCACGAGATCGACGCTAACACAGTTTTGCAGATTTTGCACTGGGGTGGGGCTGATAAGACCGTCACCGAACACTGTCAATTGCAGCGCCCTCTATAAATGATATTGCGCCACAAAAGCTCAGTGACGTGTCCCTTTAACTCTTTAGTGTCACAAATGACTTTTTCCACAAATTTTTCACACACTTCACATAGAACAAGAGTTTATTTAGCATACAATGAGTTAAGTACGATTTAAGTTTCTTACATTCTGCTTAAAGACAGCGTGTCCCATTAGCAACAGTCATGAAACTCCCCAGGAATCAGCAATATACCCTAACAATGAGGTGTATGAAATTTCACTCTTATAGCGTCACAAACATTTTCAAGAAAAGTGAAAAACTGTTCTTGTTTTACGTTTGAACCGCAGCGAGCCTAGTCTACTTTCATAATCATATTTTCCTTCTGGGTGCTTGATGCGAAATTTGCTTCCATTGAACGCATGCACCGTGGAGTTGACTCATAGCACACAGCGGTCTCTAGTCTCTACGCTTTAGGTTTCGGATGACTAGCCCAAAACCTGCTCAAATTCTTCTGATCGTTTAATTTGGCTTAAAGTCAGTTTCCAGTTTCATCATTGGGAACAAATTTCTATTGCAGCATATTCATCCATTTCCTGTGGTTTCTACAAAATTTTATATTTTTATGTGCAAAAGGGACACCCTGTCGTTGTAATGTCGGAATTAGCATGCTCCTTTTGAAAGTGAAACAGGAGTAACAGAAGAAATAAAAATAAAAATTCATTTTCATCATCTTGAAGAGTTTTTGAATCCTCATATTACATGGCATGGCAAGGAAATATTAGACCATTTTGCATTTTAATGAAAAGAAAATCCCTGTGTTGTATGTATGCAATGCATGTAAATGTTAGGAGCACTGTCTAACTCTTTGTACTACATTTTCATGTGTGTTGTCTCGTGTCCTATCGACATGTAGCTTCTTTGACCTCATGTCTGCACGTTTAAACAGCATTCTTCTCCTCAGTTACGTCAAAATTGTTTTTGTTTTTTTTGTTCTTAAAGGTTTCGGGATAGTAGTGGTAATGATAAATGGACCGTTACCATTGCAGCATTGGTCTGCTGTCCATTCGGAGTTGGATCTTGTCTATTATTGATGATTTTATCATTATTCTATGATTCTTTCCTGTGAACTAGAAATCAAACAAGAATAGGACCCTCTGTCTCTATTTGTATTTCTCTGTCCCTCTCTTTTTCTCTCCTTCTTTCTCTCTCTCTCATTCTCTCTCGGCCTCTCTCTTCCTCTGTCTCTCTCATTCTCTCTCTGTCTCTCTTTCTCTCCGACTCTCTTTCTCTCTGTCTCTCTTTATCTCTCTCTGCCTCTCTTTCTCTCTCTGTCTCTCTATCTGTCCCTCTCTCGTTCTCTCTCTCGTTCTCCCTCATTCTCTCTCAGCCTCTCTCTCTCTCTCTTCCTCTGTCTCTCTCATTCTCTTTCTCTCTCTCTCTTTCTCTCTCTGTCTCTCTCTCTCTGTCCCTCTCTTGTTCTCTCTCATGCTCTCTCTGCCTCTCTGTCTCTCATTCTCTCTATCTCTCCCTCTATGTCTCTGTCTCTCTGTGTCTGTCTGTGTCTCTATATATGTATGTGTATCTCTGTGCCTCTCTGCCTCTGTGTCTATGTCTCTATATCTCTCTATCTCTATGCCTCACTCTGTCTAACTCTCTCGTTATCTCGCTCTCTCCCTCTGTCTCTCAACAGTCCATTTTATTTTTAGGATTCATGTGGTGTATGACACTCAACTTATCCATTCCATGCAATAATATTCCTTCAATGGACATCTCAGAATGAAATTATCCTTTTTTCTTTCTTTTTTTCTCTCATTTTGGAATAAACTCAATCCATAGATCTCACTTGGGACAAGTTCCTCCACCGTGCAGTCAACGCCAGCTTCACTCCCCATCGCTGATCCCAACGTCGACGACCTGAAGAAACGACTCGAGAAAATCAAGAACGCCTGCAAGTGAACTCAATGCTAGGGACTACAGGAATGCGTATGTGTGGTTTAACTGCCCAATCATACTAATTCTCCGCTCCTCATTGGCGATGTAAGTGTACCGTAAACCTCCTAACGAAGCATCTGGAGAAAATCAAAGACATCTGCATGTAAAGTCTATATCAGGGACTACAGGAAATGAACAACAGGAATGTCTATTTATGGGTCTACAGTCCAATCATATTAACTCTGCTGCTTTCACATATTTGCACCTATTATACATATACATTGGACTGAGCAGTAATTGAATTGGTCTGTTGTGTAATTACATTGATGGATAGCACACCTGAATATTTAAGTCATGATATGGACTTTTACAGTTGACTTATTTAATTGTTATGTAACCGATTGCATAGCAAATAGTAGTTTAGGCATACGGTATAATATGCCGCTGGACTTTCCAATAAAATAGGTAAAGCGAGTCAGCAATATAAAACATCAGGCAGTTCTCTATAGGTCATATAGGGGGAAGGCATCCCATGATGCAATGCGCCGCGACACCTGGAAATTGTTTACAGTCGTGTCCGCTTTTAGTCTAGGTAAGGATTTCACTGCAGAAAAAAATCTGGATGTCCCTCTGTGGTGTACCATGGGAAGACTTTTCCTCACATATACAGTATTGAGAATAAGGCAAAGATTAGTATCTACATGTATTGTAGTCTGTATCAGTTACAGCAGCTTGTTAATCGTCTTTCCTGCAATTTCTTTCTTTTTTTTGTTTCCGAGCTTCCTTTTTGTTTGATGTGAAGACTACAGTATGGCAACATTGTCATCTTTAATTATTTGAAATTATTTTTGTATCTTGTACTTGCTATAATGCTCATGTATACGGATCACTATGGACTGGTATGCATGTTATTGCTACAGTTGCTACAGTACAGAACGATGTTTCGGACCGCAGTGTGTAGCAATTCTCTTGCGTTGACGCAGCAAAAAACAGAAACAATGGGAGGGAATAAAGTAGGGAGAGCTGTATAAATGAATATTGTACCATATATCAAACTCTGTGTTAACATGCACATGTACATGTACAATTATCCAATGTAAATCAAGTATGAACTGCACATATTTTATGACAGCTCTGTATTAGAACAAGTGTATGGTCCTGGTAAATCTGTTCACACTGCTGTGATTTTGTAACGTACTGTGTAACACGTTGACACTGTGAAGGTGTGTTCACACAAAAGAGGTTTCCTGTTGCAACTTCCCATAAAAAGTGTGCAGTTTGAACAGTCCCCTGTAAAGTCTGTTCACACTGCTGTGACTTCTGTAACGTACTGTGTAACACGTTGACACTGTGAAGGTGTGTTCACACAAAAGTGGTTTCCTGTTGCAACTTCCCTTAAAAAGTGTGCAGTTTGAACAGTCCCCTGTGTAGTCTGTTCACACTGCTGTGACTTCTGTAACGTACTGTCTAACACATTGACACTGTGAAGGAGTGGTCACATAAAAGCGGTTTCCTGTTGCAACTTCCCATAAAAAGTGTGCAGTTTGAACAGTCCCCTGTAAAGTCTGTTCACACTGCTGTGACTTCTGTAACGTACTGTGTAACACGTTGACACTGTGAAAGGGTTCACATAAAAGCGGTTTCCTGTTGCAACTTCCCATAAAAAGTGTGCAGTTTGAACAGTCCCCTGTAAAGTCTGTTCACACTGCTGTGACTTCTGTAACGTACTGTGTAACATGTTGACACTGTGAAGGTGTGTTCACACAAAAGCGATTTCCTGCTCCAGCTTCCTGCTGTGACAATCCTGTTGGGTTTCCTTCCAGAATTGGGTGTGCTACACATTTCACTCTGTAATTGATACCGGTATACTGCCCTACTTTGACAAAAGGAAGCAAGTGAAAAATCGCTCAAATTTGGGTTACCGGTACTGGTACTCGTAGATTGTAGCCAGCATTCCCTACATACAGACAAAATCTGGACAAGAAATATTCATCTTGCTGCGAGATATATGCAATCTAACATGATGTGGTGTTGCACTGATGCCAATACAAGTGACAGACACATTTTGCTCATATACAAGAAAAGTCTCTTTTGTCAGTTGCTTCCTTTTGTCAAAGTAGGGCAGTATACGTGAATCTATTTCAAGGATTATCTGGTTTGCTTTCCAGAAACCAAGAAAAATGTATAACGTGATGCAAATGTAGTTTTGTGCCAAGTACAGTATTCTTGTTGTTGCTTCTTTTGTAGGTGTCAACAGATGCCCATTTGATGTCTCTCAAATGGCTTTCACACATTCG
Source organism: Arbacia lixula (assembly GCA_963669155.1). Lineage (NCBI taxonomy): Eukaryota > Metazoa > Echinodermata > Echinoidea > Arbacioida > Arbaciidae > Arbacia > Arbacia lixula. Next base: position 14,984,603 of record OZ022592.1, on the reverse strand, counting down.
TCCTATTTATAGATATGTGGGATGGACTTAAAACTGTGTTTTAGGGATAAATACTGTATTTTTGAGGGTTGTTGCTGGATTCACGGGCGAGACTTAACAGCTGCGCTTTTGCATCGTTTCCATGGTTGTACAGTTTGTACATTTATAAAAGAATCTATTCAGAGGAAATGTGTTTGTGTGAGTGTGTGTGTGTGTCTTTGTTTGTGTGTGTTTGTTTGTGTGTGTTTGTTTGTGTGTGTTTGTTTGTGTGTGCAAGTGGACAATGTACAGTTACAGAACCCACCACAGATACTGGGAAAAAAATTAATTCAAAATTTTCATGGGCTACATTTTGAGCACATTGGCCAATTTGGCTACAAATGTACATTGTGTCGATGGGGATTTGGGGGCTCTTTTAAGCATTTCGGGGGCAAAATCATCCCGTGCCCCCATGTATTATTTCGCCTGACCATGTTGGGGGGATATTTACCAGTGTGGGACGTCCCACAATGTTTATCTCACAAGCTGGCTTTGGGGCCCTGTCTCTTAAAGAATTGTGATTGATCGCAACTAGACTTGCGCTTGGTATCAATTGTACGTAACTCTTTATATTAAAGATAGGGGATTCATCAGACTGAATCAATCGCAAGTCTTTATGAGACGGGGCCCATAAGTTGAAAAAAGTCCAACATTGGAAGCCCACATTGTACATTTCTCATGTTAGACATGAGTACATTAACATGTTATTGAAATCGACCATAGTACACTTCCTAAAAACGCTTGGTATGTATTGGCCATTCATCTCGAAATTATAGTTAGTGTGAACACATCCATGCAAAAACCTGCATCCCATAATGGTGTTCGATACCCATATGATTCCTGCCGAGTTTCATGACTTTTGAAAATGGGACACCCTGTCTTTAAGCGTGAGAGAACAATGCAGGTTTCGTGATCCTGCACCTGTTTATTTGGCTTGTAAAGAGTTAATGTGTGATATTGGGATGGCGTCGATAAACTTGATGATGGAGTTCCGTATTCAAGATGAAGCAAAGTAAACAGAAATGGATGGTTGATGTATAAACATATATCATTCTAGAATCTTGTTTTGTACAGATCATGCTTCAAAACAAGGTCCCGTCTCATAATAAATTGTGATTTTATCACAACTGGACTTGATGTCGATCGTAACTCTGTACATTAGTGATAGGAGATTCGACTTGAGATTGATTTAGATCGATCGCAACTCTTTACGTGACGGGGCCCTGCATTGTTGGTTGTACATAACTTGTATATTGATGATGTACAGATAAATGGACAGAATATGATAATGTATACTAGCGTAACTGCATGCACATGTACAGTAGGTGCGTAGCTAAATCATTTCGCGCATGCTTGTATTGTGTGTGAGGTGCATACATGTATAAACCATTGTTCCTTACAATTGATTTCTTGTATATTTTTTACATTAATAGGTATATGTTTTTTTCACCTTATTTCTTGTTCGTGTGAGCTATATATTTTTGCTATATTTTTTGGTAACCTTTTTTGCCTTTGTGTTCAGAAAGAGAGAAAGTTGAGAGAAATGGCTTGGAGAACCTGCTGTATTTTATGTGATGGATGTTGAGGGAGACTTGCAATTACCATGACAACAAGGGGAAAATGATGATTTCTGTGTACAATTTACATGTCCAGGGTGTATTTTTATGAAGTTATAATCTTCTTAAATGTGTAGTCTGAAAACCCAGGTCCTGTTCTACGGAGTTTAGACTGAAAATACCTGTGAAGGAATAGATAGGACTAGATATGGATGTAGTGAATCAATGACTGATTCATCAATTTATTATAAATAGACAGCAGAGAAGGTCTTCTTTCCTGCTTTCTTGGTTTACTTAATTAAATTAATCACCCCCCTCCCCCCTCTCCCCATGAAGGACACCAACTGCTTAGCTTGTAAAATTGCTTGTAATACACCTGTATCACTTTAATAGAAAGATGAGAGCAAAAAGTACATGTCAAAGTCAGTACAAGGTTCTATAAAATTATGTTTGTGTAGATTTCATAAACCTTTACCTTTTCATGTAAACAGTGCACGTTCTTTCCATTTTACCGTGAAATGTTGATTACGGGACACATGGAAAGAAGTTGAAATTAAGGAAAAGAACCTGCTAGTGTAAAATGATTACATAATAGCGTACAATTCACAATGAGGTAGGTGGTACATCTATTTAAATTTACCTCCACCCCACCCTCTCAAAATCATGTTAATTCTCTTATTACCATTGGAATGAAGTTGTGTAGTAAACCAATGGAGTTTACGAGGCCTGGGCCATGTTGCATATAGATTTTCAGTTATTGTAACTTACCATCAATGGAAACTACCATGGCAACATGTGCAATAGTGAGAGCTCATTGGCTGTTGCCATGGTAGTCACCATTGATGGTGAAAACCTACATGCAACATGGCCCTGGAAATGAAAAGGTCATCTGCCTCGAGTCCACAGAAGATGTCATGCTCTTACATCATCATAATATGTTCTTTATATGTATCGCATCGTTGTGCTGTGTGTCAGGGCGTAAGCTGTACATTCTATATCTAAACGCGATATAATGTATATTGCTATCAATGAAGTGTATGAAGTGTAAAATGAGAGAGCTAATTGCTTGATTATATACAACAATCGCACCATGCAGGGGGATGCAGGGCTATATCATACTGTGGACCCCTGTGCAAAATATGTATTATGTCGTTCTCCTGCCGATGTGTGGTGACCCATTCTTCAAGGCATGTATATGTGTAGTGTATATGGATGAGTGTAATAAAAACGTATACAAGTCTGCCTTGTCAAACAAAAACTGGTGTGATGTGGAGGTTATTTCAGTGTTAACCTGTTTGCTACGAAGATTTTAGACCAGCGCTCATGGCCAGAAACGTGATTGTTCTGGGCTACCAGCTATTGTACCTGTGTACTGTGCGTGTGCACACGATTGATACACAAAGAGTGAATAACAATGGTAACGAGTTGCTCACGAACATTGCCATTGTGTGCACGCAATGTGTACTGTGGTATAAAGACTTTCTTCAGAGACGGATGTACAATGTTTAGTCAAATCTTTCGAAAGCAACTTTTCTTCAAAGGAGTTCAAGAAATATAATCTTGATCTAACAGCTAAATACAGTAGTTGAATTACTGATTGCACAACAACATTCAAATATCGAAGTACTTAAAACAGACTGAAAACAAGCTTTGGCCGGTACGTTTCTGGGTTCCCATTTCTGAGTAGGAAACTTGTAAAGGTGTTAATGACTGGCTGTGATGATAAAAGTGGACATGTTTTAACCGAACCTCCAAATGTGTTGATAATAGAAGTGCAAGAGACACATACCAGTGTAGAAAAAAAAAGCTTTTGATGCTGTCATATGAATGTTACTTTATTGCATAAAATACAATTCATGGACAGGATATTGAAAGTACATGAACAAAAATTCTCATTCGTAGCAAAATATGCATATACATTTTCAATTGTAAACGAGACATACTTTTGGACAAGTATAAGGTGGTCTGCATTGGCAAATTCATGCACAGGCATGGGCTGGTAAATGCACGGTGACACTGGACCTTCAATCGTGACACCATCTATTCATAAGCAATGAGAGACATATCGCTCAAGAAAGCTCATATGGCACCTATTATACTAACATTTCAGAGACTTTCCTAAATGGTTACTATGTATATGCTAACATGTAATTACATGTAATAGTCATGTAAGAGAATGGGGCGAGAGAAAAAGAATTGGAAAGAAAATCTCAAAGAGAATGACAAAGTGAGTGATAGAGCAGAAGAAGATGGCAAAATAAACATTGCAAAAGGAATGCAAAAATTGACCCTACCCACTCTAGGAATGGAAACGGGGGCCTCGATCGAGATCTTAAAACGGCGCCTTACCCATTGAGCCACATATTTTCCCATTCACTTATCACGTAATGCCAAGCAGGGGCTAGCTGAAATTTCACCAAGACCTCAAACAACGAAATAACAAGCAAATATTTCAGGTTTTCCAGCTTAATTTTGACAGTTTGCAACTCAAAAACATTAAATAAGATGCTTCAATTTTTATAAGGTGCAGGCAATGTGGGTGCTTAGATTTTTCAAGTTACTTTTTTCTCCATAAACACGTTCACGAAATTCAAAGCATTGCTAACATTTGTAATTAACATTAAACGCGGCATTTAAAAGAAAAAAAAAACCCGAATGTTCCGAGGTTTTATGTTTATTTGTGGCGTTTCATTTTGATTTTAATATAAACAATTTGCTCTATAATGAGGAAGAACTAAAGGAGTAGTACATGTAGTAGTTAGTAGTAGTAGTAGTAGTAGTAGTAGTAGTAGTAGTAGTAGTAGTAGTAGTAGTAGTAGTAGTAGTAGTAGTAGAAGTAGTAGTGTATTGTTAGGAGTAGTGACAGAAGTAGTCGTGGTAGTATATAGTAGGAGTCAGGCGTGCCGGAACACTATTAGTGTTGTTGTTTGGTGTTTTTAAGGGGGCATCACAATCTTGACAGGGGCACATTTATGTGACAGTGTCAGATCCTCGGCGAGGGAACAAAGCAACCAACCGGCCGGGCAGTGTGTGGGAGGGGGATAACCCCCCCCCCCCCCCCTTCCAACGGTAGGGACTTTTTGTAAAAATGGAGTATAAAAGTTGCGTTTATGGAGCATTTAAAAACATTTTTTGGAAAACAAACGAAGTAACAAATTCACTGCGAAAGACAATAACTTATGAAAACAATTAATTTGAGTAAGTACGAGCAGAGTGAGTGAGCGCTTTAAAATGTATACAGGGTTTGTTTTCATTAAAAGCTGAAAAGTGACCACACTGTTCGAGTAATGAAAGATTGTAAACTTTGGAGGAAAGGAAAATGACGGGTATTACTAAAGGTATGTTTCACGGGGGCACGGGGCAAACTCGTCGAAAAACGCGAGGCGACCATTTCCTTTTCGTTTTCATAGTTTTTGAAAAAGTTTAGACGAGAAACGTGCTTTCATTGTTTCATTTGGTCTTATTATTTGAATATGATTGAGAATAATTGAATATTCTGTTTGAACTTTTAGGGGGGCCCATGGGGGAGAGGGGGGGGGTGGTGGTGGTCAAGAACTCCTTTTGCCAGGGGCGTAGACAACGGGGGGGGGGGGGGGGGATGAGGGGGATGCATCCCCCCCACTTCACAAGGTGGGGGGGATGGCATGTACAATCATCCCCCCCCCACGTTTGGGGGAATGATATTTGCTTACTTAATAATGATAATAATAGTAAAAATAATAATGATAGCAATTATAATATCAATAATGATATTTATCATGATGATATTAATCCTCATCATTATTGTAATCGTGTTTATTGTTATTAGCCGCATTCACATGGTGAAAGCCTATTCAGACAGTAAGTACTTTGTGGTTATCTCGTGGTTTGTCTTCACTAAGCAAAATAGCATAACTTTTTATCAAAGAGGTTTTGGGCAAAATAATTTGGCAGGATTGTTTCTCACCTTATTAACTAACTTCTGTGTGAAAATCACATTAATCCAAATATCCAATAAGTCATGCGTGAGTGTGCAAATTTAAAAGCCAAAAATGTAACTTTTCAAAAGTCACAAGGGTAATTTGGGGTTTTCTGTCATATGAATTCTTGATGAATTCTATTTCTGGTGCATAACTTATGTCCTTTCATTGTTTATCATCCATCTCTCGATGCACCTACACCTATCCCGACATTTAACCCATTTAACCCGTTTAAAAAATATTCCTCCCTCTGTAGTTTGAAACTTTTAAAAACCCTTTATTTTTGTAAAAAAAACATTCAACTGGATATTATGACAAAGATGTAACGTGACCTGCTATGTAAACATTGGAAGTCATTTCCGTGTCATGGTTGAGTGAATACACTTTAAAAATCGCACACAAAAAAAGAAATACCAAAATGTACTGTTAAAACGGCATAAACAATTACCCTTGTGATTTTTGAAAAATTTACATTTTTGCCTTTAAAACTTGTCGACTCGTGCATGACTAATTGGATTAATGTCATTTTCACACAGAGGTTAGTCAATGAATTAATTAGGAACAATCCTGCAAATTATTTTGCCCAAAACCGCTCCGATAAAAAGTTATGCTATTTTGCTTGGGGGGGGGGGGGGGGGGGGAGGCTAGATCTCGTCGAAACTATGACTGTCCATTTAAGGCATAGTGCAATGTATGTGTGTGTGTGTGTGTGTGTGTGTGTGTGCGTGCACGCTTGTGTGTGTTATTTTACTTCATTTAGTATGCATCAGATTGCACGATTTCAAGTTCAAAATTGCAAAAGCTCCCTACCGTGGGAGGGGGGACACCCCTCTCCCACACCCTCCCCTCCCCCCGGCTCGGTCGCTTCGCTCCCTCGCTCGGCGCTTTCGTGAGCGTGTCCCTTACATAATTCACAGCGTGAATTGATTTTCGGATTCTAGGATGACTCATAATAATAAGTTGAAAACATCAAAGATCACTTCTTTTTCAAGCATAATGAGAAAGAAGAACATGATGACGAACAGCCGTCTACGTCAAAGTCGGATGATGTCGGTAATAGACCTGTTCTTCCGGAAGTTGAACCAGAAGAAAGTGCCGTTGAGGGTGATGAAGCATCTGAGGCGAAAAATGATGATGAAACTGATGGAGGTTTTAACGACTGATGGGTTAGCCCCAATTAACTTCTTGCATTCCAGCACTAGAAACTCAACCGCAGAAAATTTTGATTCAAGCCAAAATTGTACCCAAACTACCCCGGGATCCATCGCGAACCCTCCCTGCAATATGTGTCAGTTCATTCTGTACTCGTATGCCACAGTGTGTAGATCTTTTCGAAACTATGACTGTCCATTTAAGGCATAGTATGTGTGTGTGTGTGTGTGTGTGTGTGTGTGTGTGCGTGCACGCTTGTGTGTGTTATTTTACCTGATTAAGTATGCATCGGATTGCACGATTTCAAGTTCAAAATTGCAAAAGCTCCCTACCGTGGGAGGGGGGACACCCCCTCCCACACCCTCCTCCGGCTCGGTCGCTTCGCTCCCTCGCTCGGGCGCTTTCGCGCCCTCTCAAGAGTTGGCAGCCCAGCCATCCCCCCCCCTCCCCAGGTGTACGAACCTGTCTACGCCACTGCCTTTTGCCCCCCCCCCCCCCGAAAAATAAGCGCTTCCGGCGCCCTTGGGAGGAGTACTAGTAGCAGTAGGAGTAATAGAAGTTGTGGTAATAGAAGTGGCAAGAACAGAGAACAGTAATAGTAATATTAACGTCAGAGGTGGTAAGAGTAGCACTGCGACGAAAAATACAACATTTTGTATTTTAACATCATATCAGTTATTAACACACAGCCACCTTGACAGAAGGCTACTGTTTTGGGGCGTTTCCGCGTTGGCGCGGTGGTACATGCATGTACTACAGTATGTCATGGTGTCAGTATGTCAAGTACAAGAGCGCACGTTGTTCACATTCAAGAGAACGCTCACTACCGAGCATCGATCACGCACTGTCTCTCATTATCAATTGTGCTTATCCTATCCGATGCGTCCTTTCCCGTAATCATCTCGAATTATTATTGTGTTGGATACAAATAATATTCAGTGCTTATATGGACTTGCCATTCGAAACACAGAGAGGCAACATTTAGGAAGGAGAGTCTAATGCAGTTTTCAATTTCAGGTAACAATGCACGATGACTAGTCTAATCTCTAGAGTAGATCTACGTCATGCAATATGTATTTGCTTGCTATTTTGTATTAGTATTTTGTAGACTCACTGTGTTCTTTCATCCTTTCCTTCCACCATTTCCACGATGTGCTCACCTTGTAATTACTTTAGTATCTCGAGTCATGATGTAGTTTATATAGTGAACGTGTGTGTGTCATGATTTCAGTTTCATTTTATCTCCGTAGACAACTGAGAATATTATTTGGAATCGGGAAAGTCCCTGACGTCATTCAAAGCGAGGTGTAGCCTCCGTCATGGCTCTTCTTAATATTTTTTTTTTCGGATTATTGTCTTGTAGCGCCATCTAGTGGCACATGATTTGCAGGATTTTATTTTATTTATTTATTTATTTATTTATTTATTTATTTATTTATTTTATTTTTTTTTGGGGGGGAGGGGGGTTGGTACATGTATTTTGTCTTTTTCTGCTGCTGACTGTAAATAATCTTTCTACTCCTCCTCCTCCTCATCCATCTTCTTCCTTGTCTTCTTTTTTTTTCACTGATTTCTATTTTCCCTTGATTTCCTATGTAATTGCATAGACTACTATATTAGCAGCACTAAAGGTTGATTTGATCCCATGAAGTGTAGACCCTGTACATGAATAACCATTAAATTGTAGTCTCCTTACTTGTATCTTTTGGAATAACCATTCACCAACTAACCATTTTGTTTCATGTGAGTGTTTGTACTTTCTTAACAACTTTTTCAACAACACATCATTTTGTCTGTTTTTGTCCGTGTAGATGCCAAGCTCGCGCTTGATAAAAACACAGAAACATTAAAACACATTACGAAATTGCTGCGTTAAAAAAAATACCCACCACTTTTAGCCACATGATCCTATGCAATCTGCACTTCTTTCAATGGAGGTAGAAGGTGGGGTATCCCGACCCGTTATCCAATTTTTTTTTATTTTTTTTATTTTGAATTTTGAAAGTACAGCGTCTTTCAGTACAGCGTCTTCAAAATCGTTATGCTCGGCTGATTCTGAATGCGGATTTTCTTACACCTCACCTGATAATGTTGAAACGGCTAAATTGGCAATCTGTTCTACAAAGAGTTAATTATCAATTTTGTTTGTATATGTTTAAAGTTATAAATGGACTTTCACCTCAATATTTAACGGGTCTGGTCATTTTTAGAACTCCCAATATATTCACAAGATATGCTATCGATCATCCATTATATGTAATCAAGCCAAACAAAGACTCGATGAAAAGGTCTTTTCAATATACTGGTTCAAAAATCTGGAAAAATCTCCCACTTTGCATTAAAAATATCAAATCAATTTATTCTTTTAAGAAGCAATGTAAAATATTATCACTTACTGATCGCATCTAAGTCTCCAGTCAGAGCAAAGGTTTTTCGTTGTTTTGTTTTTGTTTTTATTTGTTTTTATATTTTTTTTATGAAAGTAGTTGATAGATATCTCTGACATTGTTTTATGAACTAGTTCATGTATGCATTCGTTTTTGTGTGTATTTATCTCATATTTTGTTGTTGTGTTAAAAATGTGAATTGTATTGTTTTTTTATTGTGTGCAGGGCCCCTTGGGAGATCAGTTCTTTAACTGAAAGGGCTACCCTGTTGAAATAAAACGTTAATAAATAATAAATAAATAAAAAATCCAAATGACACGTTCAAAGTTTTATCAGTGACTATCACCTTGCTTGTGAGGTGATGTTATTTGATTACACCTGTGATCCTCATCGTCTTTTATACGTAAGTGTCAACAAACTCTTACCAGGACATTGCCTGAAAAGAAATAGGAAGTAGGAAAATGTGTAAATCTTTAGGTAGTTAAAGACCCAAATTAAACTTTTAAAGAAAGAAAATGACCCAGAATTTGCGAAAAAAGCAACCGTGACCTGATATTTCCACTCTTCAATCTAGCCCCGATAGCACGAGTTAGCGCAGTGTAACATATTATATCACCAAACAACTCATACACATAATCATATCATATGTTGAAAGAGTTGACAATGTAAATGATGTCTTTCATATGTATGTACTATATTATACATTGATCTTTTGATTGTGATTTGTGTACCTCATGTTGCGTATTACCGTGTGCCTATACTATTAAATCCTCTGAAGTTTGGCGATTGATTCAAGCCACATAACTAGAAGGTTTGGGTAATGTACACACTGTTTGATAAATGAAACACGCCTCGTTAGGCCTTTCGTGTTTCGTTAACATCACGGTGTATTTTCTTGCTCTCATTTCTTTATTTCTACATCAGTTGTGTTCATACTTGGTACAAATGAACCTGGGTAATACCACAGTGTGATATTAGGATGATGGGGTCAAAGATCACCTAGGGGTCAAAAGGTCAAATTATGTTAGTCTCTTGGTCTCTTAAAAAATGTTGAAGTTTTAATAACTTGCCCTCATTTATTTTTGTCTGCATCAGTTGTGTTCATACTAAGAACAAATGAGCCTTGGGGAATACCACATGTGTGTTGATGAGGATGATGACGTCAAAGGTTATCTATAGGTCAAAAGGTTATATGATATGAGGCCATGTGCGTCATTTTCCTGAAAGTTTGGTTTAACTTGCTCTTTTTTTAAAAAATATGATTTGGATTGATCCTGAAATCAGGCGAGATTCGTGGTTTGCAAACCATCTTCTTCAATATACAGTTTGTTTGATATAAATGTATTATACTGGTATAAAGAACAGCAATGGTAAATAGAAGATTCGAGTGTGTGTTGATGAATTGGGATCTCATTTTATATCGGTTACTGTGGTATTTTCATGATTCTTTATGATGTTAATATATGATCATATTTGGTCTTTATCGTTGCATTTCCTTTATATTATTGTCTCTATCACATACATATAGAGTATTTCAAGTAAATAAATATCATTATGTTATCATTATGATAAAATATTATGATGCAAAACGAGGATAAAACGTATAAGGGTGGTACGTGTTGAGGGTAGACGACAACTGATATCAAACCCTGTAAGTCCCATAGGCAAGTGTACAAGTAGCAAACCAATGTGGTTTTCATACCTTGGTACTGGGAAGGTTAACAAATGCAATTATGCCTACGTAATGTGAAAAATATAGTAACATACATCGTGTAGTTATTGGTACGGAGAAATGGACAAAGAGATAACGAGAATGAGAGAGAAACTTGATAAGCGAGACAGACAGACAGACAGAAAAAACACCTTTGCCCACCCTTCTCTCTAGCTATCTCTTTCTCTCTCTCTCTCTCTCTCTCTCTCTCTCTCTTTCACTCTCTCTCGCCCTCCCCTCTTCCCTTTCTCCCTTTTCTCTCTTTTCTCCTCACGTTCTCTCTGTCTTTTTTCTGTGTTTTCCCTTTTCTCTCTCACATCCACAGCACACACACAGACAGACAGACACACACACACACACACACACACACACATGAAAACACATCAGAAAACATATAACATACAACAATGCTCACAAAGATTGAAAGATGACGGATTGCATATTTATTGAGAATCTAATCAATCATTATCAAATATGAATAGGATGTGACCAAATATCTAATCTGAAGGAAGATATATTATCCAAAAACTCAGTAGTGAACCCAGTTACGTAGGTTAAGTAAGTAACATCTTGATATGAAGGATCTCTTTACTTTGTCTGACATGATTTTATATTCACCGCAAAGTCTGTGTAAGGCAGACATGATCATATCATATGTCACAGTCACATCCGTTCTTTGTTTGTTTTTTACTCCGATTGATTACAATGGGTTTTCCCCGCTATATATACACAGTCCCACGTGATTTGAAGTTTGTTTGTAACAATCAACTTATGGAGGCCATGTCAGACGAAGACATTGAAGCGCTAGTATGCAGACACGATTCCGCCAGTGTTAATCACTTAATGGCAGAAATATGATGTAACTTTCTACAGTGTGTATATATGCGCACGAACACACATCTATTACTTGCACTTCCCTCATCACTCACAAACACACGCACCCACATACACACATACCTCTCACATACAGTTGGCAGCAAAATTATTCACCCCCCTCTCATTTTTGACATTCTGTCATAATGAATAATATTGCAGCAGCAGATCGCTACTAAACCATTAAGATAGTTAGCAGACAGTTAATTACTAAAGAATACCAGAGAAAAAAAAATCTAATTTTACTGCATAGGTCATCTGAAATTGTAATTTGCGCCCAAAAAGCATGTTGCAAAATTATTCAACCCCCTATTTTACACACAAGAAACGAATGCACAAATAATGACATTTTAAAAGCCAGTGCATATATTCTGAGGTGAATGCTGATTTTATTTATCCTCCACCTGAAACTGGAACCTTTTTATGCACAACTAACAAGTTGTAACATTATTCAACCCAGATGGGTGTGTCTTTTAGTACTTTGTGCAGCATCCATTTGCTGCAATGACCTCCTGCAGACGAGATGAATAGCCTCCCACAAGCTTCTCACAACGCTCCTTGGGGATGTTAGCCCATTCCTCTTGCGCAATGGTCGTAAGGTAATCGATGCATGTAGGTCTACATGCTGCAACAGCTTTCTTTAGATCCAACCACAAATTCTCTTTTGGGTTTAGGTTTGGAGACTGTGATGGTCACTCAAGGTGCACAAGAGGAATGGGCCAACACCCCCAAGGTAAAAGCAGAGGATCCGTTGAACTCCGCAAATTGCAACCATGATTACTGGTTTTATACCTCAATAATTCTGTAATGTAGGCAGACTAAGAAGTGCTTTGTATACAATTAGTAAGACCAAGGATGTTTAAGCACATGGATATACATCGCTTTGAACAAGGTTTGCTGCCGCCACTAAATATTCATGAATAGCAGCTGCTCTCAACAATATGATGCATACGCGATTGCGTCACGTTCACCTGGATTTTATAATAGGTCATACGCATTCCTATACATGCATACATTTCAGCTTTCGCTGCTGAGCTTTTAATTTTGTCACTAAGTGCTTGTTATGTAGTTGATAAGGACAAGCGAATACGAACTTGGTATCTCGTTTAGAGCCTTTTTGCCATATTGTAACACTATTCCTCGATTGAATCTTAATTTATAGATGCATCGTAGGTATTACATGTCACAACTGCGCAAGCATATGGGGTGAGAATATTTCCCCAAATTCTTCTGCGCATCCGATTTTGTATATACGTCAAATCCAGGCAAAAATCATCCAGAGAATCGGCGGATTCGAACACGGGAGATCAAAGAGAAAATCTTTGTAAAGCGTTCTTTTGTGAACAGAAGGAGAGTACAACAAATCTGCATTAATTAAACGGCAGCTGGATATCCATTGGTGAAATATCCTTGTAGTCCAGCGGCATAGCTGAATAATTGTTCACTTTTGTGTAAGAGCTCCAAATTTGGCACACATGTAGAATTAAATTATCTAAGCAAATTTGCATATTGAGCCCTCTTGAATTTTGCTCAGGGAGGCAACGGCGGCCGTTTTGAAAAATGGCCGTCATTCAAAAATAACATATAACTGTATAAGGTATCATCTTAAAGCTGATTAAATTCTCTACAAGATGATACCAGACTCATATAGCGTTATGGAAATTTCTATGAAATTTTGGAGCGAAAATGTCATTTTTTAACAAAATTTCCAAGATTTTAAAATTTCTTCAATTACGTATTGGTTCATATTTCAGAAATCTTTCTCATTAATGGACTGAAAGTTAAAAAAAAAAATACCTTTGTTTATGTTTTATATCGTGTATAGAAATGAATTACATTCCATTTTCTGATATATAGTTATAGCATTCCAAAGTTAAACCTTTGATGTTTGCTATAGCTCAGCATTTTGCGCATATCGGTCTTCCGCCATATGTTTAACACGCAACCATCATGACCATGTGTATCGGATCTAAACGTCCCTATACACTTGCCAAAAATACTCAAACTTGAAAAATGTGTTACCATTGTCATCGAAGACTACTTCATACAGACATTATTAATGAAAATTCAACTCCTACCCTCCGTTCTCTTAGGAAAAAAAGGGTTTAGTTGACCCCCTTCCCCCCACCCCTACTACGCACATGGCCTGTATAACATATTCATATCCCATGCTTTAATCAATGGGCAGAATACTAATTAAGCCAGAGAGAGGGATTCGAAGGGGAGTGAGAGAAAAGGTAGATGAGGAAGCAAGGGAGGGGAGAAGGGCGAGTGTTAGGAGGAGGGGTAAAACAGGGGGAAAGTTTCCCACGTCAGGAATGTACAGTAATAGACGTACCTAGTACTACTGTACTCTACCCTCTTCTAACAGCAGTAGATGCCATATAAAATGTATCATATTAAAGCTAATTGAATTGTATCCAAGATGATACAAAATTCATTTCTCTTTGGGATAATATCTATGAAATTTTGGGGCAAAAATGTGATTTTTAAACAAAATTTCCAAGATTTTAAATTTTTCTCAAATACGTATTGGTTCATATTGCAAAAAATCTTCCACACAAATGAACTGAAACATTATGGAAATTTGCCCATTTATATGTTTTATATTGTGTGTAAAAATGAATTTCATTCCATATTATGATATATAATTATAGCATTTAAAAGTTGAAACTTTGGTGTTTGCTAAAGCGGCATTTTGCGCATATGAGTCTTCCGCCATATGGTTAACACGCAACCATCATCATGACCACGTGTATGGAATCTCAACGTTCCTATAAAATGTGGTACCATTGTCATCGAATGCTACTGCATACAAACATTATCAATGAAAATTCTAATCCTTCCCTCTTTCTCTGAGAAAAAAAGTTTAGTTGATACTGCAATCATGAGGACAGGTAATAGTTGATATGGCTCGAAAAAAACTTTAACCCTAAACAGAATTTACCATGAAGAATAGACTATATGGACTCTGATGTTGACCTAATCTCACCAAAACTACAAAATACGGTCAGTACATGAACGATTCTGCACATTTTGGACACTGTCCTGAATGGAGCTGAATGAGTAGATAATTAATCCATGTCATTCATATTAGCATTGCTACAACTGTGTACAGTATTGTAGGGGCCCTTAATACTCATGAAATGATGGTTGCCTGTGGAAGTTCACAATGCCCCATAGAGCCCTTCATCCGTAGGTTAAATGGCAAAGAAATGTTATTGTCTTTGATTTCTCAGCGACAACGAATGTTTCAAGGTCATGTTCAGTCTAGATAATGCTAGTGAAAATCATATTGACATTGTAGCAAGGATCTTCTCGAGTAGGTAGGGACCACTACTCCAATTGTATGATTGTATGATCTAGCAAAGTTAGATGAGCATTCATGGACTTACTCTCACTAAAACCTGTGAATCCTCAAAGAAAAAGAGAATATCCAAAACTATTTATTCTGCTGCCCATGCAAACATTATCATGATTATAGTGTTTTCTAGATGATCAACATGCAGTTCCTACACGATATTCTCATTCAAGGTGATATTCATCAATGAAGGGGATTGATTATGTTATATGGATATGTCGAAGGGTGTAGGAAGGTGCTACTGTCAAGAATACTTATCATAGTAATGCGCAACATAGAAGCAAGGATGAAGCAAGGATGTTGCTTACCTCAACGAAAAGAGGTCAATATGTTTGTGGTGGTAGCTTTTTGTCATGTCATAATGTATATAAAGGCCATTACAGCATATAGAGTAAATCATTTCAAGGCTAAAAAAAAAAACATAGGCATGAGCGTGTACGTACTTACTGTATATATTTTGCACATAAAAAGTGTATACCGAGGCATGCGCACTTTGTGCTTTTGACCTGTGTCAGGCTTGTATACATATCAATATACTTTCATTACTATTAGGGTAACCCATCTCGGTAACAAACATTGATATGGTGATGGAGGCCAAAGGTAACTTGCGTTTTGCGAGAAAAATTTGATACAATAGACACAAAAGGCATGCAGACCGAATGAGCACCGTTACGTGTAAAACATATGACGGGGACAAAATGTGTACAAAACGCTGCTTTAGCTAATACATGTACCAAAGTTTGAACTTTGGAGAGCTATAACTATGTATCTGGTTAGGTAATGAATCCATTTTTTTCAGAGATCATCAAACATCTCTCCTCGCAGTTTTTTTAAGAAGTGTTTTTGCATTAGTGCGACGGATTTTTGAAGTATAAAGAAATGTGTAATTTATGGAAATTCAAATTTTGGGGAAAATTGTGAAAAATCATATTTACTGCCCAAATTTCTCATGAAAATCACACAAAATCTTGCTAAATTTGATACTATCTTGTAGTAAATTTAACGCTTTTTAATATGAAAATAAACCATTTAAATGTTATTGATAAAATTGTTCAATTACTCAATTGTTCAATTGTTCAGTACTACTTTTCTATAGCGGCCATTTAAAAAAAAATGGCCGCTATGGCTCTCCTGGGCAAAAATCGAGAGAGCTCAATATCCAAATTTGCGTGTAATACATCATTCTATGTGAGTACCAATTTTGGTGCTTTTAGACAAAAGTGAACAATTACTTCAAAATATCGAGCTATGCCGCTGGAAAGACCTTTCTTCTCTGCCCTATTGGTAACCAATGTAGGTTTCTTAGTATTGGTCTTATACGTGTATATTTCGTACAACCAAATATAAGCCTTCTGCAATTTCAATAATTGAGAGTCAGGGATCCCATACATAGACTATTACAGTAATCCAATTTGCTAATGATGCATGCATGCCTGAATTAAAACAGGAACAATCTTGGGTTATCTCATTTAGCACAAGAAAGGGTGACCAGTCGTGGGTAAAGTCGTTCGTAGCTTACGAACAGCTTGGTGAAATACCCCCCCCCCCCCCAGGTTGTTTCAAAGCGCGTCCATTCCTCCACTATCTTTTCCTCTCACGTACGTCCCTTATCACCTACTCACGCCCATACATGTGCATACACACACCCACACACACTACTTTCTCACTCACATACACACACACTCATACACACAGCCCTCTCACTACTAATATACCCCCTCTCCTACACACATTCCTTCCCTCTCACGTATAAACACTGACACACAGGCGGGAATAACCATTATTGATATCAAACACTTGTCATATCAAATCGCTTTGATAAATGTTTAAAAAGTCATCATCGTGAGGCGGACAAGCATAAATTGTGCACTTCATGACTAAAGCATGACATTTTCACCATATCATTGTTATGACCTAAGCTTCGATTTAAGCTATGGAAGCATTTTGTACTTGACCTCTGGTGACATTGAAAGGTCATTAACGTCAAAATCATATTTTTCCAATTTAGTACCAGTGAACTTCATTAAAATATATTTCTTTGGTAAATCTCTTTTTATTTTGTTATGAAGATGGTTTGATACCTTAGTGAGCATTTTTTTTTTTCATTCCAAAATGGAAACGTTTGTTCAGAGCATCCAGCCCTGAAAGCTAGGCTAACTGTGCTAGAGAGCAATCTATCAGGCCTACATTTAAAACAAGCCTTCATAACCCGTGTCTAATAGCTGTAATTTATGATTTCAATGACCATGTGACTATCCCTTCAAAAATCCTTAAGTATAGAGTGGTTGGGGTTTCTACATTTTGCTACTTTTTACCTTTCTGCTTACCCCCACTGATCCCTAAAAAAGAATTATTAGTAGTAAACTGACTTATACTTAAAGTGATATTATCCATAGCAAAGTATTGTCATGTAGCTAAATATCGCAATGTGGGCTGGGATAAAGGTGATGTTGGAGGTTGGAGTGGTACGTAAGGGGCTACCCATTTAAACACTCCCTAGTCGTTTTTGCCAACGGAAAAATATATTTTTTACATATTTTCCGGATATTTTCTGGGTATTTTTTTTTTAACTGGATATTTTTAGAGTATTTTTCTGAAAAATACTCCAAAAATAGCATATTTTTAGGATATTTCTTGAAAAATACTCTAAAAATATATTTTTAAAAACGTATTTTTGGGGTATTTTTTAGAATACCAAATATAAGGAATATTTTTCCAGTATTTTTTAATCTTCATTATCAGCATTCTTGTGAATTTGAAAATTTTTACAAAAAAATATCCTAAAAATAGTGTATTTTCGGGGTATTTTTGTCAGTTTCAACTACAAGGAGTATTTTTCGGGTATTTTTAAATCTCATTATTAACACCCGAGATAGCAAATTGACGTTGGGCCAACCATTTGCATAATATGAATGTAATATTATTAAAAAGACAAATAATCCTAATCTCATATATGTAATAATCCCAATTCAGTCTAATCCTAACTATCACTTCAAGCAATCACTGTATGACCCAAGTGGTATATCAATACAGGACATTTACTACATGTACTTGAAAACATTTTGTTAACTGACATGCTCATGAATATTCATTAGGCCTTTCTTCATGTGTGTTATAATTTTGTACTTTTCAACATATAACCTCCAAATAACCAGATAAAAGAAGTATTGAAGTATATACCAATAAATTATTTGAAGTTTAAACATGAAATAGTGAATGCCACCTACTTAAGTGAAGACAACAATGATAACAACAACAAAAAATGTTCTTCTTTTGTAAGTTATACTAACCAATATAATTATATAATTATAAACGTACTACTATATATATGAATGTGTGTAAATGAAAGAGTACGAATTAGGACAGGAATAGAATGGGATTAGATTAAGTACTAGTGTAAGTTAGGGCTAATTAAGCCAGCCATGCGATTTGGAATATCCTAAAATAATTAAAAGGAATGAAATCTATCAATATTTTTGTGTAGATCAATATTTTTAATGACGTTGATTCATCTGGGATTCTTGTGTATTTGAACATTTTAAAAATATATTTTTAGAGTATTTTTGGTCACATAAATTTGACATAAGAAAAATACTCTAAAAATATATTTTTAACATACAGTATTCGCGTTCCAAAAACGTACGAAAAAAATATATTTTTAGGGTATTTTTTAATTATATTTTTAGGGTATTTTTTAAAACAAAAATACCCTAAAAATATATTTTTTGGGTGATTTTTTGGATATTTTTGCAATATTTTTCCAATATTTTTTTTCGAGCAGGGCTGACAACCCGAAATACCAAGTCCATTCCAGAAATACATTATACCCAATATCTTGATTAACATAGCTTTGCCTTTTTCATTGCATGTGACTTATATTCACAGATATCTCAAGGGGGGGGGGGGGGGTCTAGGCTAGGGTACTTTCTACCCTTTTCCTGTTCTAGAAAGGGAAATTTATAAAAGTTGTGCACAATAAAATGTGAAACATGGGCATGCAAACAGACTAAGTTGTCAATAGTGCTGCTTTACCTAAGAAAAGTTAGGAAAATGGGGCCTTTATTCGCCCATATATTAAACACCCTCCCTGGGTGTTAAAAGTCATTTTTTTTTATGCCTCCGCCACGAAGTGGCCGGAGGCATTATGTTTTCGGGTTGTCCGTCTGTCCGTCCGTCTGTCCGTCCGTCCGTCCCGAATCCGTTTAGGCATTATCTTGAGAACCGTTAAGCAGATTTGCTTACAAACTTGGTACATATATGTATTGCATGAAATTAATGAAGTGTGTAAAATTGGGGTCAAATCTGAATGAGGTAAAAGGTCAATGAACTTTGTAAAATTTGCCCAAAATTGACCTTTTTCACAATAAATCCAAATCCAAGGATGTAATTCTTACTAAACATGGTAAAAAGATAGATCACTACTTGGGGATAGACTGGTGACATATTTGGTAAAATTCCTGAAAGTTCAGAGGTCAAAGGTCAATGAACTTTGCCAAAATTGGCTAGAAATTGCCCCAAACTTTAAATTTTCGCAATAAATCCAAATCCAATGGTGCAATTCCAACCAAACATAGTGAAACGATGGATCACTACTTGGTGGTAGACTGGTGAAATTGCTGGAAGGTCAGAGGTCAAAGGTCAATGGACTTTGCAAAAATTGATATCTTTCACAAAACCCCAAATCCAAATCCAATGGCGCAATTCTAACCAAACATGGTACAGAGATGAATCACTTCATGGAGGTAGACTGGTGAAAGTTTGGGTAAAACTCCTGAGAGTTCAAAGGTTAAAGGTCAACGAACTTTGCCAAAAATTAAGGAAAAATTGCCCCAAAAGTGATAATTTTCAAAATATATCCAAATCCAATGATGCAATACCAACCAAACATGGTGCAAAGATGGATCACTACTTGAGAGTAGACTGATGACATTGTTGGTGAAATTTCTCAAAGGTCAGAGATCAAAGGTCAATGAACTTTTCCAAAATTGGTTAAAAAGTGCCCCTAAATAGATATTTTTCACAATGAATCCAATACTAATGATTCACTTCAAACCAAACATAGTACAGAGATGTATCACTTCATGGAGGTAGACTGGTGAAGTTTGGGTAAAATTCCTGAAAGGGCAAAGGTCAATGAACTTCACCCAAAATTGGCTAATTTTGAACAAACTTGATACAAGGATGGATTAAGACATACTGGTTAGATTGGAAGTCAAAGAAGTAAGAGGTCAAAAGTCAATGAACATTGCCAAACTTGGCTAAACTTGGAAAAACAGAATGTGATATTTTCATTTCACATAGGAGCAAAGGTACATTGCCCACCAAACATACAGATTTTCTGACAATAGCAAAGAGGCGGAGGCATATTTATCGACTGCGTGGCAGTCGAATTGCTCTAGTTTGTATTAAAATTATTCATGTTATGTACCAACAAATTATACAATCCACATGTCCATATGAAATATATTCATATCATGAAGTTTTTTTTTAGGAAAAAAAATCACACTAAAATCAGCGTTTGAGAGGGAAGCTTGTTTTGTCTCTGTGTGATATCTGACCTCTCAAGGACACCAAACGTCAAATAATCATGCTACTTATTTGAAAGATATCCACCAAACAAATATGCTTGATAGGACGGTGAACTTTCTTATAGGAAGTGCACATAAGAAAGTCTAGATTTATGTTAAGGTTCACATGGCAAAGGTGCGATATGGGGCTTTTGAGGTCAATAACCTCTCAAGGTCGCCAAAGATTAGGGACGTTTAATTCCTCAGAATAAGCACATTTGCATTTGGGGTACCTTAGTATTGCTATTTGAAGAAAAATACACATTTACACAGGAAACACACTCAGAGTGCTTCTAAAACTTAAATTGAAGCTTAGGTCAAAATTATGATAATGGTAAAAATTTCATGCTTTATAGTCATTTAGTGCAAAATCCCTCCGATATTTTGATTTTAACTGCCTCATTATCACGGAAAAATACATGTTTTCGTTCACGTGTTACAGGTTCGTAATGGCGGATACCGTTCTAGATGATGTATTACTCTTGGAGCTGTCGAAGACAGTGAACATAGCTGGAGTTTCCCCTGAAGAATTAAGCGTAATACTGGGCTTCAGCAATGAAGAAGGAGCCAGAGCCATAGTCCGTACAAGAATGACTGGATCACTACAGCAAGCAATATTCAAACTCCTCCAGAAGTACGTTGATAAATTTGGGACAAGAGCGCACACAGCACAAACCCTCTTCCTACATTTTAGACACAATGCGATGTTTAACGCCGCCGAACATCTTGAAATAGGTATGCCGATCATACAAATCTTATATTTTCGTATGGTGATAAGGGTGTTTATTCACAGGTCTGTGTGGAACTCGTCTTTCAGTCTTGAGGGTTTGTCTGGGGTGGAACTTGTCTTTCAATCTTGAGGGTCTGTTTAGAGTGGAACCTATTTTTCAGTCTTTAGGGTCCGTCTTGAGTGGTACTCATCTTTCAGTATTGACCGTCTGTCTAGAGGGAAACTCATTTTTCCGTCTTGAGGGTCTGTCTGGGGTAGAACTCGTCTTTCAGTTTTGAGGGTCTGTCTTTAGTGGAACTCATCTTTCAATCTTTTGGATCTGTTTTAAATGGTACTCATCTTTCAGTCTTGAATTTATCTCTTGAGTGGAACTCATTTTTCCGTCTTGAGGGTCTGTCAGGGGTGGAACTCGTATTTCAATCTTGAGGGTATGTCTTGAGTTGAACTCATTTTTCAGTCTTGAGGGTTTATCTTGAGTGGAACTCATCCTTCAGTCTTGAGGGTCTCTCTTGAGTGGAACTCGCCTTTCAGTCTTGAGGGTCTGTCTTGAGTGGAACTCGCCTTTCAGTCTTGAGGGTCTGTCTGGGGTGGAACTTGTCTTCCAATCTTGAGGGTCTGTTTTAAACGGTACTCATCTTTCAGTCTTGAATTTATCTCTTGAGTGGAACTCGTCTTTCAGTCTTGACCGTCTGTCTTTAGTGGAACTCATCTTTCAATCTTTTGGATCTGTTTTAAACGGTACTCATCTTTCAGTCTTGAATTTATCTCTTGAGTGGAACTCATTTTTCCGTCTTGAGGGTCTGTCAGGGGTGGAACTCGTCTTTCAATCTTGAGGGTCTGTTTAGAGTGGAACCTATTTTTCGGTGTTTAGGGTCCGTCTTGAGTGGAACTCATCTTTCAGTATTGACCGTCTGTCTAGAGGGAAACTCATTTTTCCGTCTTGAGGGTCTGTCTGGGGTAGAACTCGTCTTTCAGTTTTGAGGGTCTGTCTTTTAGTGGAACTCATCTTTCAATCTTTTGGATCTGTTTTAAATGGTACTCATCTTTCAGTCTTGAATTTATCTCTTGAGTGGAACTCATTTTTCCGTCTTGAGGGTCTGTCAGGGGTGGAACTCGTATTTCAATCTTGAGGGTATGTCTTGAGTTGAACTCGTCTTTAAGTCTTGAGGGTCTGTCTGGGGTGGAAATTATTTTTCAGTCTTGAGGGTCTGTCTTCAGTTGAACTCATGTTTCAGTCTTGAGGGTTTATCTTGAGTGGAACTCATCCTTCAGTCTTGAGGGTCTCTCTTGAGTGGAACTCGCCTTTCAGTCTTGAGGGTCTGTCTTGAGTGGAACTCGCCTTTCAGTCTTGAGGGTCTGTCTGGGGTGGAACTTGTCTTCCAATCTTGAGGGTCTGTTTTAAACGGTACTCATCTTTCAGTCTTGAATTTATCTCTTGAGTGGAACTCATTTTTCCGTCTTGAGGGTCTGTCAGGGGTGGAACTCGTCTTTCAATCTTGAGGGTCTGTTTAGAGTGGAACCTATTTTTCAGTCTTTAGGGTCCGTCTTGAGTGGAACTCATCTTTCAGTATTGACCGTCTGTCTAGAGGGAAACTCATTTTTCCGTCTTGAGGGTCTGTCTGGGGTAGAACTCGTCTTTCAGTTTTGAGGGTCTGTCTTTACTGGAACTCATCTTTCAGTCTTTTGGATCTGTTTTAAATGGTACTCATCTTTCAGTCTTGAATTTATCTCTTGAGTGGAACTCATTTTTCCGTCTTGAGGGTCTGTCAGGGGTGGAACTCGTATTTCAATCTTGAGGGTCTGTCTAGAGTGGAACTCATTTTTCAGTTTTGAGGGTCTGTCTTGAGTTGAACTCGTCTTTAAGTCTTGAGGGTCTGTCTGGGGTGGAAATTATATTTCAGTCTTGAGGGTCTGTCTTCAGTTGAGCTCATGTTTCAGTCTTGAGGGTTTATCTTGAGTGGAACTCATCCTTCAGTCTTGAGGGTCTCTCTTGAGTGGAACTCGCCTTTCAATCTTGAGGGTCTGTCTTGAGTGGAACTCATTTTTCAGTATTGAGGGTCTGTCTGGGGTGGAAATTATTTTTCAGTCTTGAGGGTCTGTCTTCAGTTGAACTCATGTTTCAGTCTTGAGGGTTTATCTTGAGTGGAACTCATCCTTCAGTCTTGAGGGTCTCTCTTGAGTGGAACTCGCCTTTCAGTCTTGAGGGTCTGTCTTGAGTGGAACTCATTTTTCATTCTTGAGGGTCATTCTGGGGTAGAACTCATCTTTCAGTCCTGAGGGTCTGTCTGGTGTGGAACGCGTCTTGAGGGTCTGTCTAGAATGGAACTCATCTGTCAGTCTTGAGGGTCTGTCTTGAGTGGAACTCGCCTTTCAGTCTTGAGGGTCTGTCTTGAGTGGAACTCGCCTTTCAGTCTTGAGGGTCTGTCTGGGGTGGAACTTGTCTTCCAATCTTGAGGGTCTGTTTTAAACGGTACTCATCTTTCAGTCTTGAATTTATCTCTTGAGTGGAACTCGTCTTTCAGTCTTGACCGTCTGTCTTTAGTGGAACTCATCTTTCAATCTTTTGGATCTGTTTTAAACGGTACTCATCTTTCAGTCTTGAATTTATCTCTTGAGTGGAACTCATTTTTCCGTCTTGAGGGTCTGTCTGGGGTGGAACTCGTCTTTTAGTTTTGAGGGTCTGTCTTTAGTGGAACTCATCTTTCAATCTTTCGGATCTGTTTTAAACTGTACTTATCTTTCAGTCTTGAATTTATCTCTTGAGTGGAACTCATATTTCCGTCTTGAGGGTCTGTCTGGGGTAGAACTCGTCTTTCAGTTTTGAGGGTCTGTCTTTAGTGGAACTCATCTTTCAATCTTTCGGATCTGTTTTAAACTGTACTTATCTTTCAGTCTTGAATTTATCTATTGAGTGGAACTCATATTTCAGTCTTGAGGGTCTGTCAGGGGTGGAACTCGTCTTTCAGTTTTGAGGGTCTGTCTGGAGTAGAACTTGTCTTTCAGTTTTGAGAGTCTGTCTTTAGTGGAACTCATCTTTCCGTTTTTCGGGTCTGTTTAAAGTGGTATTCATATTTCAGTCTTGAATTTATATTTTGAGTGGAACTCATTTTTCAGTCTTGAGGGTCTGTCTGGGATGGAACTCGTTTTTTCGTTTTCAGGGTCTGTCTTGAGTGGAACTTATTTTCCAGTCTTGAAGATCTCTCTGGGGTGGAACTCTTTTTTCAGTTCTTGGGGTCTGTCTTGAGTTGAACTCGTCTTCCAGTCTTGAGGGTCTGTCTGGGGTGGAACTTGTTTTTTAGTCTTGAGGGTCTGTCTGTGGTAGAACTCGTCTTTCAGTTGTTCGGGTCTGTTTTGAGTAGAACTCATTTTTTAGACTTGAAGATCTGTCTGGGGTGGAACCTATTTTTCAGTCTGGAGGGTCTAGCTGTCTCGAGTGGAACTCGTCTTTCAGTCTTGAGGGTCTGTCTGGAGTGTAACTCGTCTAGAGGGTCTGTCTTGAGTACAACTCATCTTTCAGCCTTCGGGTCTGTCAGTGAGTGGAACTCGTTTTTCATTCTTGAGGATCCGTCTGGGGTGGAACTTATATTTCAGTCTTGAGGGTCTGTCTGGGGTCGAATTTGTTTTGTATTCTTGAGGGGCTGACTGGGCTGGAATTTGTTTTTCAGTTTTGAGGGTCTGTCTTTAGTTGAACTCATCTTTCAGTCTTTCGGGTCTGTCTGTGGTGGAACTTATTTTACATGAAGGACCCAGAAGGAAAAACCAGTTGCGACTAGACCAGTTAGACCATTTAAATCCAACTGGTAATTGAAATGGGATTTGACCAGTTAGACCAGTTAAACCCAACTGGGATTTGACCAGTTGGACCAGTTGAACGGACCAGTTGGAAAAACAGATTAAAATGAAGAGAGAGCTTAATCGTAATGCAATCTTACCTTATGATAGTCTTATCCTTAAAGAGTTTTAATCTGTATCGGAATGTCATCAAGTGAATTCTATCCTAGGTACAACCTAACCTAAGTCCTATCAAATTTCTTTCAGCAACTACGAACTACTAGACACTCTTCTGAGGAGCACCTTCATATTATATAGTAGTACCTGTTGTGTAGTAAACAAAATAATGGTTAGTAAATGCAAATCAATTAGAATTTCGTATATTGCCCTGGTTCTTTGAAATGAAATTCACTTTTAAATGTTTACACTTTTAAACATTTATTGAAATAAAAGATATCATTTCGTATATATTGGATCATATAAAAGTTATCGATTCAGAAGTCCAAAATTATGCCACAATTTGATGGATGTTACACATGCATGAATATTCATAAGCATCCCCGGTAGCAATATGGGTATCAACTGGTACAATATGTCATTAATTGGGTTAATAATTAGCGATAGCTTGAATTCATAGTTATTAGGGTTATCCTAAAGATATACCTAGGATGAGACAAAATAAGGATTAAGTCATACCAGATTATCTAGGATTAAGCTAATTAGGGTTTTTTTTTCAACGTGGTGTTCAACTGGTCTAACTGGTTTTTCCAACTGGTGTTCAACTGGTTTAACTGGTTTTTCCAACTGGTCCAGTAAATCCCATTTCAATTTCCAGTGTTGCCTTTTGATTCAACTGGTTCAACCGGACCAGTTGCAACTGGTGTTTTCAACTGGTTCAAGTGGTTTTTGCAACTGGTGCTGAACTGGCTTAACTGGTTTTCCAACTGGACCAGTAATCCCATTTCAATTTATATTGTTGCCTTTTGATTCAACTGGTTTTTCCAACTGGTGTTCAACTGGTTTAACTGGTTTTTCCAACTGGTTTTTCCAACTGGTTTTTCCAACTGGTGTTCAACTGGTTTCCTACTGGTTTTTCCAACTGGACCAGTAATCCTATTTCTATTTCCAGGGTTAATTGCCTTTTGATTCAACTGGTGTTTAACCAGTTTGACCAGTAATCCCATTTTAATTTTTAGCTAGGTTGACCATTGATTTAGCTGATTCAACTAGACCAGTTGTAATGGTGTAAGTGGAATTTCATTTTTCGGGCCAGTTATCAACTGGTGTACGCAACTGGAAATACATCACACAGACCAGTAATCAACTGGTGCAACTGGTTATCAAAGACTAATTCCAGTTATATTCTGTGAACTGGCCGCTTGCTGTGCATCTGGGACCAGTAAGAATCAACTGGAACCAGTTGATTCTTACTGGTTCCAGTTGATTTCAACCAGTTGGAATTTCCAACTGGTCTCAACTGGTTTTTCCTTCTGGGAATACAGGTTAGGGTCCCGGGAATATACACTGTTGCTCAAAAAGGTTGGATATTTTTTTTTCTACAATTTTTCGGAAACTGTTGACAACAAAATTAATCATTTTTGTAAGATAGAGCTGATGTATTTTTAAGTTTTAATTTGTAAATTTTTCTACAACATGAAAATGCAAAATTAAATTATTCTGGTTTAAACCACAAATTACATTCAGACGATGGAATACTTGGAAGAATATGCCATTTGTCGAGGAATGTTAACCCTTTATCAATTCAAAAGGAAATAAAAATTATGCTGATATTTTCTTATCAACATGAAACACTATTCTTTATAATGAAATTCAGTCACTTAATATCGAGTATGCACCACTCTGACACGGATGAATGCGTCCACACGCCTGGTCATACTGTTGAACAAGCAGGTCATGGCATCTGCTGCACGCCCTCAGCGTCAAGAAATTCTATCACCATGACCGCCCCATGTGGTCTTGCGCTGTCATCTTCGAGCTGGAAGTTATTTCCATATACTTTTCTTGCCTTTTCTACCGGTACAGTTAATGGCGTTTTTCGCCATAGTATATTCCGGTCCATATGACCACCGATCGGCCTCCACCTCCTCCAGTGGGTTCACGGACGCAGTCATCTCAGGTTCTCGCCACGTAATCCCCGAACCCTCTGTCTGCCATCCTGACGGATGTAACGGATTTCATCTGTAAAGTTGGCATGTCGCCAGTGCCAAAGCTGCAATCTCCTGTGCCTCCTAGCTGTGAGACGTGGACATTTGGTCATTCGTCTAGCTCTGTATCCCCGCTGACGCGATCTCTTGTGCACAGATTGGCGTGAAACGTTTACTCCATGGTGTATTCTCCACAAACGGCAGAGACGACTCGCTGGCATTTTTCGTTCCCTGCAGCACATGTTAATCAGTTACCGATTATCTCGTCTAGGTGTTCTTTGAGGTCGTCCCGGAGATTTTGTTGGCCTCACATTACCCTCTTCTCGGTCTCGTTTGAGAATTCTGGAGATAAAACCCTGAGCTATCCCAAGGGCATCCGCAATCTCGACTTGCTTGTGTCCATTTTTCAAAGTGGAAACACCCTCTGACGCAGTTCAAGTGGCATTGGGCCTGGCATAGTGTGAAGAGACTCTGTGTCAAATTTGACGGAAGATAATTGAGCCAACACAGTAAAGAAAAGGACACCAAAATGACAGCAAAGAGAATGCCTTGCCTTTCATAGTGCCAAACAAAAGGCCGCGACACGTGGTGGTATGTTTTGCATAACTCACTTTTACTTTGGCTATACTAATGTATTATGTAATCGATGTACCTGGTCAAAAGTGGCTACTTAATCATTTAAATGAGAACTAAGAAAGAAATCCATCAATAAAAAAATATCCAACCTTTATGAGCAACAGTTTATCTTACCATTGATATTAAATCTCCCATCAATGGTAACTACCATGGTAACATCGCTTGAAAGCCAATGAAATTCAAGATGTCCATAGAAATTGTTATTGGTTACAAAGTTTTATGCAACATGAACCAGATACTTCGATGCTATAGAGACTGCAACTCATTGATTGTTTTTCATGAAAGCAAATATATTGTGAAAGTTTACTCTCTTTTAGTGGTTGGCCTTAAAAGCTACAATCAAATAAAGATTGGAAGTAAGATACGGCTTATTTATTCATCAACGTGATGATACCATCTCCTTAACGTTTCTTTTTTTGTTCCAGCGATGACAAAGAAAGGGGTTGCACTCGTGAATGAGCCATCAACTCTCCCATCACCCCCATCCACTGCACCAGGTAAGTACGCCAATGTAGAGCCCCATAGTTGAGACATACGTGCCTAGAGGGAGAGTTCGTGGAGACCAGATATATGGTATATCAGCCCCTCTTTCTCAGGCGAGATGTGGCTGCCTGGTTTACCAATCGCTTCCAGTGGTATTTTCCCGGAAAGGCACTATTAACGTCTGAATACATAACGAACGCAACGAACTCAATGCCCTCCAAAAAACATTGGAATCAGCATATTGTTCTGATTGTTGAATAAAGATATAAGAAATGGGAGACAAGCGAGGCTCCGAGTATTGTAACATGCAAAGCAATTTGTAAATGATTTGGGGCATTTTGAAATTTTGCGTGCACGTTAATGCATTAAAGGGCCCCTGTCATCAAAATATATGTTGACTTCTGCTGATGCAACTTAATATGTATATAATAAAATCCCTAACTGTTCAATGGAAATATGTGTCCTATATTTTAAAATAATTTTACTCTAGTTTTTCTCAGTACTGATAAGCCCCGCCTCCAAAATATTCTCCAAATCAAGATTCCCCCTGTGACATCACCAAAGGTAGAAATTAGCAGGATAATAGACATAATTCATGCACAAACTTAACATTGCAATGACTACCTGCAAGTGCTTATAATAGCATTACATAGCTCGCACATTTCTGACATAAAGAAACGATTATTCCCACATGAAAGGTTGTTACATGGTATTGTGTGAAGACATGTGATGCTCTTGTGGGCAGGTGGGTGTAGTCATTGCAATGTTTAATTTGTGCATAAATTCTGCTTATTATCTTGCTAATTTATACCTTTGATGATGTCACAGGGGGAATCTTGAGTTGGAGGATGTTTTGGAGGCGGGGCTTATCAGTGCTGAGAAAAAATTAAAGAAAAATTATTTTAAAATATAGGACACATATTTCCATTGAACAGTTAGTGATTTTGTTATATACATATAAAGTTGCATCAACAGAAGTCAACATATATTTTGATGACAGGGGCCCTTTAACATACCCGCACGCGCGCATTTTTTTTTTTGGTAATGAAATTACGAGTCTACTTGATTATTTTACTCATGTCAAATTTTATTAGATATAGATGATCACTTCTAGAGAAACATGAAAAATAGATTTTCATTAAATTGCTCGATTCAGTTTCAATTGAGGAATATTGTTACAATATGGCAAAAATGCTCTAAACGTGATATCAAGTTGCAGTACAAAAGTCTCGATTTCACACTCTTCCGCATTATATTCCATAAAACAATTGCTGGAAATATCAGATTAAGATATTTTCTTTTCAGACAAGTAAAAAAAAAAACGTGTCCAAGCTAGTATAGGTTTTCCCGGCCGAATTCGTCAAAACAGCAATCAATTTCATCAACATGCATTCATGTTCGGGAAATTTTGGCCCACTTGTCACTCCCGCGCTTCAATTTCATTTTTTTTTCATTCAATTTCATTTTGTTTCACTTAATTTTCTAGTTTTACAGTCAAATAAGACCGAGTTTTATTCAATTTCGAAATTCGTAATTGTCATTCAATTTTACTACAAGGGGAATTATCGCCGAATTGCGTATTCAATTTCGCCTATAGGGAACCTCTTTGGCATTTTGGTCATTCAATTAAAAAAGAATCACATCCTTACTTTTTGGACCCGTGAGGCTTTTTTTTTTGGTGGGGGGGGGGGGGGGACGTCGATCCTTTTCTGTAATTTATCATCATATATGTTATTATTTTTCTCTTAAATATTATTTCATTCCTTTTTCTTTTTCTTCATGCATAGTTTTTATTTCATGTTCATTCATATTTTTCTTTTGATATGCTTTGTATTTCTTTTCTATACGTTGCTTCTTACTGTTCATTTTCGGGGTTTATTTGATATATATAATTGTTTTCATTTGATCTTTCAGAATAAGTGTATTGTCTTTTTTATTTGCTTTGTTACATTTTCATCGTTTTCATCATTCATCATAAACTCTCGTTTTCATCATGGTAAATGTTGTGCACTGCTTCATCCGTCGATTTCCTGGCGATTCAGGCATCTAGGCATATATGTTTGAGAATGGTTGTACCACTGGGTGCATTTTGCAGGGTTTGTGGTGTCGATGTACTGCATTGCAACCTCTCTCAGGATGGTGCAGGCCCTGTATGTAGCTTGCGGTTGAACTTACAATAAAAATCAGAAATAACCCACCTTCTCTGACGACTGTTATCGGTGAATTGAGAGCTACAAGCTAATGAATCACATCACTTTTCTTCATGCGAAACTGTGCATATAATTATTCTAACAGAAATGCACAAATTGACAAATAAGCATAAGATGAAAATCATTGCACAAATGTCAAAAATGTATGCCTGTTCACTAAATTGAATAATTGAATTCTTACTGCAGACTATCCGGCGCGAATGTGAATGCTCCTTACACGTTTTTGGAATTGAAAGCTCGTTCTACATTTTTGTATGACAAAAGTATGAAATTGCATGCTCCTAAGATTAAATAAAACTACAAATTTTGCTTTTTGAATGATGATCTACACCTTAATTCAATTTCGTTCTAAATTGAATGAACCTATAGTTAATTTGGCTGCTGAGTTTACGAAATTGGGCGGGAAAACCTATATTTTGATCTCAAAAAGGATCAAACTTCGTGTTTGCTTGTTCTCATACATAACAATCACTCAATGACAAAAAGTTCAGCAGCGAAAGCTGAAATGTATGCACGTATAGGAATGTGTATGACCTATTATAAAATACAGGTGAACGTGACGCAATCGCGTATGCATCATATTGTTGAGAGCAGCTGCTAGTCAGGAATATTAAGTGGCGGAATCAAACCTTGTTGAAAGGGATGGATATTCATTTACTTAAATATCCTTGCTTCAACATGCAAAATAGCTAGCTAACCACGGAGCAAGGGCTAATTTAATCGATTCGTGTGTGCACTATAGGATAAATGTGTAAGAAGAAAACGTCATTCCTGGCAAAATAACAACGGGAGCTGGCTCAGTTGAATAAATCTATTGTCTAGACCATGCCTTTGTGAATCATGCATTATGCATGATCCTTGCTGCCACAGCTGAGCGGAGCGACACTATAGTGTGGTGGCTAAGCCACAAATACGAGGTAAATTGTGCACTTTTGTGTACAAGAACCAAATTTTGCACACATGTTCAAAATCATATTTGGAACAATATTAGATATAGAGACATCTCAAAATATTTTCAGGGGTGCCTGGGGGCAGCCCCCAATGTGCCCCATGGGCCCTAATATGTTATTTTTACTTCTTTTCGAAAACGCACGGCCCGACTTGAACAAAAAAACTTGATAGGAATCATCCTTAGGTAAAAGGGGCCTTACCTTGTTAAGATGTGTGGTCAAAAGTGGCAAGGGGGCCCGTGGATAGCCACCCAAACGCCCCCGGGGGCATTTTTCTCTTGTTTTGGGACATTTTCTCAAGAAGAAATAACTGGATTTTAACCAAAATTGATCGGAATCATCCTTAGGTTATAGGGACCATTAGTGGTTAAACTTGGGGTACACAAGTGGCAAGGGGCTGGGGAAGGGGGGGGGGGTAGCTTTCAAAACGTGACAGGAGGAAACAGGAGCCAGGGGGGTTGCCCCCCCAAAAAAAAAAAAAAAAAAATGCGGCAACTTCCTCTTATTTTGTACTTTTTCAGAAGAATGAATGACTGGATTTTAACCCAAACTTGATAGGAACCATCCTTAGGTATTATGGATCTTAAGTTCTTAAAATGGTGGTATGCAAGTGGCAAGGAGCGGGGGGGGGGGGGGGGGGGGGGAGGGGAGGGGGGGAGCCCCCAGAATTCTCCCAGGGGTCAAATTCCACTTTTTAATTTTTTCCCAAAGGTAAATTACTGGATTTTAACAAATTTGAATGAAGTCACTTTGGAAAAAAGGACTTAAGGTTGTAAAAAGGGGATATATATCTAAGAAATGAATGTTGGATTTCATCGAAACTCAACAAATTATTCTTATTTTCTTATATTATTGTTACAAATGGGACCCCACCTGAACTAACTAGCTATAGCACAGCCCATCCCCCACCACCTCAGAAATGCGCCTTGCGGTCCAACATTTCCAGAAAAAAGGAATGTTTTCTTGAATGTATTCAAATTGTACAGTAACCAACGATAATCTAACGTATGTAGTCAAGTTGTCATCTGATGCGAAGACAAGGAGGATCAAAGATGGCGTCCAAAATGGTTGCCAAAGCCATTTATTTAGGTTAATGATTATGAACTAAATTATAGAGGCGCTTAAACATATGTCCTTGAGACGCCAAGTAGCTGTCCAAAATGGCAGCCACAACAATGTTGTTAGCTTTATTCTGTGTTACTGTACATGCTATAACTTACAAGAATGAACTACATGTAGGCAATTTTACAATATAGAAGCAACAATTTTTTTTTTTTTTATCTTGGGGCGCGATTTTTCAAGATGGCCGTCAATCTAGTATATTAATCTTTATTCCCTCCAGTTTATATCATTTGATCGAGATATGTTCCACCTGGGGCGTTTTGGGGGATACCCCCTCCCCCCTTCCCCAGCCTCTTCCATCTGGCTTACCCCAAGTTTAACAACTAATGGTCTCCATTACCTTTATGATTCCTATCAGGTTTGGTTATAATCCAGTTATTTATTCTTGAGAAAATATCCCAAAATAAGAGAAAAGTGCCCCCAGGGAGCGTTCGGGGGGCTATCCACCGGCCCTCTTGCCACTTATGACCACACATCTTAACAAGGTTAGGTCCCGATTACCTAAGGATGATTCCTATCAAGTTTTTTTTTTGAAGTAGGGCCGTGCATTTTTGAAAAGAAGTAAAAATATATTATATTAGGGCCCCTGGGGCACATTGGGGGCTGCCCCCAGGCGCCCCTGAAAATATTTTGAGATGCCTCTATATCTAATAATGTACCAAATATGATTTTGAACATGTATGCCAAATCTGTTGCTTGTACACAAAAGTGCACAATTATTCACCTTATCCACCCACTATTACTATATTTCATTTTTAAGGTCATGTTCATAAGTTTCCATGGAAGTTGTTTTGTTTCCTTACATATTCATACAAAATATGGCAACATTTCTGAATTTTTAGTACTTATATTGTGGATTGTGTTTATAAATTTTTCACTGAATATAATTATTGTATGGACATGTGAAACCAAGTTGGTAATCTCCACTTCATGAAAATACTTCATCTAATATTATTTTACTGATCATTGTCAGATTATAACGTTAGAAACGAGGACGATAACGATGCTCCGATAGATGACGGCGGAACAAAAGCCTCGGCCACTAAAAGCCAAGGCGAAGCGGATACGAACTTCTCCGAACTGCTGTCGGCACCACCCGAGATCTTAGCTCGGGGCCCGAGAGCTCGCCGAGCGTATGCCGAAGTCGCCCGAGATGGCACGAAAAAGGTTTTCCGAACCCGCCTAATGCTCGTCGGACAAAAGCGGGTCGGGAAAACGAGTGTGAAGAAAGCTCTTACCGGTCAGGGGTACGTATCTTAGTGAGCAACGCAACCCAATCAACATGATCAATTCCACATCAATTTAAATTTGAAGCATTTATTACTCCCTTCATAATCATATTTCCCATTATTGCAAACAAATCTATTCATTAATGTAATCACATGATGAGTCACTTCAATGATATCAAATGGAATGTACTATATAGGAAGACAAAAAACCAACAATTTGCTGGAAGTTATTTGCCCTCAATTGATCCACATTTGGAGTAATAAGTTGTTGACAAATCCTCAAATTGTTCGGTCCGAACATTTTGAGGATTTGTGATTTAATCACAAATGTGGATCATTTGAGGGTAAATAACTTTCAGCAAGTTTCTAAAATGGACAATACATTAATTTAAGACCATTGGAAACAAGCTTGCTCACGATCACCATTTTGAAGGCTTTTTGTCTCCCCAGTACAGTATATTCCCTTTAACAATGATATCTCAATTACAATTACAAATTCAAAAAAAAAATAATTGAATATATCTACCAACAAACAGACGCAAAGAAGTTTGGAAGAATCCTTTGAGTCATTGAAGTTTATGGCGGATATGCCTTTGATATAAAGTTCAATTAGAACAAAAATCTGAAAAGTCTGAAAAACAAATTGGAAGAAGTTTGACAAGAAGAACCTTTGGATTGACTGCATTCTTGGCACCTGCATGTAACTATAAGTTATTGTTAAAATCCATTAGAGGGCAACGTTTGATGAAGTTTTCAAAAATAGTGCAAACAAATTATTTTTTAACCAAAATACATTAAAATAAGAAAAAAACTTTTAAACAAAACTAGTGCAAAGAATGGATCACTACACTATTGATATGATATGTAATTTCAATTTCAAATTGCCTTAGTGCTATTAAACTAGTCTGACACTTTTTTGTTCCTTACTTTGAGCTTTATTTTTGGTCATTGTTGTGCATAGATTTGATGAAAATGAGGCCATAACAGAAGGCGTAGAGACTACAAACTTTTGTGAAATCAACATTGAGGTCGCAAAAGCCCATGGAAATAGTTGGTCACTCCACAGAGAGACGGGAGCAAAAGGAGACTCAAACGGTAAGGAGATTTAACTCTTTCACCCTTACATAACCAGGCCTTGAAAGACCCATTGGCTTACTACATATCTCCATGCCAATGGGATTGAGAGAGTGAACTCTTTTTACCAGGCTGTGAAAACCCTATGGGCTTAATATCTCCGTGCCAATCGTAATAAGAGAGTTAACCCTTTTTACTGGACCTTAAAACCCCCATTGGCTTACTAGCCATTTTCATGCAAATGTGAATGAGAGAGTCAACATTACCAGGCCTTGAAAACCCTATTGAGAGTTAACTCATTTTGATCCCCCACCCCCTCTACAAAATTCGTGACTGATGAACAACCGCTAAACATCGCGACACGTATTTTCATGGCTTTTTCTTTTGAAGCGTGTCGCAACTTTTGACACCAAATTTAAAAAAAAATTAGACTGTCTGTTGAGAGGTTCCGCAACATTATGTAGCCACATGTCAGACCAAAATCTGACAAAAGGTGAGTTTTGCATAGGTTTGTGTACAAAATACTGCTATTTATAAACTGGTCTATATCACTGTCAATTGTGCCTTCTAGGCCTTTTGCTTGATCACATTGTTCTTGAAATTTATCAAACTGCCTATTTGAAGCAAAGAAATCATAAAAATGAAGAAAAAAAATGAAAAAAAAAATAGAATATACAAGAAATTAAAAAAGAAATACGTAAGAAGAAATTTGTAATTTCAAAGTTTTTTTTAAAGTGAAATTGTTGATGATGCTACTCAGGATTGAAGAGAAAGTTTGACCTTCATGCTATCTTTTTTCAATGAAATATACAGAAATTTGAAAAATATGCATCTAGTTTGCATAAATCATAATTTCAACAAAGTGTAATATTTTTTTCTGAAAACAAAAAAATGCAGCCACGCTTTTGATATGTTCCTCGCGTCAATCCACCTCTTACATAACGGCGCCTTAAAACCCCATTGGCTTTCTACACATCTTCATGCCAGTGGTAACGTGAGATTTAAGTGCCAATGAGGCACTTCCAGTAATCCAGTAATCCACTAATCCGAACGACAAG
This sequence comes from Arbacia lixula, assembly GCA_963669155.1. Lineage (NCBI taxonomy): Eukaryota > Metazoa > Echinodermata > Echinoidea > Arbacioida > Arbaciidae > Arbacia > Arbacia lixula. The sequence goes on along the minus strand of OZ022592.1, from coordinate 14,948,591 downwards.
TTTAAGAGGTCAATTTTCGTTTTAGGTCCTGTTGTCTGGAATAATATACCTAACAATATAAGAGAAAGTTCAATTAGAACAAAAATCTGAAAAGTCTGAAAAACAAATTCGAAGAAGTTTGAACATGTCGTTATTCAGGACAAGAAGAACCATTGGATTGACTGCATTCTTGGCACCTGCATGTAACTATAAGTTATTGTTCAAATCCATTTCTGTATAAGAGAAAGCCCATCTATTAACATATTTAAAAGGAAATGTAAACATTTTATTTGGGAAAACTCTGATTATAAACCTCAAATTGTTAATTTCATCAGTACATAGGCTAAGTGTGTGTATGTGTGTGTGCGTGTGGGTGTGTGTTTTTGTATATTTCTAGATGGATTATTTCCCTAAGGGGTAGGCCTTAAATAAGGCATTGCCTTCCTGCCTACTCCTCAACACTTCTTTAGTTTTGTTTATTTGTGTTTGATAAATGTGACAATCTGTTTATGTTTCAATCTATTTATGTCATGTTTTTTTATCGATGTATGTATTTCAATGTTATTGTTTTTAAAGTTGTGTTGGAATAAAACTGAACTGAACTGAACTGAGCATTATTGCACCGAGAATATACACCGAAATCCAAGAAGGCTTAACTTGGTCTGGCACGCAAACTAACCCTATTCTGACTACTCTTTTTGAGAGCAGGTTATGACTGGGGGAGGGGAGGGGGGGGGGGTTACCATTTATATCGCTTCTGTATCCCTTCTCTTTAAAAGAGAAAGTTGTATTTATTGTTAACATTAAGTGAAGAGTTTGAGGAAAATCTTATTAATTTAAAAACCCGTTTCATTAGCCTTTAATTTAAATTTTTCATGTTTCCATTTCATTTTACAATGATGTAAGAAATATATGTAACTTAGTAATAACAAACATATAACATATGATTAAACTAACTTGCTGTGATATATAATGTTAATGATAATGTCCATGTGGAATTAGATAGATTGGGATTTCTCATCCAAGCTATGCACAGGTTTAAGTAGCCTTACTACAAGGAGAATAGAAACATTATTGTCTTGTTAGGACTAGACCCTAAATTGTTTTGATTGGACCATCATTCTCACTATGTATACAAATTATATGCACGTCATTCAAACAATACCTCAATAAATATGGTTACCTCAAAGCTTGTCCGACGTTTCTCGATTAACACCAACTAACAGATTAAGGGCGCATTCCACCAATTGAAGCTGAACCACTACATACAGGTGAATGTAATAACATGTTACTTCAACAAAATTAGGGGAAACGTTGTAAATACATTACCAAAATGGCTTATTGAAATCAGTTATGAAACTTTTTTGCTTTTGTGTGTATCATTATTTTCTCTACAGATGATGAATACAAAAAAGCGTTTGCAGATGCAATTGCCCAAAAATTATTCACCAGTACTCCACAGGTAAATATATATTTATAAATTATATATTCCCATTGAAAGACAGGGTGTCCCTTTTGCAGGTCAAAAAATAAAATTTTGTTAGGAGAATGGAAGCAGATACTGTATTTGAAATTCCCTCCTTAGAATAAACTTGGAGACTGACTTAAAGTGAAAGGAAAGCGATCAGTAAATTTTGAGTTTTTGGGTGGATCGTCTGAAACCTATCGCCTAGAGACTGGAGACCGCTGTGCGCTATGGTCCGCTCCACTCCACAGTGCATGCGTTCAATGGGAGTGACACCCGCATCGCGTGCTGAAAGGGCAATACGATTATGAACGTAGGCTATGATCGCTGCGTTTCAAACGTTAATAAGGACAAAGTTTTGCACTTTGCCTGAAAAGTTTGTGTTATTCATGCTGATTCCTGTCGAGTTTCATGGCTTTGCAAATTGGATTACCTGTCTGTAAACTTTCTTCTGCTATAGTACAGTGGAAACTGTATAGACCATTCAAGAGAGACAAACATATGGGCCCCGTTGCATAAAACTTACCATTACTGGTAACTTGTTTATCAATGGTAACTACCAAAGTAATACTGCTCGCCAGCCAATCAAATCCAAGGTATCCATAGCAGTTGCCATTGGAAACAAGGTTACCATCATGATGGTAAGTTGTATGCAACAGGGCCATGGTCTTTGTGTACATGTTGCGTTGATAAAAGTTTCAATGAGCATTAACATTCTTCAGGGAAGGCAACAAATGGAGTCTTTGTAGACAGGTGGTCTTTCCATACAAGCTGTACAGGTGGAGCAAGCTTTACTGTGTAATGGTGTAATGGTAAAACAGAAATACACCAAGAGGAAGAATGTATACAGTGCCTTTAAAATTGATATAGTAATGGACAAGATAACAGTGCTAGATCCACTTTGTTTTAATCAATTTAGGAATTTATGCTGCGTAAGAGTTGCATGCACTGATGTACAAGTTAACCTTCTCAGTCCCAAACCATAGAAAGGCAAGTCATATTCGTACCCATTTATGTACAATAGGTAATGAGAGGGCTAAGTGCATTATGTCAGTGGGCTTGGTGGAGTCTCTCAAATTGATGGTGTTGTTGAATTCATAATTGTTTACAGGACCAACCATCTGCTGAATACCATCAAGACCACGCCGACAGCCGAGGACTCAATCCAGAAGATGCAGGTTTGTAAAGGCACTCCTTTCTCTTGCAGCTAAGTCAGTCCGATTATCAGTCCCACCGCTACCACCATTTATATGTAGTATGTGCAAAAAACTGTATTCTGTGATGTAAAAAAACTTTCATTGGAAATTAGTTTCTCTAGTAGAGTTAGACACATGAAATATATAAGGCACTGCTTCCTCTCACATTAAAGTCATTTGTGATGATCAGTCCCACCGCTGCCACCATTTACGTGAAGTGCGACAAAGAACTGTATTCTGTGATATAAAAAATACCTTTTAAATCTCTATTTAATCCACTCAGTATTACATATGACAGTATTACATTACACACAAATAAATACACTGTTTTCCTGTGCAGTAAGGTTATTTTGATTGTCGGTATCCAACTGCTGCCTCATTTAGGTGTACCGGTATTACTTTAGAATACTTTACCATTGAAAATTTGTATCCTCACTTAATCTGCTGCCATCATATACGTGAAGTGCTAAAAAGAAGTATTCGGTGATGTAACATTTTTCCTTGGAAATTTGTATCTCCATCCAATCCACACAGTATAGCTACACATTACATTATTCAAGTATTACATTACACAGAGAACAAACAAGGCACTGTTTCTTGTGCAGTAAGGTTAGTTTGATTGTCGGTATCCAACCGCTGCCACCATTTACGTATATACTATAATGTAAAAAAAAATAGCATGCTGTATTCTGTGATGTTAACTAATTACCATGGAAACTTGCATCTACACTTAATCTGTGCAATATCAGACTAATAAAACAGAAAAGGCACTGCTTTTTCTTGCAGTTTAGTGTCAGTTTGCATACCGCTTCCACCAAAAAGAACTGCATTCTGCGATTAAATGCACAGCGTATAGACACATACAACATTTGGACAGACATTTTAAATGATTTCAAAGTTGTAGATTTCTTCCCACTATGGGTTTGAAGTTAATGTCTTGGTTGTTTTAAGGATAGAGACTGCATGGTACAGGGTGCATCAACAATTGACGATTTCTACTTGGCTATCTGTAACATGTTGATATTTCGCTGGTCTGGGCCCAGTATCACACAGGGTGACTTGCAATAGATTGTAAATTGCTATCTATTGGAACTAACCGTATCACAAGTCCAAATCTATGCATGATTTTGCTATCAATCTTATAGTTATGATCGATCCACACAAGCTACGATCAATATCGTTTGCAAGTTACGATCGATATTGATCATAGGCTCTTTTTGATACAGATTTTCGATCCATATCAATTGTATGATCAATATATCAGTCGTAGTTTTGATATATTGATCGTACGATCAATCGTAGCTCTTTTTGAGGTGTAGTACATCATGTCTATATTAACCTGCCTTTAAACCAAGGGGTAAAAAGATGCAGGGGGATGTGAGTCAAGCCTAATGTCATCAAATGGATACACTGAAACACGTACTTCATTATTCTGTCGAGGAAAAAAGTATTTGCTTAATAATTCATTATTAACCCATTCTGTATGTAGCATGTAGCCGGCTGTTTTTTTCCCCACTTAGATTCTAGGCAGCATGATTCCCATACAATATGCTCCTCAGACAATAGACCACAGGCGATAAATGAATTGAAATACCCTATAGGACACAATGTAACCAACTTTCCTTTGTTGTTAATATGCAGTTCCATTGCAAAGTTTGGCATCCTAACTGGACCAGGGTTCACAATGCCAGAAAAGATGGAAACATATGGAAGGCACTCCGTTTCTTTATGTTTCGACGGATTTGTCATGGATACTGCCATATCGGCACCGGCCACGCCTAGCAATGCTTAATAAACAATGGGGGGGGGGGGGGTATATAAAAAAATATATAATATATGTTATATATAAATTTTTGTATATGATATAATATATAAAAAAAAAGATTTTGGGGAATATTTTTCAAGTCTGATGTCATGGGTTATGTACTGCAGTACTCTATTGAGGAAAAAAATGATTTTCTTTAATAATTGATTATTAACAAATGGAATGCACTCCGTTTATTTGTGTTTCAACAGATGCATAGATACTGCCATATCGGCACCGGCCACGCCTAGCAATGCCCAATCAAATTGGGAGGGGGAACATGATACAAAAAAAAAATTGGGGAATACTTTTCAAGTCTGATGTAATAAGTTATGTATTGCCGTACTCTATTGAGGACAACAAAAAATGATTTGCTTTAATAATTGATGATTAACATATGGAAGGCACTCTGTTACTTTATGTGTGGACAGATGCATTTGTCGCGGCTACTGCCATATCGGCACCATCGACACCTAGCGACAACACAATGCCCAATCAAATTGCCAGTCTGGTGGAGAAGATGATCAAGGAACAGGTGAGATTGAAGCAGCAAGGGGGAGTCGACTCTCCGGATGGGGGCGGGGCGAGAAGCGAGGTGTCCCTGAGCATCTGGGATTTTGCTGGTCATGACATCTACTACACTACACATCAGGTGATTTCTTAGCGTTGATATTCCAGCCTCTCCGTCGTTTCCATTCCTATATCCTTAGGAATCAGATTGGTAAAGGTTCGCAAAATATCAGACATATATGATAAAGAAGTTGTGAATTTACAAAGAATCATGATTAGTAGGAATTAATTTGCTAAGAAAAGGTAAATTCAAAGATAGGACCAGATTGAATAAAAGGTTGAGAAAAACCTGACATACTTTAAGCATTTGCTAAAATGTCAATTTATATAAGGTGTTTAATTCTCCTGTAAAAACTCATCGTGTTAAAGGGATAGTTCATCGTGAAATTACTTTAGTTTCAATAAAAGGAGACCCATTATCAGTGAAGGTCTAATGAAAATTGGTCAAAGGAAAAGAAAGTTATTTGATTTTGAATTTTTTATTTTGTGACGTCACGTGCAAGGTGCTCTCACACATGTTGTGTACTACTTTTTCCATGAATTGCCTTTTTTATGTTCTTTGATAAAGGAATACATTTTTTTCACAGTGATATATGTGTGTAAAGACATTTGTCTAATGATATATCAAACTCACAGGTGAAATGGTAAAATATCCTTTTGATAAAATCAACATTTCCCCCAAAAATTGTACACAACATATGGGAGAGCACCTCACACGTGACGTCACAGAATCGAAACTTTAAAATCAAATAACTGTCTTTTCCTTTGACCGTTCTTTGACACCGTTCTTCGTCAAACCTTCACTAATATGTTTTTTTAATGTGTTTCCTTTTATTGAAATCAAAATAATATTGAGGTAAACTAGCTATCCCTTTACTGTGAATCATGACAAAGAGATTGTGTCAGTTCTCTAGTATTTAGCACTGTGAATTGATGATTATTCCGTGGTTTGTCATGGGTTAAACTTTGAAATATCAACTGCCCTCACATTAGGTATTTCTAACATGGCGCGCTGTCTACATCATCGTCTTTGATCTGAGTCAAGACTTGGACTGTGTGGTACCTCCAGACCGTCGAGATGAATTCTATGAAACGGTGAGTGAGGTGATGATAGTCACGTAGAAAGGCCAGTTTTCACAAAGGTGGTATTCTGACCGGGCTTTTTGAGAGCAGGTTTTGACTGGGGGGGGGGGCAATTTTGCACATGTAATGCACATAAATCTCATATAGCAGCATCTAGTCTTGCCAGCTAGAGAAAGAGTGTAGGCTCTTTCCATATGCGGCATGTGTATTTATTCACAAGTAATACATGGGCAACAAAATCATCCAGTGTGGAGCAAATTGAGAAAACTGAGATGAGGATGGTCAGATGGATGTGCAGGGTATAATTTTGTGAGAGGAAGAGAAACAAAGACCTCCTCCAGTCAAAGGGCCTGGTAAGGATAGGACAGGTGATGAGGAAGAGTAGGTTCAGATGGTATGGCCATGTGGCTAGGAGAGAAGAGACCCACTGGCTCCACAGAATGCTAAACTTTGCTCACCCAAAACATGCAAAATGTAACATCTTTTGAGTGTATGCTATTTAAAATTCAACTTGATTCAAATTATAACTTTAAAAAAATATATTTTTCCTCAGTGTAAAATTTTCTTTTTGATTAATGCGCATTATTTGGTGGTTAAAACATACAGAAATTATTTGTCATTAATTATTGCTTTTGAAAAGAGTTTAGATAAAACTTTTGATGGCAAAGGTATACTTACAGCAGCCGGCACCTCAGGAGAAGTTTCAATTAAACAGTTTACATTTTCATTTTGTGAATATCCAGGCAAAAGGTAGTTCCAAAGCGGAGCTGACGTCACTACAGTTCATCAACTTCTGGCTTTGCTCCATCTTTTCACATGCTGTGGCGCCCCCAACCGTTGACAATAACAAGGCTCGCAAAGCGCGCCAGAAGTCGCCACCAATCTTCATTGTCGGGACGCATCGCGAGAGTGTAAAGGGTGATGCGAAAGAAAAAAAGAAAAAGGTGAAGGGGCGTTTTTTCATTAGATGTGATTTTCGATGGACATTCCTGAATTTTTTAGGTCTACATTATATCTAATTTTGCTAATTTCAGCCTAGGGTTCGATTCATATTGTTAGTATTAAGATATCCATAATCCTTACTCAAAGGCCAACATGTAATTAGCAACCAAAAATTAATTAGAGAACTGAAACCCATGATTGCCAATGTAGAAGAAGAAGAGGAGAAAAAACAGGTAAAAAGATGTGTGTTATGATCTGACTACATGTAATAGATTTGAATTCATGGGTATTACTGTTTGTAGTGGACTAAATTATTTCAGGTTGCTAACTTCAGCCTAGGGTTACAGTAATCTTGTTAGTTTTAAGATATCCTAACCGTAACCCATGAAGTGCTCTTTATCCTTCTCTATTGTAGATTGACTCAGCATTTGAAAAGATCCGCAAGACTATCCAGAAGAAACCGTTTGAGTGCCACGTTGTTTCCCCGTATTACGCTGTAGAAAATAGTTTGGAAGGATCGGATGAGGAGGTATGTACTGATCTGTCTCCTGTAAATGTATCTGTATCTGTAAATGTCTACCCACTGTGTCTTTCTCCTGTAAAGATTACCTGTCTATGAAGATTGTTTTTCTCTGGTCTCCCTTTAGCCCCGGGACTGCTCCCGCGCAGCGGGAGCGTCCTGAGGGCTCGCCACCAATTTCCCAGCATGTCTGGTCCGACTACCGAGAAATCAACCCGTGCACATGAATTAATTACTCATTTCAAGTACATTTATCGCATATAAATGGCTAAATGTATTGAATGTATACCTGAGCTATAAAACTGTTTGAAAATGCCAAGCAACGTTACATATTTCCTCTTCACATATGATCATCATCTTTGTAACAAATACGGTTCGCCGAGGCTGCCATCTTGGCTGCTTCAAAAACGTACACAGTAAAGGGGAACTCCGGAACTGGCGCATGCGCATTAAGTTTTGCATCGCAGCTGCTGTCGTGCGATTCTGAACCACTTTAGGTCGAAAACAATTTTTTTTAAATGCAACATGGATTGAATTCATCTTCAAACCAACTACGGAATTATTCAACTATACATTTTACTTAAATATGTGCAATAGATTTGAGGTTTGGGGTACAGAATTGCTGGAACTAACTAATATAATCACTGCTAATCTCGACTTCCTTACTTCAAAGCTCCGTGCTACGCAGCCCGCTCACTGCGTGAGCGGGCTGGTTGCAGTAAGTCTCCCTTAGGATGGTCTTTAAAGATAGGTTTGGATTTGATATCTCTATTATTTATCAATATATTGACAGTGTCATGAAACATATAATTTAATTTATTTTAACTGGGAGCCTATTACCCAAAAGCCTCATTGTTTTTAAAGGTCCCCCCACATTTTGTAATATGCTTTTTTTATACCTCCGCCACGAAGTGGCCCGAGGCATTTTGTTTTGGGGTTGTCCGTCCGTCCGTCCGTCCGTAATTCCGTCCGTCCATCTGTCCGTCCATCCATCCCGAATCCGCTTAGGCAATATCTTGAGAATCGTGAACCAGCTTTGCTCTAAACTTGGTACATGTGTGTATGCCATGAAACCAATGAAGTGTGTAAAATAGGGGTCAAATCTGATTGAGGTCAAAGGTCAATGAACTTTGAAAAAATTGCCCAAACTGACCTTTTTCACAATAAATCCAAACCCAAGGGTGCAATTCTCATTAAACATGGTACAAAGATGGGTCACTACTTGGGGATAGACTAGTGACATTTTTTTTAAAATCCCGGAAAGGTTAAAGGTCAAGGTCAATGAACTTTGTGAAAATTTGCCCAAAATTGACCGTTTCACAATAAATCCAAATCTAAGAATGCAATCCGTATTAAACAAACTGCAAAGATGGATCACTACTTGGGTATGAAAAATTGGCTAAAAATTGCCCCCAAATAGACATTTTTCACATTGAATCCAAATCTAATGATTCAATTCAAACCAAACATAGTACAGAGATGTATCACTTCTTTGAGGTAGACTAGTGAAGTTTGGGTAAAATTCCTGAAATGTCAAAGGTCCATGAACTTCATCAAAAATTGCCTAATTTTAAACAAGCTTGATACAAAGATGAATTTTGACAGACTAAATAGATTGGAATTAAAACAAGTAAGAGGTCAAAGGTCTATGAACATTGTCAAACTTGGCTAAACATGGAAAAACAGAATATGATATTTTCATTTCACATAGGAAATCAATGGTACATTGCCCATCAAATAAACACATTTTCTGAGAATAAATCTAAATAGAGCTAGCAAAGAGGCGTGGCAGTCGAATTGACAAATGTATGGCTAGTGGCCCATTCTCCCCGCGGGCATGGCGGGGCCCTTAAATTAGCAAAAATGCGTATTACAACGCGTGAGACTACATAATCACCGTCGGCACAACAGTTTCTGTCAAGCTACGCAATTACGAGTCAAAAAACCCAAGTTCATCAAATTATCGTCTTTTGAAATTTTATGGAACAAAAAAATCACAACATTTGGTAAATGTCAAAATTATATGCCGACCAGAAAGTCCGTTTTCTCCAAAATTCCTGCTGCACACCCGCTCCGGGAACGCTTCGGTAGCCGAACGGAGAAGTCAGTTTGATCGTGATGCGCATGCCTTCGGCACTACATCATGCGCGTTCCGAGAAAATATGATCGAAATAAAGACTCTCTTATTGTGGCAGCCTCTTTTTTCGGACCTCGTTCCATTAAACATCGAGGATAGTGTAATGGAATCATTTTCTTGAAGAGACACGGTCTGTTTCTCCAAGACTAACACTTAATAACCCATACATTCCTGCATTTATGCGCATGCATACGCCTATTGCCAGGGCAATACAGCCAGCACAATGCACTGGTGTGTTAGACTTGTGTGTGTGTGTGTGTGCGTGTGTGTATGTGTGAAAACATTAACATTGTATTACAATAGAGAAGCACAAACACACACACAAACACACACAGGGATTGTATGTAGAGAGAGCATTAAACGATTTGATGAGCAGAATCAAGCTGCCTGATGAGCCTGGTTGTTTGAAGCCTTTTGTTAAGTACAGCTGCGCTTCTACAGAAAAAGAGTTCCATCATAAAATGTAAGTGTTAGAGTAACTTTTCACACTATTTTAGTGTAGTTTTGTTTTGAATCGATACATTGAAATGTAGTTTAGTCTTCACCTTGTAGTGCAAGTTTTGTCTTATTCTCTCTGCAAGATCTAAGTGCACGGTACAAATGAAGTTACACAGGTCACAATGTTCTACTGTGTGTAGCTACTTGTATTTTGAAATGCTTGAATAATGCAGTTAGGGTGAAAGTGACAGTGTGAAATGATCTTACAAAACATGCCCTGAATTTGGGGAATAGAACATTGTTACAGCTTCATAAAGAAGTAAATGGAATACATTGTAAATTAGCAATAGGGTAAACTTGTTACAACAAGGGATTTATTCCCTAGTTAGTGAATGTTGTTTATACACTGACAAGGTAGGCCTACAAATATACATGAATCAAACATCTTTTAAAAGTGTATTACAATGTGTGCTTACCAGTAAATGGATATATTATATTGGTGCATGTAGGCTACGTTTGTAAATAATATTTTAGGGCTGATTGTTGATCACACATCCGACGTAGTGGGTAGCTCTCCGAACCAAGACTGGTTTGAGTTATGTACGTGTAGGACTGGTGAGTGATTGTGGGAGGACTTTTGGGAAATCACAATGTTAGATCTGCATCAGTACACTGATATTTCCTTCGATTTAGCCAGGGTAACGAATAAGTTGAGTATTCGCATTTTTGATTTCAATGTGACGCCTAATGATCCTAGATGCATTAAATGTTTTGAATAAACATACTGAAGATGCTGGATATTTTATGCTTTATATAATAGTTGGGCATCCATGATATGAGTTTTCATTCAGTGAATATTTCACTGCAGTTATATAATGTGCATATCCCATTGAATTTGATCTAGTCTGTACACCTTTTCAGTGCATACGTGTGCCACAGTATCGGACTTTATTTCATATTTGTTAGACATTTATTAATACATGAAAATATGAATACAACCCCATATTATGCAGAAGTATGCATGCATAATAGTTATTATGCTTTTGAGTGATATGTTGGATTAATTGATGAGAACATACACTAGTGGATTATCTTGTTGAATCAAATTTAATGATGACATGGCATAATGTTTTAATCCATGCAATGAGTTGTGCTGTAAACCTGATTTACAGGTATTCCATGCAACATTTGTCATGTTTTATTTTCTTGCGTGTTGTTTGAACAGAGGCTGTTCTTTGCCCGTGATTAAAGTGACGTTGACATCGCAGACACAGTGTGTGACCGCCGTATCATTCCCCACGTCGTTTCAGTGGTGTCAGAAGTGGGATACGACCTGATCGACTTGGACGTCAGCGGAGCTGAGTCAGCGCGACGAATGTCTACGACGGACAGAGAAGAACAGCCTTGGCCCTATTGAATAGACTGGAAAGACATGAACTTTAATGATTCTGACATGTTGTAGCTAGAATCTTTATTTTAGTACATAATATATGTAACATAATAATTGAAATTGTATTGTGTACTTCCATAAAGATTTGCCGTTGTGTTTGTAACCCTTGACCCTTGACCCTTGTAACCTTGAACGATGAGTACCTCAGAAGAGGCAAAAGCAAGTGTAGACAGTTGTGCCACAGCTGGCATTGAAATGATGTCACAGCTCTTTAAGCAGATGGTAGGCTTCACTGGGATCCCCTTAAGTCGACTCTCAAAGTTTCGGGGGCCCCCTTATAGGTCTGGAGAATCGAGCCTTTCAGAATGGCTCGAGGAATTCGAGGAGGCAACAAGGTCACTCAATCTACCAGATGATAGATGGGCACGTGTCCTTATAGACCATCTGGCAGGGTCAGCTAGAGAGGAAGTGCTGTGTCTTCCAGAAGCTGATAGAGTCAAGCCACACGAAATCAAGGAAGCACTTAAGCTGTGTTTCGGACAAGATGACACCCTCCAGTCTCTGACCAGTGCATTTCATGGTAGGAAGCAGAAGGAAGGAGAGCCCTTGACACAGTTCAGTCAGTCACTCATGCGGATGTATGGCAAGATGGAAGTAGCAGCCAGCACACAGGAGGAAACCGAGGTACTCCAGAAGCTGAAGGACAAGACTCTGTGTGACCAGTTTGTCCAAGGAGCTAGGGAGCTGTCAGTCCGCAGAGAACTGTGACGGATTCAGTTGGCAAATGGTTCGAAGGGTTTCGATGCTCTCAGAAAGGAGGCCCTTCTCCTATTCAGAGAAGATGAGTCGTCTACGCATGCAGGACAAATCAGAGAAGTAGCGACACAGTCCTTCCAACAGCAGATGGTGGAATCCCACAGAGAACTGGCAGCAGCAGTAGCTCACCTAACGGAAGAAGTGGTCAGGCTCCGCTCCCAGATCCAGACCGTGAGGGGGTCCAGACCGCGACGCAAGCCGATGTCCGATGTCGTCTGCCATAGGTGCGGTGAGAAAGGGCACTACAAAAATCAGTGTCCACAGGGAGCCCAACATGAACCAGTACAGAATCAGGGAAACTAGAGAGCTCTGCTGTTGCGGGCGACACAGCAGAGGTTAGAGCAGTCTTGCCTATGACAATTAAGGACCCAAGAACTTTGGGGATAGAACAGGTGTGTTTACGTGACATCTTAATTTCAGAGAGCCCTAAAGTGATGGCCAAGGTAGGGTCCTCAGATATTGGTTGTGTACTGGACACCGGGGCCGAGGCATCCCTTATCCCTGCGGAAGTGTATGGTGCGAAGCTGGAGAAGTTAGGACCCATCGGGATGATTGATTCCTTCATCAGAATTGTTGGAGTGGCAGGAACGGAGATCACAGTGCAGGGGTATATATTCAGGCTCCAGTTTCTATAGGGCCATACAGTGCGGTGGTTGGATTCCTGATTGTCACGCAAGAAGTGGTACATGGAAGGGTCAAGACGGACTACCCTGACTACTGGATGTAATGCACTGCGAGAATTGCTCAAGTCGGTTGAAGGGAACACTCATCTGAGTAGCGTTGCACTGGCAGCAGGAAGTCTGGAGATACCAGGGATGGTGCCTATGTCTGCTACAAATCAACAGGTGAGAGAAGTGAAGACTGGTCCTACGCTGGAAGTTATCCCCCCAGGTTCTGTGAGGCCCTTATAGTGCACACTGGCTACAGATGAAGAAGATAGGCCGCAAGGGTTGTGGTTATTAGAGTCTGGAAGCGTGAGCAAAAATGGCCAATTGCAGGTAGTAGAAGGCTGCGTGTCAGGGACTGAGGGTTTCCACGTCCTGGTTGTGAATAAGGGATTAGATGAGGTCGTCCTACAGCCCCATTCAGCTGTGGCCTCAGCTGTATTAATACAGGGACATGATGAAGTGCTGACTCGGTGTCGGGATGAGACCATCGTGGTCGAGGTGTCTGAGATGTTAGTAGAACAGGGTGCCACCTGCAACCAGCTTGACAGAGGGTGTACAGACGATACATCAGCGGCTGCACAGGAATATGCCAATGAAGACGAGATACATGTACCTGGGGGTGTTCACTTTATACCTGACATGGATCCCCATCACGCACATTTGGTCCGGCAGCTGCTACGAGACAATAGTGATGCCTTTTCAGCGGATGATTTCTATTTGAGAGAGTGTGATCCCTCATGAGATAAAGCTGATGACGGAAAAGACAATCAGAATGCCGTACAGATGAATTCATCCTGAACAGATGGCAGAAGTGCGGAAACTCCTCCAGGACTTGTTGGAGAGGAAGATTATACAGAAGTCGACAAGAGATCAGGCAAACTTAGACTCTGTATAGACTATAGGCAGCTGAATGCGATCACAGTCAAGGATTCCTTCCCTCTGCCACGCATAGAGGAAACCCTGGAAGCGATGTCTGGAGCCCAGTATTTCAGTTCTCTTGACTTGTCTCACGGGTATTTTCAAGTGACAATGCAAGAGAAGACAGTTCCACTTACTGCCTTTCGTGTACCCTGGGGGTTATACGAGTTTCTGAGGCTCCCGCAGGGTCTGCGTAACAGCCCAGGGACATTCCAGAGAGTCATGAAGCAGATCTTTGGGGACATGAACCTGAAGAAGTTGATATTGTACTTGGACGACGTACTGATATTCTCCAAGACCTTTGAAGAGCATGTGGAGACGCTGAATGAAGTGTTCAAGCGGCTGGTCAAGCAGGGGCTGAAACTAAAAGGCTCAAAGTGTCACCTCTTCCAAGAAGAAGTATCCCACCTTGGCCACATTGTAAGCCGACATGGTGTTGCAGTGGATCCTGACAAAGTTGAGCGCATCAATAGTTGGCCTACTCCTCAGAACAAGACAGAACTCAGCTCCTTCCTAGGGTTGGCCTCCTATTACAGGAAATTCGTCCCAGGGTTCGCAGCTATCGCAGCCCCTCTCCATAGTCTGGTAGGAAAGAAGGCGTCGCGTCGTAAAGCGGGGAAGGATCGACGAAGTCACGATGGCTCACTGACAGACACAACATTCAAATGGAACTCAGAAGCAGAGACCTCATTCCAGAAGCTCAAAGAGTTGTTGACGTCACCACCTGTGTTGACTTATCCAAGATTTGATCAGGAGTTTTACCTCGAGACTTATGCATCACTTAGGGGACTAGGGGCGTGTCTTTCCCAAGCTGACGGTCAAGGTAACCTACATCCTGCTGCGTTTGCCAGCTGGGGGTTGCGTGGGGCAGAGCGCAGATATCCAGATTTCTCAAGTTTTAAAATCGAACTCTTAGCTCTTAAATGGGCTGTGACAGAGAAATTCCGTGGCTATCTGCAATTTGCAAGATGTGTAGTGCTCACCGACAATAACCCGCTGGTGTACCTCCAGACAGCCCAGCTGGGAGCGACTGAGCAGAGATGGGCAGCGCAACTTGCATCATTCCACTTGGAGATTCGGTACAAGCCTGGACGGCTGAACGCATGTGCATTTATTCCCTAATAGTGAATGTTGTTTATACACTGAAAAGGTAGGCCTACAAATATACATGAATCAAACATCTTTTGAAAGTGTATTACAATGTGTGCTTACCAGTAAATGGATATATTATATTGGTGCATGTAGGCTACGTTTCTAAATTATATTTTAGGGCTGATTGTTGATCACACATCCGACGCAGTGGGTAGCCCTCCGAACCAAGACTGGTTTGAGTTATGTACGTGTAGGACTGGTGAGTGATTGTGGGACGACTTTTGGGAAAGCACAATGTTAGATCTGCATCAGTACACTGATATTTCCTTCGATTTAGCCAGGGGAACGAATAAGTTGAGTATTCGTATTTTTTATTTCAATGTGACGCCTAATGATCCTAGATACATTAAATGTTTTGAATAAACATACTGAAGATGCTGGATAGTTGATGCTTTATATAATAGTTGGGCATCCATGATATGAGTTTTCATTCAGTGAATATTTCACTGCAGTTATATAATGTGCATATCCCATTGAATTTCATCTAGTATGTAC
This sequence comes from Arbacia lixula, assembly GCA_963669155.1. Taxonomy (NCBI): domain Eukaryota; kingdom Metazoa; phylum Echinodermata; class Echinoidea; order Arbacioida; family Arbaciidae; genus Arbacia; species Arbacia lixula. Next base: position 14,933,018 of record OZ022592.1, on the reverse strand, counting down.
ACCTTTTCAGTGCATACGTGTGCCACAGTATCGGACTGTATTTTATATTTGTTAGACATTAATTAATACATGAAAATATGAATACAACCCCATATTATGCAGAAGTATGCATGCATAATAGTTATTATGCTCTTGAGTGATATGTTGGATTAATTGATGAGAACATATACTAGTGGATTCTCTTGTTGAATCAAATTTAATGATGACATGGCATAATGTTTTAATCCATGCAATGAGTTGTGCTGTAAACCTGATTTACAGGTATTCCATGCAACATTTGCCATGCTTTATTTTCTTGAGTGATGTTTGAACAGAGGCTGTTCTTTGCCCGTGATTAAAGTGACGTTGACATCGCAGACACAGTGTGTGACCGCCGTATCATTCCCCGCGTCGTTTCAGTAGCCTTCAAGAAAATAAAATTCTTCTATCAAAAAACCACTTCAAACGTAAATCACATGAACAAGCAAACTACAATTTTTTTTTTTTAAATCGAACATATAATCGATCAGGAAAAGCCCCTTGACAATACACGTAAACGGTGCGGCGTTTAAGGGCCACAACTTTATCGTCGACAAATATTGACAGGGTAACAGTTTTGCACTGAAAATACAAACGTAAATCACATGAACAAGCAAACTACAATTTTTTTTTTAAATCGAACATATAATCGATCAGGAAAAGCCCATTGACAATACACGTAAACGGTGCGGCGTTTAAGGGCCACAACTTTATCGTCGACAAATATTGACAGGGTAACAGTTTTGCACTGAAAATACAATTATTCGTAAATGTTTACTCAAAATCTCTCTGTAATATGATTTTGAAAATATGAAGGATGAAAGTAAGTGTGATTTAGTGTAAGAGTAAATCGAAATACGTATTGGTTTTCGTCTCAAATCGTAAGTGCTGCGAGAATGACCCACCGATCATACAATAAATATGTCATCTTTATAGGTTATACTTTTCATGATTATTTCTGTCTGTATTCATATATGAATGCGAACTTGTTATTTTCATGTTTTGTATATTTTGTTAAAAGCATGTGGCAAACAAATAAATTCCATTTGATTAAATTCCTCTTTTTCATGTAAAATGTGTGACACACCAATTAACCAATTCCTTTACATGTAGATGATCGCTCTGCGAAAGCACATAGAGACAGTTGCTATGGAGGAGCCCTACATGGGAGAGGAGATCCCTTTGAGATGGTTGCTGTTTGAGAAGGCGCTGGCGGAAGGAAAGATTAACTTCATGTCCCTGGAACAGGTCAGACAGGAATCAAACGTCAAGCTCTAATCACACCTTTAAAAAAAGACAGGCATGTGTCCTGTTATATATGTCTGTTTTCTTTTTGTCTCCATGCACTTTTATTTCTCCTCTTTCTGTCTCCTCCCCCTCCTCTTCCTCCACACTATAGATTCACATATCCAAAACCTCTCTCTCTATGTCTCTCGTAATCTCAGTTTGTTTTCTCCCATCAATATCTCTTTATATATCTCCTTCTCTTTCTCTTTATATCTCGCTCTCTTTCTCTCTCTCTCTACCTCTCCCTCCTCTCTATTTTTCTCAGGAATAAAACATCAAACTATAAGTCGTTTTTTACAGATAAACTTTAGACATACATCCAGCCATAAAGCTAGGGAAAATGTTTTTTAAACAATCAAGCAAATAATATTTTCGGGGTCCTATTTTCCATTCAAATGAAAATTTAGTTAAGTAAGGATAGTGTGCTCTATTCTGTTTCATTTACAAGACAGAGCGAGGCTTAGCTCTCCTTACTAACTGCTATTTATTCCTATAAATATGTAAACTTGAAATTATCTCAGAAAGCCCTTTCACTATTATTCTTTTATAGTTACTAAATCTACTAATCCCTATAGTGTGTAAAATTCATTGACGGACTTAAAGACAGGGTGTCTCATTTGCAGTCATGAAACTTGGCAAGCATCAGCAGTAAACCTTTCACAAGCATTTTCAGGAAAAGTGAAAAACTATCCTTGAAATGCACCGACCATAGTCTACATGCATAATCGCTTTGTCCTTTTCAACATGACGCATCGTGGACATTCCACCATTGAACGCATGCACTCTGGCGTGGACCATGGTGAGCAGTGGTCTCCGGTTTCTAGGCTTTAGGTTTTGGACGACCCGCCCAAAACCCTAAAATTTCCTGATTGCTATTTTCCAGCTTCCAGTTACTGTGTTTTTGCAAGAAGGACATTCTGTCTTTAAACTGTAAAACCAGCTTATTGTCGAGGTGTAATACAGTGATCAAATACATTGCATAATGTGTAATATTGCAGTCATAATAACCTAATTTTAAATCTTTAATTCTCGATTTGTTTAAGATATAAAGAATACATATATCTCCTTTTCAATAGACTATTTTCTTAAATATTTAGTTTCACAAGTGCTTCCTCATAAAGTGTGTAGTAACATGTTCTTATATTCACCTGTATGTAGCGATTAATTTTCAGTGGGTGGAATATATCCATTTGTAACTTATTACTTGTTGCTATATAGTTGGACAAACCTCAGACAAGCTTTGGGGTACATTACCACCAGAGCCGTAATATTTGAACAACACACCTAAAAATGATATATTTTTGATTGGCTTCACAGACCAAAGAACTCACAAGACCTGTCGGCATGGAGACGGAGATGGAGCTGGTCACGATGTTGAACTTCTACCATGACCTCGGACACTTGGTGTACTTTGGAGATATGGACGACCAGCAGTCCCTCCTCAGAAATATGGTCTTCCTCAATCCACAATGGTTGATAAATGTCTTCAAGCAGGTCATCACCATTCCGGTTAAGAGGGTAAGGAAAGATGACCCTTGATTTCCCTTTGACCTTTTACATATGCTTTCGACATTCAGTTTATAGCTATACTCATGATTATAGTCATCATCTATTGAGTGGTTGATAGATGTCTTCGAGCAAGTCATCACCATTCTGAACCCAGAGAAGAGGGTAAGGATAAATCATGACGCTGGATTTCTCTGTGACCTTTGACCTGTCATCTTGTAAGCTCATCCTGGGTGCACAATGGTGACAGCGGTGGGATAAGTGGCTAATGTGTTGCTTGATTTGTTTCTCTTTCTCATTTTTTCCTGTTATGAAGTACTAGGCCTACATTTGTTTAATTGACTAAAGTGTAGCTAGATTATACCTGTTTAATGCAGAGATTTTAATGTAATCTACATACTTCTGCTCCCCCACTCTCTATCTACCCCATATCTGTCAACTCCCCCCCCCCTTCTATATCGCCATCTCTCTCTCCCACTCTCCCTTTCGATGTCTCCCTCTACTCACTATTTTTATTTCTCTCCCTCTATATCTCACTCCCTCTGCCTCCCTCTCTCTTCTCCCCCTCTCTCCCCCCCTCTCTCTACGTCTACCAACCCCTTCCCACCCATGCTCCAGGATGGGATAGTGAGCGATGCCTGGAGCTCCCTGGAGGAGGACGGGATCCTGGAGGAGCGACTGATCCACCACATGTGGGAAGGCTTTCAGGAGCAGAAGGAGGCCCTTGTGGAGCTTATGGCAAAGTTCGACCTGATCTGCGAGGCTCCAGCGGAACCATTCCAGCAAATGATGAACTTCGATGAACTAGAAGTAGGTGCTATGTATGTCCATGTCCATTTCCTCTCCATCCCCCTCTCTCTCCCTCTCTGCCCTCCTCTTCCTGTCCCTCCCCCACACTCTATCTCTTCTTTGTGGAGCTTATGGCAAAGTTCGACCTGATCTGCGAGGCTCCAGCGGAACCATTCCAGCGGATGCTGAACTTCGATGAACTAGAAGTGGGTGGTTTTTTTTTTATGTATGTAGGTGTTTTTTCAATATCACCTCATTTATTTTCAGTTTAAACACCAAAATATTAAGCTAAACATTTTCTTGTAGAAGATATGATAAAGTAGAATACATTTCTTTTCTCTTCACTCTTCCTCTCCCGTCACATTTGTCTCTTTTCTTCATATCTGTCTCCCTCTTTCTCTTTCATTTGAATCGGTCCTCTGAAAAAATGAGAGAAAGAGAAAAGCAAATGTTCGAGAAACTCAGACATATCATAAGGAAATTATTTGTGTTTAAAAATCTCCATCACGAGCTTTGTAAGTGTGCTCTCTAAATCAAATGTAGGCTGTATTTGGGTATTGTCTTGCTTACGCATGGTACATAAAAACAATATGACAATTCTATGCAGTCCATCATTTCAGGCCAACAGAGTTGACAATAATAGTTTAGTTATCAGGAACCGTTATTAGTACTCATGATTTTCAAAAGTTCACAACTTCCAGCGATAATGCATCTGATTTTCCAAACTTTTACCAGTCTGTTTTTCTGATTTTTCTGCTTTTATTAAATTCAACTTGATTTATTTCTAGGGTTTCATTGTCCTTTAATTTGCAAACAGAGTTTATCAGAGGATACGCAGCAGCCGAAGAGGCGTTACTACGTGCCTTCACTACTCACGCCCCGCTGCTCAGCCGAGGAGATCGGACAGATCAAGTTCCCTGTCGAGTTCTTTGTAGACTTCAGAGGATTCTTGCCAGGTAAATAACTTAAAAATACAATGATTATTACGATGAGTTTCACAGTATACGCTATGTGAAAGCCTTGATATGGAAAGACCACCCTGAATATTAGTCATTTTTTTATATAGAAGTTAAGCAAGAACATGAATGAAACAAAGTAATGAAGGTTTAAAGAAAATTGGTCAAAGGATAAAAAAGTTATGATTTTTGCTAAAGTTCTAATTTGATGACTTCATGTGTGGTTTACCATGCTGAATATACTCTCCCATATGTTATGTTCTGTATAATGCCATAAATGTCCATTTTCTCAAGAGGATAAATACCATATTACCTGTGCACTTGATACATCACAATGTCACAAAATTACTATTTTAAAAAGACAAAACTTTCTTCTCATTTGAAGGATTTTCATCAAACCTTCACTAATATGTTTCTTTCATGTTTCTGCTTTTATTAAAACCAACTTCATTTCAAGGGTGAAGTATCCCTTAAATCTTGTCATTTTTGTGGTGCAGATGGTTTGTTCCATCGCATGATGACGAGGGCAGTGCGCTGGATGAACGACCGGGGTGGCCAGCCCGTCTTCCTGTTCTACCGGCAGATTCCGCTGATGGTGGATGAGGAACACCAAGCTCTGCTGGAGATGTTGCCGCCTCACGAGGCTCTCATAAAGGTTGAATCCCTTTTTACCACTACTTAACCCATTTTTTACCCACTGCTTATCCCACTTCTTAACCCATTATTTTACCGAATGTTTAATCCACTACTTAACTTGGGGTGGCATTCCACAACGATCTTAAATGCTAACTTAGGAGAAATCTTATCCTAAGTCCAAGATGTTATTCCAAAACGATCTTAACTTTTTTCCTAACTCCGCTCCTAAGACTTCTCTTAAGTTTTCTTATATCTTTATGCAAATTTATGCAAATCATAAAGTTAGGAGGATTGGTTTTCCAGAATGCGCGTGAGAGGATTTCAGAGAAAACTTAGGAGAAAGCTTAAGAGAGCCTCCCCCTGTCTTAGCCATTCATAACACACGCAATGAAAAAGAGCAGCATTTATTTGCGTAAGCGCGAATACATGATTGATGTGCGCGCACATAGTTGCGCGACCACAAAGTTAGGATTAATCCTAGGGGGAGGGTCAGATGAGATGCTGTGATTGTGATTGACTGTTCATAAATAAAACACTTCCCTCTAATAAATGCGCACTGGGTGGGGTCAAACCCTCCCTAATTTGCATTAAGAGAGTCCTAGGAGGACGTTCTGTAATACCAATTTCTGGCTCTCTTAGGCACCTCCTCACTCGGGGAGTTAGAAGAAAACCTAGGAGAAAACTTAGGATAACTGCTGGAATACCACCACCACTTTTCCACCCACTGTTTAACCCACAACTTAACCCACTACTTGACTCACAGCTTAACCCACTGCTTAACCCACTACTAAACCCAATGTTTAACCCACTACTTGACCCATTGTTTGACCAAATGCTTAAACCATTTTGTTATTATTTTTGTTCTTTTTTTTCGTCACTACTATTCACTAAAGGGATAGTTCACCCTGAAATTATGTTTGTTTCAATAAAAGCAGACACATGAAAGATCTGTCAAAGGATAAGAAACTTATGATCTTTTAAAGTTCAGATTTTGTGATGTCACGTGAGAAGTGCGCTCCCACATGTTGTGTACAATTTTTTGTTCTCGAAAAGAATATGCATCCTGTTACCTGTGCATTTGGTACATCATAAATAAGTTGTTACACACATACCTATATGAAAAAAAATCATTGTCATAAACAGAAAAAGAGCAATTTTTGTAATTATATTATACGTACACAACATATATATGGGAGAGCACCTCGCACGTGACATCACAAAATCAGAATTTCAAAAGCTCATGACTTGCTTATCCTTTGACTGATTTTTCGTCAAACCTTCAATAATATGTTCCTTTCATGTTTCTGCTTTTATCGAAACCAACTTATCTTCAGAGCAAATTATCCCTTTAAGTATATAGTAATGCGTTGCTCATACTGTTGATGCAACCCCTGTATAGGTCACTGTGTTTCGTCCAGCGCTGGTAGATGTTGAGGATGTCCGAGAGGGAGATGCTGATCATGCGCCGCCAGACTCTAAAGTTGTATATCAGGTAGGAATGAGGAAAGTGGTAATAGTGATGATGATTGCTAGTTATAATTATGTGTCTCGCAATACATGCTCAACAAGCTATCTAAGATCACAACGTTTCGTGCGCCGCTGCAATACTTTGCCAGGTGTGATACAAATGTGTAGTGAGTAGGGGTTTAAATACCCTTTGGTCAGTGCAGCGCCCTTACCGAAAACCTGCTCCTAAACGGTCAAAGGACGTAGCCCAATACTATTGGCCGGCGTACACGGATGCTCGATGCTCGATGCTTGACCGTTTAGGAGCTGTTTTTTTATTAGTGCGCTGCACTGACCAAAGGGTATTTAAACCCCTACTCACTACAATTTTGTATCACACCTGATGAAGTGTTGCAGTGGCGCACGAAACGTCATGATCTCAGATCCCTTGTTGACCATACATTGCGATACAAACATTTATCACTATCGATTTAGCCGCAATGAGTAACATATTTAGCATTATATCCCTTATTAATATATTCCAGTTCGTTGATTGGTTGAAAGGGTGTCACAAGACCACAAATAGATGAACTATTTGAAGGAAGAGCTCAGAGGGAAGAAAAGTACTATTTCGTGACGTCAGAGGGAAAAAAGAACTATTTCGTGACGTCATGTCAAAAATAGTGTTTTCTCTCCCTCTGGACTATCGATATCTGGGCTATCTGTGATCGATACAATTTTCGTTGATTCATCCCAGGTAAATGCGCGACACGCAAAATCTACACGATACATTTCTTTCCAGCTGCTTTTTGGCAATTTAGCGGAAAATCATTGGGCGCGCTGCCGGAACTCCCGCGGTGTTGCGGCCGAGGTGCATCTTGAATTTCCATTGGTTTGCTCAAGCCGCAGGAAATAACAAAACATCTGAATCGGGCTCCTGCGTTCGGAGCTTAGAGCATGGGCCCTATATTACAAGGTCCATGGTAAGGATTAAATTAATGAACAAAGAATATATTAATGAAGGATATAAAACAAATATTTCATGATCTTTATTCTGGAACTATGTGGAATCTATTGGTCCCCTCGGTGAAGCGGAGGGCGTGCGGTACAATTTTCCCTCGACCTGCGGTCTCGGGAAAATAGTACCGCACGCCCTCCACTTAACCTCGGTGCAAATAGATTCCACAAGATCCCTCATGGTCATAAAATATTTGTATATTATATCCCTCATTAATATATTCCAGTTCGTTGATTGGTTGAAAGGGTGTCACATGACCACAAATAGATGAACTATTTGAGGGAAGAGAACTCAGAGGGAAGAAAAGTACTATTTCGTGATGTTACGATCAGTTCACGCCAGAAAGGATCGCACAAAATGATACCAATACTTAGTTTATGTGTTCTTTATTATATAGGGTATTTCCCCTTTAAAATCAAGACAAGCTTTCACTTTCAGTACATCAATACATCAATGCATGTATATAAATTACTTTACAATGTATGGATACAGGTTGGCTTACAGTGCTGGAGGATACTGAAATCAAATGAATCCACGTCTCCCGCTGATGGTCCAGTTGATAATCCGATCCGTATTCCCAAATTATGATCGCAGTGTTGATCCCAATGTTGTACGCTTAAGAGCAGGTATTCCAGATAGTCAAGTCCAAATAGATGATCCAAGATGGTCAAATCTTAATTCACAGAGCTTTCACGGCTTTCACAGGCAGGATCTCATAAGCGCTATTTAACAGGCAGGTATTTATCCACGTAGAGAAAATCCTCGTATGAATCCACAGGTGTGTATTGAGCCAGGGTCGCAACAATATCTTAGATGCAGGTTACATTTAGCGCAGGTGACTGGAGCAGGATGATATACAACTCTGAGTTCCTATCTCAAACAACTCATATATATACTACAATCTGTACATTCTAGAGGGTTCTATTAACTGTGCTTCTAGACATTTCTCAACACATCTAATAAGTTCTACATTGTACCTATGCTTGTAAACAAGACAACCAATATTGACCTGACCTAGATTACACTGATGAGTCATCACTAGCCCATCTGAGCTCCTTTATTATGCTAATGAGTCTCAGCTAGCTGTAACATTTTTTTCATGTAAATATCATCTGCCAGAGTCTTCTTACATTCCAGAATCTTCTATGCAGTACACATGCACAATGTTTCTTTCACCAGTGAGAAATTTCACAAGCACATAGAGTGCAGCTTATTTAATGGCTACATATATGGCTATGTATAGCTTATACACATTTGTAACAGTGACGACATGTCAAAAATAGTCTTTTCTTTCCCTCTGGACTATCGATATCCGGGCTATCGGTGATCGATACAATTTTCATCGATTCATCTCATGTAAATGCGTGACACGCAAAATCTACGCGATACATTTCTTTCCAGCTGCTTTTTGGCAATTTAGCGGAAAATCATTGGGCGCGCTGCCGGAACTCCCGCGGTGTTGCGGCCGAGGTGCAACTTGAATTTCCGTTGGATTGCTCAAGCCGCAGGAAATAACAAAACATCTGAATCGGGCTCCTGCGTTCGGAGCTTAGAGCATGGGCACTTTATTACAAGGTCCATGGTAAGGATTAAAGGGCATATACTGTACTGGGAAGACAAAAAAGCCTTCAAAATGTAATTGTTCGCAATCTTCTTGCCAATGGACTTTAATTCATGTATTGGCCATTTTAGAAGCTTGCTGAATGTTATTTGCCCTCAAATGATCCACATATGTAGTAATTATTGAATAATGATTAAATCCTCAACATGTTCGGCCTGAACATTTTGAGGATTTGTGATTTAATCACTCATTACTCCAAATGTAGATCATTTGAGGGCAAATAACTTTCAGCTAGCTTCTAAAATAGACAACACATGAATTTAAGACCATTGGCAAGAAGATTGCTGACAATTACATTTTGAAGGCTTTTTTGCCTTCCCAGTACAGTATATGCCCTTTAAATTAATGAACAAAGAATATATTAATGAAGGATATAAAACAAATATTTCATGATCTTTATTATTAATAGTTTATTATTTATTACCACATGCCCTCCACTTAACCTCGGTGCAAATAGATTCCACAAGATCCTTCATGGTCATGAAATATTTGTATATTAATGATAATGATGATGATGTGATCATGATGATGGTGGTATTATGGTGATATTGATGGTGATATGGTAATGATAATAATGGTAGTATGGTGATGATGATGGTTATAAGTTGATGATGATGGTAAGGAAGATGATGATTATTGTAATATTGATAATGATGATAGTGCATGATGTGGTAATCATGATGATGATATGGTAATGGTAATGTGGGGTTGATAATGATGACAATGGTATGGCGATGATGGTACTAATGGTGACAAAAATGTAATGCTGATGATAACGATATTAGTGATGATAGTACTATGGTTACGATAATTTTGCAAACTATCCCTTTGACTTTTGTATTGCATTCCCCTGCTTGTCTCCTAGGTGATGACGTTCATCAAAGAGACGCTGAACAGTCTGCAGAAACACGTGGCCAAGAGGATTCAGTATGACCTCTGCTTCGCATGTCCACAGTGCAGGAAGCGGAAACTCTTCGAGGAATGCAAAAATAAGAAGTCCATTCACTGCGGCACGCATAGAATTACCACCTGCTCCGTCCGTGCAAAGTTTGGTAAGCCCTCATCAAATTTACTATTTTTTTTTATTTTAAAGGTAACTGAAACACTGAAAATTAAATGAATTTAATAAAAGCATAAAAATCAGATGGCCAGATTGAGAGAAATAGGAAGAAATAATGCATGATGCTTCTGGCAGAAAAGAAGTTGCGATTTTGCATGCACACTGACCATTGTTGTGTTCTCAGTTAATTGATGCACTTAAATTTTTAGATCCAAACTTGTCCAAGAGTTAAAATCTCATTAAATATTCCAAGAATTATCAAAAGAAAAGTCATTAATGAAATGTCACAAAACCTGTCTCTACAAATGTTAACATTACTTGATTTTATGATGTGTAAATTTCAGCTCGATGTGAGTTGAAACTGATTTGTTATTATTTTTCAGGAGTATCAAATGTTCTTTTTAACACCTAGTTAATACCTCTGGCTGGCACCTTCAAAAACAAAACATCCACACATAAAAGAAAACCCAAAAA
>OZ022592.1:14919395-14922007 GCA_963669155.1 Arbacia lixula | reverse complement strand
CCCTGACATCGTATTCCAGCATTGTGACAAAATGCACTTTGGACCAGGAAGAGAGTAGACCCCCCCCCCCCTGTCGAAGTTTTGTCGGTACTTCCTAACGCCTCAATATTTCGATACGAAATTTCTTGACTTTTTCCTCTGATCCTTCCCGCACATTTTGATACCAAATTTATGGCGATCGGACCTACCGTGCGGGTGTCAGATTACGTTTACCGAACACATGTCACTGAAATTTCGCTATTTCTCTATATGACTGTGTATAACCCTATGGATAAAATCAGGAGCTTTTCCAATTTATGTAAATACTTTTCTAATAAGTGTTATCATTGTTTCAAAATGTGTAAATAATTACCACACACACACACACAAACACACACCCACACACACACACACACACCCACATTCACACACACCCACACCTACGCATCTGAATCTTGACAAAAAACAGAGAAATACATAAGAAAATTGAAAAACAATAAAATACATAAGAAATAATAACCACAACCTATCTTTTTCTTTCAAGAATTGATGAGGGAGTTATGAAAGACATTTGTACCAAAAATTGCTATTCCTGAGGCTTTATTTAGTGAGAAATACCAAAATCTATGATTTCTCGCATAAATTAGCATAAATTAATTAGTTAAAAAGAAAATAAAAGGACTTTCGTAAATTTAGCTATACAACTTTGTAGATTACATAATTCTTTACCCTTGTGCAAAATTTTGAGGCAATCGGGCGACCCATGGCTGAGATCTCAGGGGGGGGGGGGCCATAATGGCCTCCCCCCCCCCCCCCCCCCCCCCCCCCCCCCACGGTAATAACAAGCTTTGAAATACCCCGGGAGTATTAGGGTTAATACAAGATAAATTTTAATAGTTTTCATGCTGTTGCGTGCACAAGATTTTTTCCGTACCGTCATTAACTCTCACAACCGTACCGTCATTGAACCCTCTCAAAACCTAGGTGTCAGGGCAGACTCCCCCCGCACCATTCAGGGGAGTCGTGTCCAAGAAAGGCGGTGGTGGCGACGGCGATGCCGATGACGTTGACGAGGACGATGAGGAGGAGGAAGATGGAGGAGGAGCTGGAGTGAACGTGGCCGACCTCGTGCCAAGGACAGATATCTCGGGGTCAATCACGCCGGGTTTGATCGAAGAGATGGGCGACACGAAATGGAAGATCAGGGGCGAAGCCCTTGAAAAGGTGAGTGGATGCAGAATGATTAAGCCTACTTCCCTTCTAACTCCCCTCCCCTCCCCCTTCTTCTCCCCCCCCCCCCCTCCCATAATGCCAAAAAGAAGCCCCTATGTTGTCAGACGACATAAGGCAAAACATTATTCATTATTCATAATTCATACATTTCATCTCTTATAAATACAACTTTTTCTGAATTTTTCTGACACTTCCCCTCACTTCATAATAATGTGTTGTTACATTTAGCTGTATTTACATACACTGAATCTACTAGTTGTTGCTTTTCGGATAATCCTCTGACAAGATTTGAGGTAACCATTAGTAACGTATCGTTTGAACGATTTATGCATGAAATTTGCCTACATAATGGTCTAATCAACAACAGCATATCTAAGTTTGATTCTGAAAAAAGAAAAAAAACTGTAGGCATACACCCAGTAGTAGTAAGGATAGTATGCTGTAAATGAATGAAAAACAAGTAAGACAAAAATCTTGGAACCAGAGGGATATGAACCTGCAATCTACTGCTTACTGGGCAGCGACTTAGCCACGCAAGCTATTTCTAGTTCACGGACCAAGACACAATAACACTGGAAACAATACCTAAGAGTCTCATTCAATTGGGTTCATTAATATTCATGTATGTAAAAACTGTTTTTTTTTCCTGATAGGTGGAGGGTATCCTGAAAGAAGCCAAGTTCATCACTCCCAGCTTGGGGGATCTCCCTACGGCACTCAAGGCTCGACTAGGGGACTCCAACAAGATTCTGGTAAGAATAGACACGATCTGGGCCTTGTTGTTTTAAACTTACCATTGATGGTCACCTTTATTGCCAATGGCATCCTCTATGGAAACCTTGACTTTGATTGGATACAAATCTAATGGTTCAGTTTGAACCAAACATGGTACAGAGATGTATCACTTCTTGGAGGTAGACTGGTGAAAGTGTGGGTAAAATTTCTCAAAGGTCAAAGGTCAGTGAACTTTACCCCAAAATTGGCTAATTTTAAGCAAACTTGATACAAGGATGGACTTAGACGGACTGATTAGATTGGAAGTCAAAGGTCAATGAACATAGCCAAACTCGGCTAAACATGGAAAAACAGAATATGATATTTTCATTTCACATAGGAATTAAATGGTTCATTGCCCACTACACAGATTTTCTGAGAATAAGTCTAAAGAGAGCTAGCACAGAGGCGGAGGCATATTTATAGACTGCGCAGCAGTCGAATTGCTCTAGTTCTTTGAAAAATCATTATGCAGGTAAATGCCCCAAATGGATTCATCTTGTGCAGAAATTATGCTCTTTCACGCGATGCATCTTATTATTTTTAATAGTTGATATCAAGTTACAGCCCCAAACCACATATTTGTGGTACTTGGTCCTAAATGGGTTAAAGTGTTGAATACATCC
>OZ022592.1:14609395-14916895 GCA_963669155.1 Arbacia lixula | reverse complement strand
GGAGCGTGAGGAATGAAAGGGAGATGGGGGAGAGAGGGGAGAGGGAGAGGGGAGAGAGACGGGAGGGAGAGGGTAGATTGAGGGGAGAGAGAGGGTAGATTGAGGGGAGAGAGAGGGTAGATTGAGGGGAGAGAGAGGGTAGATTGAGGGGAGAGGGAGAGGGTAGATTGAGGGGAGAAAAGGAGGGTAGATTGAGGGGAGAGAGAGGAAATGGAGGGGAGAGAGAGGAGAAGGGGGGGGGGGTAGGGAGGGAAAGAGGGGGAGAGGACTAGAGGGGTGCAACTGGTAGAAATTAGGGGATAATAAGGGAGAAGTAGAGAGGGCAGGATGTAGGAGAGAGCGAGGAGGAGAAAGAGAGGTAAGAGGATGAGGTAGGGTATAGGCTTTTGTCACATTATCATCTTTCTTTAATTATGTGTATTTGATCTTGTTAAATGCCTTTTGAAGTGAAAGTGGTTGTGGCATTACATTTTGCAGTTTTTTAGTCTGTTTGGATTGTTCATTTATGGATACTGAAGATGTGTAAATGATTTTGAGGAATTATGGCACGAGGGGGGAAGAGGGTAGAGGGTAGACGAAGAAATAACAAAGTGACAATCAAACTTTGCCTATATAATGCCTGAGATTTGAGCTTTGATCTTTGCCCTTTGACCCTTGACCTATGACCTCCAGCCATCGTCCAAGGACCAGGTGATGAGTATTCTTGAGAAGCAGCGTCCCAACATTCCTGCCAAGCCTGGTGGCAAGCCGGCCGGAGCCAAGAAGAAGGAGCCTTCGGGTGGGTCATCCCGGCCGTCCACCGCCGCGCCGGTCAGCGACGATCCACCGGAGAAGAAGAAGGAGTCGGCGCCTGCGAAACGACCAAAGACCGCGCCTGCTAAGGTATGCCCTTTCAACTCTCTCATTGCCATGGGCATGAAGATGTGTTTACTTCCAATGGGGTTATTAAAGCCTGGTGATGTAAATCAGAGCTGTCAAGTCTCCCTGATTTCGCAGGAGACTCCCTGAAAATAGACCCAATGATGCTGCATTGGATTTCATCACATCTCCCAATCTCCCTGATTATTGTCATTAGGTTGTATACATTTGATAGACATCTCCCTGATTTCTGATAAAAATTTCCTAAAATCCTCCTGATTGTTGAATTTCAATGTTGGTAGCAATTCAAAGATAACATGATTCTTAGGAACCAAAATCCAGGGCTTCTATTCTCTTGCTTACTTGTATTCATGACTCCCCAGTAGGACAGGTATTTATTACAACATTTTAATGTGTATGCTGAGAAATAGCAGATTATATAATCTTTGATTTACTAGTTCTGGCAGATTTTTATGGGGTTTAAACAAGGACTGGTGATTAAAATTACTAAAAAAAAAACATGTAATATCTTGTGAAGTTAGTACCATATGTATGCTAAATGTTTTTCCTTGTGACTGTGTATGTGTTTTCTTTCTCCGTGGTTCACTCTTCCTCCCTCTCCTCTCCTCCCCTCCCTCTCTCCTTCTCTCTCTCCTTTGCTCCATCCTTCTCTCCATCCCCTCCCTCTCCCCTTCTCTCTCTCCTTTGCTCCATCCTTCTCTCCATCCCCTCCCTCTCCCCCGCTCTCTCCCCCACTCTCTCCCTCCCTCTCTCCATCCTTCTCTTCCTCCCTCTCCCCCTTCTTCTCTCCCTCCCTCCCTCTCCCCCTCCTTCCCTCCCTCCCTCTCTCCATCCTTCTCTCCCTCCCTCCCTCTCCTGCTCATTCTCTCTCTCTTTCTCTCTCTTTCTCTCTCTCTCTCTACATATCTCCCTCTATCTCTCTCAACCCCTCTCTCCGTCCCTCTCTCTCACCCCCTCTCTCTGTCTCTTTCTTTCTGTCTCTCCCTCTCATCCTCTCCCTATCTCTCTCTTTCATCTCTTTCTCTCTCTCTTATTTTTTGTTTGTGTGCCTCTCTGGCTCTCAATGTTCCACTCTTCCTATCTCTTAATTTTCACTCTGTCTGTCTGCTTGTCTGTCTGTTTGTCTGTCCTTCCCATTCTTTCTTCCACTCTCTCACTCCTACTCCCCCACTCCCAATTTTCCATTCCTCTCTGCGGCTTTCGCCATTCAGCCACCTCCTCAAAATGACACGGGTTCGACCAGTAGTCTGTCGAGCTCGGCTAGCGTCCCGCCGCCAAGCGAGGGCGGTATCCCTAGCAACAAACAAAACAAACAGCCAGCAGCGGCTGGAAAGAAGAAGGTAGAGCGATCTGGGGTGAAAAGTCAGTGGCATGTTACTTGTATATGAGCGTACGGTCCACAATCATGTATATACAGCGAACTAACAACCATTGCACGCTGTACCTAATATATTCATGTAATAGCATTTCAGTAAATATTCATTGGCTTTCTTACAAAAAGGGGTTGGAGCTAACTTAACATTTATTTTATAGGGCAATCTTGCTGCTTGCAGGGGAAGACATTTTTATGTCTTCGTCCACGCAATGGACAGTGGTAGCTAGTGATTTTCTCTTCTTCTTGTTTTCTGCGAGTGGTACAATTGACTTGAGTTTATTTGTAAAACGTGCCAGAAAGGAAGTCATGGAAAGCAGCAATTTAGTCATGGAAGAATCATGGAAAAGTCATGGAATTCTTGTTTTCAAATTTCTCTGGGAACTCTGTTACCAGCGTTATAACAGTAGCTATGCACTCTGTCGACTGCATTATTATCATTCAAATGTCGTATTATGATTTGGATAATAGTCTGTGAGATCATTGCCTGTTCACTTAGGTTTTCAAATTCATTTTCACACATCCACGGTATCAATTTTCAATTCTCATATATATGGTCTCACTTATTAATATGCATACTAAACGTAGACTAACATGTATACCGGTACCTGTAAAAAAACACCAACAACACCTACCTGTGAATGCTGACTTAATACACTGGATGTCATCTGTGAGAGAATGCTTTGAATTTAATTATCAAAACCTATGTACATAATATGTAGTGAGCACAACACCGAAGATGGCCTTTGCAGAATTGGCAACTAGTACATATTTTGTCAAATGTGCTATATTTGGTGCAATATAAAGAGCAATTACCTCTCTTAACATATTGGAAATCTTACATTTAAATGCAATTGTTCATATGGCCTACATCTGAGTTTCCATAGAGATCATATACATTGTATGAATGTTTAAAGGTGATATTCATAGAAAATCCAAAAATATGAAGATATTCATCTACAGAAAGCTTATAAGCCACACAATGAGCTCGGATGACATTCAAACAATATATCACTTTCCAAAAAGCGAAATTAGGGTGTAAACAATCACCGTATTCTCGGGGACAAATTTGCCCTACTGTCATCCGAAACGGCCTATAGGTCTGACGTAAGAAAAGGGAGGCGTTTATTGTGCATCAAACATGCCAATCCGCAGCTTCTTTTCCGCTAGAAGCATCATGCATTGTTGGTGGAACTGTGATGGCAGTTGCTACTGGATTAAGAGGTGTGATACACAATGGTCATTGTGAAGCGTATCCCGGCTGTGACGTACACACAACGCCACTTTCCCTGAGGCGATTTTGTAGGTCAAGAAGAGAGTCAATTTAGTAAAATTTTACTTTCATTTAACACAAAACTGAACACTTTCATGGCAAGTTAGCTGCATAAATTGCTTTAATAACTCATTCAATTATAAAATAAACTATATTTATTTGATTTTATTTCCTATGAATTCACCTTTAACTCGAGGCACAGTCTAATTTGGGCATGCTTGTTCAGAGTGTTTTGAGCATGAACCGGGTGGAATGTGTTTGAACACATCTTCTTTTTTTTTAACACCAGAGCAGTCTAACAGTACGCTATATATTGTTATATTTTTTAAGATTTTGTTGTAATAATATATCAAAGAGTGAACATTATATATTGGTGCATAAATTGCAAGAGTGGTTATCAACTCACTTGGGCCTCCTCTTCACTTAAACCAATTTTTAAAAAAGATGGAATCTTCATCATTCTATATCAAAGTATGTAAATTGAGTATTTTTGTTGATAACTGCAAAAGTCAACTTTCTCGTCGGAGCCTTCCTTTAGGGTTGATTCCCTCAATAGCAAAATCAAACTCATATTAAAGACAGGTTGTCCCATTTTTAAAAGTCATAAAACTTGCCGGGAATCAGCAGTATACCCTAACAACGTCTATGAAATCTCGCTGTTATAGCTTCACAAAAATTTTCAGGAAAGTGAAAAACTATCCTTGTTTATGTTTGAACGGCAGCGAGCATAGTCTACATTCATAATTGTATTGTCCCTCCCAGCGTGCGATGTGAATGATTGCTCCCATTGAACGCATGCACCGTGAAGCGGCCGTAGCGCACAATTGTCTCTGGTCTCTAGGCTATAGGTCTAGGACGACAAGCCCAAAACCGTAAAATCTACTGAATGCTATAATTCTGCTTTAAGTCAGTTTCCAACTCTATTATTGCAAGGGAAGTTCTAATACAGTATATTCTTCAAATTTCTGTGGTTTTTACAAATTTTATTTTTTTGACCTTCAAAATGGACATCCTGTCTTTTAAGGTAAGGGAGTGTTAGTTTCAGTGATGATATTGGCCTGTAATCATGGCAAAAAACTGTCATCATTGGGGTCTGAAATTTGTTAATGTCAAAGATTTTATTACAGTTCCTGAGTTTAATGATCTTAGCTGAAAAGAGTGATTTGGTGAACACAGTCTATTCCTTGTTGCCTTTCTTCATCATTCATTCACCGTTTTTACAAAGGTTTTTCCGGCTAAACTGTCATCACTGGGGTCTGAAATTTGTTATAGCATGTCAAAGATTTTGTTTTAATTCTAGAGTCGATCTAAGCTGAAGAAAATGATTTGCTGAACACAGTCTATTTCTTGTTACCTTTCCATATCATTCATTCACTGTTTTTACAAAGGTTTTTCCCACCATTTGAATTCATCTCCTCGAATGTTGTTGATTTTTGCAGGCGGGAAAAGCTGCGCCATCGTCCAAGAAGAAGAAAGATGAGGACGAGGATGTCGGGCCGGCCGTCATTCAAAACAATGGGAAGGACCGCAGACTGAAAGATGAGTCGGACTTGAAGGTGAGTTGGACAGGTGGACAGTCAAAGGCAAGCAAACAAGTCTCCCTATCGCGTAAAGCCGATATTAAGGGATATCACTTCGCGATATCGATATCTGATCGATTGCTTTTGGGATGTCTACTTCATTTTGTAGTGCGTCATACAATAGAGCCTGAGATCAACGTCACAGCTGATTGCAATCAAATGTAATCAGCTCCATGCATTGACTGCAGTCTGACTGCAATAGATTGCAATCAGCTGTGACGTTGATCGCAGGCCCAACTGTATTCTGGTATAGTATACAGACATTCCAAATGCTTAGAACTCGTCATTTTAAACCTCGTAAAACTCTTCTTACACGAGCAAACATGGATCAACCTGATGACAAATTTTGGAGGATGTCTGTGTCGCGATTTTAGCAAATTTTTTCACTCTCCGCTGAAGTTTGTCTGTTGGAAACTTAACCCACGTTAACTCTTTGTGTTACAGGGCCTTGATGTCATGAAACTGAGATATGTCTTTATTTTGAGGAAACTATCCCTTGAAAGTGTGCAATGACAACTATACATATTCCTTTTTAAATAAATTTCCCTCTTTCTTGACTAAAATGTTTGTTATTGCTCATACATATTTTGGAAACATTAATTGATTTACCCATTATATGTTTTGTATTCTCATTTGTGAAATGTTTTATAGAGACGTGTTTAAACTAACTCGCAAGTTCTCCATTTCTCTTATGTTTATTTTGGAAACATTAATTGATTTACCCATTATATGTTTTGTAATCTCTTTTGTGAAATTTGTTATAGAGTTGTGTATGAACTTGAACTCCTAAGGATTCTCTGTTTCTCTCCTCATTTATAGATCCTAAAGTGGAACTTCACAACACCGAGAGCAGAGTACGTAGATCAGCTGAAGGACCAGATTCAGCCCTGCATCAGCAAGACGCTGTTTGGCCTCTTGTTCCATGCGGACTTTAAGAAGCACATTGCTGGCGTCAGCATGATGCTGGAAGTAAGCGATTCAACTCAATTTGTTTTATTTCCACAACTTGACTTAAAGGGCATATACTGTATTGGGAAGGCAAAAAAGCCTTCAAAATGTAATTGTCAGCAATCTTCTTGCCAATGGTCTTAAATTCATGTAGTGTCCATTTTAGAAGCTTGTTGAAAGTTATTTGCCCTCAAATGATCCAGATATGGAGTAATTAATGATTAATGATTAAATCCTCAAAATGTTCGGGCCGAACATTTTGAGGATTTGTGATTTAATCACTCATTACTCCAAATGTAGATCATTTGAGGGCAAATAACTGTCAGCAAGCTTCTAAAATGGTCAATACATGAATTTGAGACCATTGGCAAGAAGATTGCTGACAATTACATTTTGAAGGCTTTTTTGGCCTTCCCAGTACAGTATATGCCCTTTAAAAACAAGATAAATTATATAATGCATAACATTAATGTAAGAATTATACAACAGATAAAATACATCCTTCTGCTACCTGGGCGACATGCTGTGCGCCGGTGGGGGTTGTGATAGTGCCATTGCCGCCAGATGTTGTGTGGCCTGGGGAAAGTTCAGGAAACTTCTGCCCATTCTCACCACCCGGCACCTCTCTCCTAAGGTGCGTGGCAAAGTGTACACAGCCTGTGTTCGGTCGGCTATGCTCCACGGTAGCGAGACATGGGCACCGAATGCTTCCGACCTTCAACGGCTACGCAGAAATGACCGCTCCATGATACGTTGGATCTGTGGCACCAAAGATCAAGATGAAACTCCCTCGGCTACACTTCTCCAGAAACTTGGTATTGATGACATCACTGCAGTCCTGCGCAGCCGGCGCCTCAGATGGTCTGGACATGTGCAGCGTGCCACGTCCTGTATTAACTCTGTCACAGACTTAGTAATTCCTGGCATCAGAGGGCGAGGAAGGCCGAGGAAGACATGGCTAGAATGTGTGAGGAAAGATGTGAGTGAATGTGGCCTGTCTGGCATTGACCCGCAAGACAGAGTCGCATGGAGAGCTGGTGTGCGACGTTGCCTGGTGTTGCCAACCCCATCGAATGGGACAAGTCCAGCACCCTAAAGACGAATTTGGATTTGATTGATTGATTGATTGATAAAATACATCTGTGACACAGTTTCAAAATCTGAACCTACATGTATGCATTTTACGAGTGGTTTATACAGTATTATTTGTATGGAAAGGGGATCTTTTGCAGTGAATCGTCCACTCATCAAGCAATTTTGAGAAGAATTGAAGCAAGCCATGAAATTCCTATTCTTTTTGTGATGTGCAGTTGAGTTTTATATGCGTAATCAGGGTTCCCACAGTCATGGAAAAGCCGGGAAAAAAGTTGTGGTCATGGAAAGTCAGGGAAAAGTCAAGGAATTTGAGAAAAGTCATGGAAAGGGGAGTTTGGTCATGGAAAAGTCATGGAATTGCTGTCAAGTTTGTGTTCAAGATAATTTCGAATTTTAGGTGTTGGTGAAACGAAAGTGGTATCCTGGTCAGAAACAGCTCGTATACTTATGATAATAGATGCACAGGTCATTAGTAAGATAGTGGATGGAACGGATGGTCGCAAGGGGAGTTGAAGGCCACCATGATGTGTCTTATTTTGGAAACCATGCCAGGAAATAAGTCATTGAAAGCAGCAATCTAGTCATTGAAAAGTCGCGGAATTCTGTTTTCCAATTTCTGTGGGAACCCTGATGATAATAAGTGCACAATAGAATAATTATTCAAAGTCTGTTACTCAAAATCCTTGAACAAAGACTACTCAAGGGACATGAGAAATGTGTGCCTAATGTGAAGGATTCGTTAATATCTCTGTTTTCAATGAAAAAAAAAATATCTCAAAGAACACAAGAAATATAATCTCTATAGTGTTAGGTATGGGTTGCTGTTGCGCTGGGTCACCTGTAATAAAGTCTGTAGTTCTGCTGAATTCTGAGTTGAACTTGATGGAGGACAAGAGGACTACGGGTTGTAGTACATTTTGATACTCAAATAACTTAGATGCATACATCTAACTCTGTTATGAATCTTTCTATATCCCTGAATCTGTCTATCTGATGAATCTCCTGAAATAACTCCCTCGTATTCTCTGAGCTCTCCAAAATATACATTGTTTCTTTCTCAAGAATGAAGTAAACAATTATAGTGAAATTCATACAGAAAGTCAGGTTCTTGGATGCATAATGATATCATAAAAACTCAACCCTCACTACATCTTAGTTCCTGAATTCCAGTAAATGTCATGCAGGGACTAGCTGCATAAAACTGGAGGGTCTTTTATAACCCTGAGGGTAATTCAGCTTCTGGAAAGGGGTCATAAACGTGGAAACAATATTTGGGCGGGGGAGCGGTTGAAAGGACTTGTATCACTTAACAATATGTAGGTGGTCTCTCTAAATGGGTGGTTGCTTCAGGAGATTTCACTGCATTTTTCATTGGCATGAATTATTTGCAGGTTGCAGATTCAAACCTTGATGCCATTCGCACCAACCTGGACGTTATCCTGAAGTGGGTGACGTTGCGGTTCTTTGATACCAACACCAGCGTGCTGTTGAAGATTCTGGAGTTCCTTCGGGGGACGTTTACTGGGCTTGCGGCAGCCGATTACAGCCTGCTGGATCAAGAGGCCAACAGCTTCATTCCATATGTCGTCTTGAAGGTTTGTACCGGATGAAGCGCTGTTTAAGAGGGGTGGGGGAGGGAGGGAGAGAGAAGTGAGGGCAAAAGTCACACATGCAAGGGTAGAGGGCGAAAGAGAGAGAGAGAGAGAGAGAGAGAGAGAGAGAGAGAGAGAGAGAGAGAGAGGAGAGAGAGAGAGAGAGAAATGAGGGAGAAAGTCACACATGCAAGGGTAGAGGGAGGGGGAAGGGGACGGACAGAGAGAAAGAGGCAAGAGAAAGAGAGAAAGACGGCATAGGTCCCTCTTTGAATTCTGAAATTGCCATTGATATTGTCAAGTATATTTTATCACATAATGTGATTTTTGCTTGTAAAAACTTTTGATCATAACTTTTATGAGGCGAAGTTTGGCATTTCTGACTTATACCCCCGATTGTATTAGCCTCCTGCCCTTTCAATTAATCAATAAAAATACTTCTCTGTAGATCGGCGACCCCAAGGAAAATATCCGCAAGGATGTGAAAGCTGTCATCAAGTTGCTGACCAAGCTCTACCCTGCAAGCAAGATGTTTGGCTATCTGATGGAGGGCCTCAAGTCAAAGAACAGCAAGCAGAGAACAGGTGAGGGCAATATCTGCGAATATTGACTGCTCTGAAGGATATTGGTCATTGTGAGAGTCACAGAAAAGCAAGGAGAGAACATGAGTGTGTAATATCATGTGAATATTGACTGCTCTGAAGGATATTGGTCATTGTGAAAGTCACACAAAAGCAAGGAGAGAACAGGTGAGGGCAATATCATGCGAATATTGACTGCTCTAAAGGATATTGGTTACTGTGAAAGTCACAGAAAAGCAAAGAGAGAACAGATGAAGGCTTTGATGGATATAGGTTATTGTGACATGCAAATGGAAATTGTTTTAATTTAACGGAATAAATTTCATCGCACACGCTGGTCCCAATACATTTCTGAAAAATTAGGGGAGGAAAAGTACATGTACTATTGACCGGCCAATACTACTTTGGAGGTACATGTACTATTGCTGAAGAATATGATATACAGGTATTGACTGCACTGAGGTATGATGGTGATCTCACCAGCTTGTTTTATCTAGAGGTGAGGCCAAGATTTATGAACATGATATGTTACAGGGACAAAATTTCAAATGGTCACTTTTAAATGTCTGTGTAACAAAAGACCATATTTACGTGTGTAGTGAAGGTTTGTTGGATCTCTCTGTAACATAAAAACTTAATCTTTATTATTAGATTAGTCAATAAAAATTCTTCCTATGGCATATTGCCGATGTCAAGCGATGTCACTTTGCGCTATAGATATTTAATCGATTGCTTTTGGGATGTATACTTCTGGTTTTGCGGCACGCTATATTCTGGTATAGTATACAAAAATTCAAAAGGTACAGAACTCATCATTTTGAACCTTATAAAACTCATAATACTTCTACTTACACGAGCGAACATGGATCGACCTTTATCCCATGTATAGATTGGAAAATAAATTTATTATTCATGAGATTATACCTAGCATTTGACTTGATATCTAGTATGACTTTTGAGCTCAATGTGCAGAAAGCACACAGAAAGAAAGTGCTCATTCAGAACTGGAAGTTACTCCCCAAGAATTAAAGGTAACAAAAATTGAGAGTCACTGGCGGTCAGATTCAGAGAGCTATATACTGGTAAGGCTACCTGGACAGATCACAAAGAATGAGTCGCAATAGATAGCAACTTTCCATTCCCTTGTATATTTACAATAGATACACACAAACTGTTGGTATGAATTGTTATTGCCACATCTTAGTGATATGGATTTACAAATCAATCATCAGTTGAACGAATAGAAAGAATTAAAGGAGCAAAACTGGTTGATTTTAACCACCCGTGTCCATACAGAGTGCCTGGATGAGTTGGGAAACCTGATAGAGCTCTACGGCCTCAACGTCTGCCAGCCCTCCCCGCCCAAAGCCCTCAAGGAGGTCGCGGGCCAGATCGCAGACCGCGACAACAACGTACGGTCTGCTGCCCTCAATGCCCTGGTCCAGGTCTATTGCATCGTCGGGGATGATGTCTACAAGTACATCGGAAATGTAAGTCTTTTTTTTATCTCAAAACATTGGAACTGTGAGTCTACTTTTGTATTAAACCGTTATATGACCAGTACCCGACTTCAGCTTGCCAAGCTAGTTCCACATTTTTCTAAATTCTGAGCCCTGTATTGTAAAGAATTGTGAATGATCGCAACTGGACTTGTAATCGATAATCTATCGTACCTCTGTACTTGAGTGACAGTGGATAGAGAAAACCTGAATTTTTGAATTACCATGTGAAACTTTCACATATGATATTGATAACAAACTTGACAGACACATGTTGCAA
Source organism: Arbacia lixula (assembly GCA_963669155.1). Taxonomy (NCBI): domain Eukaryota; kingdom Metazoa; phylum Echinodermata; class Echinoidea; order Arbacioida; family Arbaciidae; genus Arbacia; species Arbacia lixula. Next base: position 14,905,796 of record OZ022592.1, on the reverse strand, counting down.
ATTAGTCCTTTTTATTACCAACGTTACATTAGACATTTGAACAGTGGGATTTTTGTGACACATGCCTATGGTGGAAGTGAAGGGCTTGATTTAATTGCTCAATATTTTTTTTTATTTGAGTGGCCTTTGTAATATATAAAAAGAAGTAAGTGTGATTTCCGTAATAAGTGAAGATTTTAGAGATGATGTCAAATCTCTATACCATGTTATTCCATGCATAAGCCCATATGCTATTTCACAACAGTGGCTAAAAGATTCAGTAATAATAATGATAATAATAGTTGGCTTTTACGTAGCGATTTCCTAGTATGAAGTACTACTCAAAGTGTGGACTGTTACCCTGGCTTTAGCCAAGCAGCCAATTAGGAAGTACTAGAAGCTAGCTGCTCTAATTAGATCAGGAATACTTCATTCCTGCCTGGTACTCACTTACAACACCTGGGTTGAGAGGGACAAACATGAGCAAAACACCTTGTCCAAGGATGCATGCATTGGGCTAGGCTCAAAGCCAGGATACCTCTGTAAGAGTCAAGGGCTCTAACTGTTCTACCATAGTCCTCTCACAGTGGCCCGCTTGTAATGAGCGCTTTCTCTTCCCCATCCATCTCTCCTCACCTGGGTTGAGAGGGACAGACATGAGTAAATCACCCTGTCCAAGGATGTATGCATTGGGCTAGGCTCAAAGCCAGGATACCTCTGTAAAGAGTCCAGAGCTTTCACTGTTATACCACAGTGCCCTCACAACCTCCTTTCCTTGTAATGAGCACTTTCTCTTCCCCATCCATCTCTCCTCACCTGGGTTGAGAGGAACAAACATGAGTAAAACACCTTATCCACGGATGTATGGAGTGGGCTGGGCTCAAAGCCAGGATACCTCTGTAAGAGTCCAGAGCTTTCACCGTTATACCACAGTGCCCTCATAACCATCTTGTAATGAGCGCCTCTTCCCCATCCATCTCTCCTCACCTGGGTTGAGAGGGATAAACATGAGCAAAACACCCTGTTCAAGGATGTATGCATTGGGCTGGGCTCGAACCCAGGATACCTCTGTAAGAGTCCAGAGCTTTCACCGTTATACCACAGTGCCCTCATAACCATCTTGTAATGAGCGCCTCTTCCCCATCCATCTCTCCTCACCTGGGTTGAGAGGGACAAATATGAGCAAAACACCTTGTCCAAGGATGCATGCATTGGGCTAGGCTCAAACCCAGGATACCTCTGTAATGACAAGAGCTCTAACTGTTCTACCATAGTCCCCTCAAAGTGGCCTGCTTGTAATGAGCGCTTTCTCTTCCCCATCCATCTCTCCTCAGCTGAACGAGAAGGAGATGAGTTTGCTGGAGGAGAGGATTAAGCGAGCAGGAAAAAAGCCCGGGCCTCCGCCCAAGACTGCGCCCGCTCAGTCGCAGAAGAACGCAGACGAGAAGTCGGCCCCCAAACAGGAGCTCAAGAAGTCAAACTTACCGTGAGTGAAAGCCTAAAATGGTGCGATTCAAGCCCCGGCATGTTTAACCATATTTTTACTAAGCCTCATTTGTTAAAGGGATAGTCCTCCTTGAAATTAAGTTGGTCTTAATAAAGACAGAAACATATTAGTGAAGATATGATAAAAATCAATTAAACATTTTCATGTTGTCACATGCGAGGTGCTCTCCCATAGGTTGTGTGCTACATGATCGCTCTTTTTCTGTTTTGATGAAGGAATCCTTTATTTTCATAGAGGTATGTGTGTAAAAACGTGTTTCTAATGATGTATCAAATGCACAGGTAAAATGACGCATTTCTTTTTGCGAAAATTTACATTTTCAAAAACAAATTAGTACACAACCATATGGAAGAGCACCTCACATGTGACGTCACAAAATCAAAACTTTACACAATCGTAACTTTCTTATGCCCAATGACGGATTTTCATCAAGTGTTCACTCGTATGTTTCTTTCATGTTTCTGCTTTGATTAAAACCAACTTAATATCAGGGTGATCTATCCCTTTAATTTGGGGCTTACAAAACAAAAAAGGAACTCTAGAAATCAAATCTACCGTGCATGAAACCCCAAATCCCTGAATCCATACCTTGGAATGTTTAAGGAAATTAACATATGGATTTTTAACCACATTCTTACTGGGTTTCATCTACATGTATTAAGTTTGGGCTCACATAAAGCTTTGCGTGGAGATTGAATAACTTCTTAAAAGTCAAGCTTCACTTTGCAGTACAAGGATTTTTTGATAATTCATGCACATATTATGGAGCTTTATATACATCTTAATGAGCTTATAAACGCCTACTAATAAGCTATATATGAACATATTTGATTTATTTTTTAGTAGATTTTTTTACTTGAATGGATTATCAAAAGGAAATTAACATTAACAAATATTCACAAACCCCCCTTAGTTTGCAATAAAATATGTATTGTTCTGATTTTAAATCAAATATTCAGCAAAGCACCTAAATTAAAAAGCTGTGATTTTAATTATTTAAGTATCACATTTAATTGCTTTTGTTTGTCAATAATGATTGTTGAAATTACAGCTTTCCAAAAATAATGTTGCATTGTAGTTATCCTCCAATTTAAACTTGCTAATATTTTTCTTTAGCTTACAGGATATTGGCAGACTGTAGCTTTTATTTGTTTCAGTGCATTTTTTTTTTTTTTTAGCTAACTTCATACAATCCTGCACGGTTTGTTCAAAACATAATTAAACACAATAGAGAAGTAATAATTCCACAGTTTGTGCATGCCTTCAAACCCACCTTGAATACAAGAAGATGAAATGGCATTCCAGGGCCCTGTTGCATAAAACTTACCATTGACCGTAACTTCCCTATCAATGGCAACTTCTATGGAGACCTTTGATTTGATTGGCTGTTGTACCATGGAAGTTACCCTTGATGACAGAGTTACCATTAAAGGGCATATACTGTACTGGGAAGGCAAAAAAACCTTCAAAATGTAATTGTTAGCAATCTTCTTGCCAATGGTCTTGAATTCATGTATTGTCTATTTTAGAAACTTGCTGAAAGTTATTTGCCCTCAAATGATCTACATTTTTAGTAATGAGTGATTAAATCACAAATCCTCAAAATGTTCGGCCCGAACATTTTGAGGATTTAATCATTAATCATTAATTACTCCATATGTGGATGATTTGAGGGCAAATAACTTTCAGCAAGCTTCTAAAATAGACATTACATGAATTCAAGACCATTGGCAAGAAGATTGGTAACAATTATATTTTGAAGGCTTTTTTGCCTTCCCAGTACAGTATATGCCCTTTAATGGTAAGTTTTATGCAACGGGACCCAGTAATGGTGTGTAGCCCGACATACTCGGGCATGTAGCATAGTGTAATGAAATCAGGACCCTATTTCATAAAGAGTTGCAATTGATGTTACCATTGAGGTATGGATCGTACGATCGAGGTTGCATCATTGACACAGAATCACAAAAAAGTTGCCAATAACACTTGATTTCAACTGGCAATAGATTTGGATTGTAAATCGATTTTTGATCTATTGAACGATGGAATTGACTTCTGTCCATAATCTTTACCAAGACAATCCCTAACTTTTCATTGTGAAATCAATGTCAATCATGAATCTGTATCCCAAAGAATTTGCAATAGATATCAGCTCAGAACTTGCAATGACTATCGATAGTAGCTTTATGGATGTATGATATGTATATGCATATCAGCATACATCATGCAATCACCCATTTTGGTTATGTATGCATATTGTATGCATGCCTTTCAAGCAATACATTACTAATGGCAATTACTAGTGGGAACCCCAAAGCTTGTCCGAGGTTTGTCTGACATAGCAAAAACTAATTGGATCAGAATGTATTCCACCCATTATGAAGTGAATGTATAAAAGCGTTACTTCTTAAATGAGTTACTACGCAGTTTGAGGGAACGTTGTGAATATATTACGAAATGGCTTGTTATTTGAAACTTTTTGGTGGTTCAGTGCCCGAGCCATTGCCCGAATATTGCTGTTGTGAGTGACTGCAAGTTCATAATAACCATGGCCCGTTCCCTCTCTAACCCACCTCAACCGTTAACTTACACATACGCAGGCCGGGCTGGCGAGATGCTTACAGGTTTGTTGTCTAAGACTTCAATCAATCATCGCTCTCGCTCTTTTCTTTTCTTTTTCTCTCAAGAAAATATGAATGTGTTAGTCTTGCTTTCAGGCTGTTGGGTATTTTTAATCCAATCTCTACAATCGATGGGTCTGACTGCAGTAGACTAAGCCCTTAATCGATCTTTCTCAGGTGCATGATGGATGGGGGAGAAAAAAAAATTGAATTAGACTAAATCCAATTGAATTTAATTCAGTTCATCGTCACACTTGTTTGAAAATACAATCATGCAAATACATGTATGTAGCAATCAATAAACAATCACACTATTCAAGCAAAAATAGACATGAACATGACTTAAAAACGAAGAACATTACTGAATTAGTCTTGTTGGTATTAGACCCGAATGGAAACTTGTGGTAGTTGTTTGGAGTTGACATGTTCAAAAGCCTGGGAGTGAGACTAACGTACACATCGCTTTAATTATATTTCTCATTTGAATGCTGTGCTGTCCTTAGCTTCACCATAGTTTTGCTTTCACACTGCTTTGCATCGTTATCGTCATCTCAATGCACATGCTTTTATCTCTTTTGAATCTCACAAAGAATCTCAAAACGTGTTGCTCAACTTTGTAATAGAGTACCGAATTGTGGCGTCATTTGAGCATTATTGTCAAGACAACTGGTTCTAAACAATACGGGTAGAGGAAGTAGCCGTGATCACAACGGGGACTGTAAAATTTTGGGAATGCCCGACACTAGCCCGATAGACAATATTATAGAATGGGTGTCAGAATCTCTGCAATCTGATTGGTTAATTACCCGTAATTGCCGTGTAATTTTTTTTTACTGGCAGTACGCGATATCAACACGATATCAACACGATATCGCGATACCGAGAATTAACATGATCGATACCAATATTGCTTACGCTAATGGCGGCACCCACGAATCACGAGAACCTCCGATAAAGTGACATGAAGAATTGAAACAAATTTTGGACGATTCAGATGCTTTCAGTGAGTACAAATTTAACTCAAAGAATCTAATACTAATTTTCTACATATAAATGCTTTGCAGAGGTGAAACACGTAAATTTGGAAGATATTTCGAACGGAGAAGAGGACAAACTCATGACTGAATTCTACGCTGTCGCAGCACTGTGTGAGACGTTGCTGCGGTGATTTGCCCACTAACGTGCATTGCGAATACGTTCATTTGTGCACTCAATGCCACCCTGGACATTCGCAGTAAATCTGTCTTTTCTGATATGACTACGTCGTTTAAATGATTGTTATCAAATTAAAGCGTGATGGACTTGGTAGTTCTATACATGCAGACTCTATTTCTCCACCTGACATGGTCTATGGAGAAAATCATCTCATATTTTAGCTGTGTTATTTGGACACTTCTCTATGTGAAAAGTCAATAATTTTTAGTCTTGGCAGATTTTGATGATTCCAATCATTGATGATCATTGATGTTGAAGATGGATCTCCGCAATCTGATTGGTCAATAACCATGCATCCGGTAATTACCGGATGCATGATTTTGTCATAACCATGCATCCGGTAATTACCGGACGCATGATTTTTCCATGCATCCGGTAAATGAGGTTGACAGAGATTTTTCCGTTTTTTATTAGATTTTGGGGCCCATTCTATAAAACAGATGATGCACAGGTTTATTTCGTGGGTCAGTAGGATTGTGTACACGCGGTAGCTCTGAATTTTGCCCGAAACCCACTCGGCTTCGCCTCGTGGGTTCAGGCAATTCAGAGCTACCTTGTGTACACAATTCCTACTGACCCACTCAAACATGTGCATCATTTGTATATCGGACCGCTAAACCGCTCACTGGAGCGAGTTTGTTTAGAGCCAATTGTCATGACAACATGCTCATAGGACAACACTTTTCGATACTGTATAGAGGTTTCCCACAAGCAGCCATATTTTAGGACAAAACAGTAGCAAAACCATGAAAACAATGACTTTTTATAGTCTGATGCACAGGTTTTTATTGTTTGTCCTCCAATATGGCTGCTTGTGGGAACCCTCAGTACAGAATGAGCAGTATTTTGCATTGAATTATCATTTTTTAAACTGAATTGCCTGCAGTATGAAGGGTCCATTTTTATTAACGTCTCTAGAGAATTGTGTCTGTGTCTCTCCAATTTTCCTGAGCCTTGTGTCTTATTTTGCTCCGCCGCACTCTTAATATAGAAATTAGCAATCAGACTAGGTAGAACCACTTCTGGGTAACATTCTGGAGAAAAAAAATCATTCTGAAGAAAAAACAAAAATGTTCCCATTCTTCTCCCTGAATGCATTAACGACTACATGTACCAACTCTTTTATGAAAAAATGTTGTTCTTGTCGTTTATGCAAATACAGGGATTATTAACTTCCTTGTGTGCAAGATTAACTGCTGCTCTGTGGGTTTTTACTTGTCCAAAAATGCCTTTTTGGGTAAAAAAAAATGATTTCAGCTTCTTTGCTACTTCGTACAGTTTTAATGCTACGACAGTTTGTTTTGAAATTTATGAACAGCTTGTTTGCCAGATAAACTGTTGCTCTATACATTATGTATGCCTTGCTTGTTCAAACATATACACTACAGCTCAAAGGAATCGGCATCGGGTAAAGGGAAAGGGTAGGAGCCGCAGTTTTAAACTGTGGTATATTTTGTTCAGTTCAGCATGAAACACGATGCATTATCCTAAAAAGCATCATGTTTCATGCTGAACTGGCCAAAATATACCGCAGTTTGAAATTGCGGCTCCTTCCCTTTCTTCCCTTTCTCTTTACCCGATGCCAATTCCTTTGAGCTGTAGTGTATGGTGCATAAAGATTTAATCGTTTCTTCTTTCTTCATTCGCATTGTTTGTATGACATGACAGTTCTTTTCAACTCTATTAACCTTTAGTGGGACAGGCAAACTACTGCAACATGGGTTTAGTGTGTATAAGCTATGCAAAATATGCATCCATGGTGTGTAAAGAGCTCATAAACCCCTCAAAATTTTTCTTCAGCAACTCAAGTTTGCTGAGGAATATATCGATTGTTGCTTCATCATCATACGTGCCTGGGGTATCATTAGAAAACTTGATTATTCCTCTTCACATTGGTGTGCCATTTACTATGATTATGCAATCATGGAATGTGCAGCATTCCCGAATATGAGGCAAAGTCGCAATTGAAATGTTGCAAAATGCATTGTTTTCAACAGCGAAGGCTCAACATCATTCAAACTCATCTGCATATTCAGAAGGTCTGCGCATTCCATGATTGTGTTAGCATTGGAAACGATACATCATTGTAAAGATAAATAGTCAAGCTGTCTTATGACACCAGATTTATTTACAATAATGAAGCAACTAAAGATATGATCCCTTAAACCTGAGTCGCGGAACTTTTTTTGAGGGGTTTATATTCTTTTTGCTTCTTCCTTCCTTCATACCCTTTGTATGCTACACAGATAAGTGTAATTTATACGTAAACAGAGTTGAAAACCTACATGGACATTACCATTGCCCATGAAAATTTACTTCCTTTTTTTTTTAAATCCTGCACACGAATACTCTATGTGTTTCAGCACTTTTTGCAAAAAAATGAGCAAAGTAATTGCACAAAGAAGTGATTTTCTGTAGCAGCATAAATACATGTAATTATTATTTCATCTTGTAGAATGGCAATATTTTTTTTTGGTGAAATATTGCGTTTGTTTCATATGAACATCGTTGTAAATATGTATGGCTCGGGTCAGCGGGATAGATGCATGGGGGGGGGGGGGGGGGGGGTTATTCCCAAAAAATTCTTAGGAAAATATTTATTGTATCTCAGAGAGTTAGGAAAAATTGTATCTCTTTATTAGGCCGAAAAGCCAAGTTCAGATGAAAGATTACATTTTTATTCAAATGAGCTAGAGATATGATATGACCCTTGGATATTTTTTTTTTTTTTTTTGCAAATGAGCTTCTGAAATGCATTTAGGAAAAAAAGCTAGAATGAAAGATAAAACTGTTCCCGAGTAATTTTGTCTCTAGGTGCAGACGCCTAGGCCCACACCTTTCCATTGCATTACGTGTACAAATGTCTTGCATGTAAGCATACCGAGTTTGTGAACAGCCAGGGCGCACACGCCAGTGAGAAGACTTCCATTTTTTTTACTTCTTAAATATGTATATTTTGTTAACTCTTTGGGATCAATTTCATTTGCGGGGTATAGGTTTGCATCTCAGCTATTGACACTCTTTTTTTGTTTGTTTCAGCAAAAGCTTCTTTGTCTGTTTGCAGTGCTGTGGATGTTTATCATTATCTATGTATTTCAGGCTGCCTGATCTTTCTTTGAAACCTTCTCTCTATTCTGTGTGATTCAGATTTTTTCTCTAACTCTTCAGATTGCAGTGTCCCATACATGCCTGTAGCAACATTCCATCACTGTTCTCATGGCAGCTCTGTAGATTCAGTATGTGAAACGTGAAACATTGGAATCAATATCGCGTGAACTTTGCGTTTAAGACTCCCGATTCTTTGTTCTAGGAGTTCGAAAAAAAAAAAAAACATTTTCCCTTAAATATTCAGTAAAATGCAAGGGAGGCAGATTCAAGCAAATCACATTGATATTAATGCAAAATATTCCCATGTCACAATAACGTGATAACACTCAACAGTTTATGTATGCTTTTTTAACTTGTCACCCGTGTACACGCGTCCAAGAAGTAGCATGGTGTTCATGTGTAATTGCGAAAAGACCAACTTGCAAGAAAGTTTGATACTGTCCTTTGCATAGATGTTGGCCATTTACAGGATATGGATCCATGTGCATCCCACACACTCGGTATAAAGAATGGAAGGTATGTGACCCCATCTTTGGATATTGACTCCCCCCCCCCCTTTCTTTCGGTGTAGGAACCCTGGTAAAGGTCAGCGACCTGGCACTGCCCCTCCCAAGGCCCAGTCGGTCAGCCAGCCGCCCATCCAGAACGTCTTCTCCCTCGACCTCGACCGCCTGGGCCTGAACGACGACGATGACGACGTCAAGCCGCCAGAGCTGGTGGACACGACGGCCGGCGACGAGCTCCTGGAGAAACCCGTGGTGCTGCCCAAGAGGAAGTGAGTTTAAAAACTGTATTAATATTTTGCACGTATGTGTACCCATGGGAATGAGAAGATTGATATACCATCTCACTACCAAAGTTTTGAAACCCCATTGATTTTTTATTATGCCTCCGCCACGAAGTGGCCGGAGGCATTATGTTTTCGGGTTGTCCGTCCGTCCGTCCGTCCGTCCGTCCGTCCCGAATCCGTTTCGGCAATATCTTGAGAACCGTGAACCAGATTTGCTTCAAACTTGGTACCTGTGTGTATTGCATAAAACCAATGAAGTGTGTAAAATTGGGGTCAAATCTGATTGAGGTCAAAGGTCAAAGGTCATTGAACATTGTGAAAAATTGCCCAAAATTGACCTTTTTCACATTAAATCCAAATCCAAGGATACAATTCTCATCAAACATGGTACAAAGATGGATCACTACTTGGCGATAGACTGGTGACATTTTGGGTAAAATTCCTGAAAGGTTAGAGGTCAAAGGTCAATGAACTTTGTGAAAAATTGCAAAAATTTGACCTTTTTCACAATAAATCCAAGTCCAAGGATATAGTTCTCATTTAACATGGTACACGGATGGATCACTACTTGGGGATAGACTGATGAAATTTTTGGTAAAATTTCTGAAAGGTCAAAGGTCAAAGGTCAATGAAATTTGCCAAAATTGGCTAAAAACTGCCCCATACTTTATATTTTTCACAATAAATCCAAATCCATTGGTACATTACCAAATAAACATGGTGCAAAGCTGGATCACTACTTGGGGTAGACTGGTGACATTTTTGGTGAAATTTCTAAAAGGTCAGAGGTCTAAGGTCAATGAACTTTGCCAAAATTTGCTATTTTTCACAATAAATCCAAATCCATTGGTACATTACCAAATAAACATGGTGCAAAGCTGGATCACTACTTGGGGGTAGACTGGTGACATTTTTGGTGAAATTTCTAAAAGGTCAGAGGTCTAAGGTCAATGAACTTTGCCAAAAATAACCTAAAAATTGCCCCCAAAGTGATATTTTTCAAAGTAAGTTCAAATCCAATGGTACATTACCAACTAAACATGGTGCAAAGATGGATGACTACTTGGGGGTAGACGTAACATTTTTGGTGAAATTTCTCAAAGGTCAGAGGTCAAAGGTCAGTGCACTTCACTGGAACATCCCAACCAAACAAACAGATTTTCAGAAAATAATCTAAATAGAGCTAGCACAGAGGCGGAGGCATGTTTATAGACTGCGTGGCAGTCGAATTGCTCTAGTTTTATTTGATTTAATTTATTTCCACTTGAAAAAAAAACATACCAAATATAAACAAATAGACAAATATAAACTGACATGGAGGTGGAGTCATTAAAAATGAAACTTGTGTGAAAATGACACCACGTACGAAAAAACAATAAACAATACATTACAATACAGTGTAAGAAAACAGCATTTCCGATATTAAAGGGACAGAGGAGAACAATGTATTAAGGTGAACTTAAATAATAATGATAATCGGTTCTTATATAAAGATTTTCTAGTACGAAGTACTACCCAAAGATTATTACCCTGGCTTTAGCCAAGCAGCCAAGTATGTAGCGCTAAAAGCTAGTTGATCTAATTAGATCAGGATACTATATTCCTACCAGGTACACATTTACTACACCTGGGTTAAGAGGGACAAACATGAGCAAAACACCTTGTTCAAGGGTGTACGCACCCAGGATCTCTCTGCGAGAGTCAAGGCCTCTCACCACTATACCACAGTGCCCTCACTTAAATGGAGATTAATGTACTGTACAAATGTTGGTTAAACACACGTCTAAATTGGGTTGATGTAACACTCTCTTTGATCGGTGTTGGAAGGCTATTCCAGAGTTAGACGTGTGTTGGTATGAAGGGATCACTAGCTTGTCTTGTGTGATACAGGTTGAGCCAAAATGATACACATTCCAGTGGCATTTTTAAGTAATCTCTATTTTTTGTGATACGTTTATTTCGTGCATGTGAAAATTCCAGAAGCCTGTCTTGTGTGAAATAAGTTGAGCCAATGTGATTTTGCTGCTCTTGATGAATATTTAGCTGGCACTATTAGAGCTCTATGTTTTGTTATACATTTATTTTTGAGTGTATGAAGGGTCCTGATGCTTGTCTTGTGTGAAACAGCCAAAGTGATTAACATTTCACTGGCATATTTAATTAATCTCTATTTTTTGTGATACGTTTATTTGTGCGCGTGTGAAGGGTCCAGAAGCCGGCGGCACCATCAGTAATGCAGCTGAACTTCATGATTTCTCAAATCGCCAGCAACGACATTTCCATCAGCATACAGGCTCTCGCGCAGGTAGGCCATACCAATCACTCTTTCAGACACGTCCTTCTAAAAGCTGCCAAGAGCAGCAAAGACAGGGTCCTACCCCATCAGGGATTTCAGAGAAATTGTTTTACTTTTTTTTCAGTCAGGGAATTTTGATTTGCCCCAAAATTGAAAGTTCTCTGTCAGACTCTGTAATATTTTGTTGCAAATACATTGTAGATCACTGCAACAACACAGAAAAGATGTGAAACTGGAATGAGTAGAAATAATCATCATGTAATTTTCAGACTTAAGCAGGGAAAAATCAGAGACTTTTGTGTTCTTGAAATGCTGCGAACACTGAAAGAAGCTGCCAAGAGCAGTAGAAGACACCATGGCCCCATTGCATAACACTTACCATTAATGGTAACTCTGTCATCAATGATAACTACCATGGTAACATCACTCAACAGCCAATCAAATTCAAGGTTTCCATGGTAGTTAACATTGATGTCAGAGTTACCATCAATGCTAAGTTTCATGCAACAGGGCCCAGAGAACAGTAAAGACCCACGGAAGACCTCTGCAGGACTGTTGAAATGGCTCTTTAGGAGAGCTTTGGGTAAAATCTCTTGGCAGCGATGTCTGAAGACTGCTTTATCGATCACAAACTCTTGGGTGCTCTTGGCGGATTTTAGAAAAGGGCTCCCAGCCCATCAGGGAAAATTGTTTTACTTTTTTTCCAGTCGGGGAAAAGTCGAGGGATTTGGTAAACATGCTTTAAATCAGGGAGAAGTCAGTGAATTTTGATTGGACCGAAAAATTAAAAGTAGTCAGTCAGACTCTCTCATATTTTGTTGCATTTTACTGCAAATAGTTCACTACAACAAGAAACTGAAAATGAGATGATATAATTACCATGGAATTTTGAGACTTCATCAGGGAAATATCAGGGGATAATCAGGGAATTTTGTTTTCTTGAATTGCTGGGAACCCTGTAGTAGGAACCTTCTTAGTCTTATTAATTGTACTCATACCTCAAGCTATATTTTAGAGTGCCCCAAGGCATAAGCCAGAAATCTAATGGACCAATGTCAAACAAACCTGATTAGTACATACTTGAATCATTACTTGGAGGTGGCATAATGCGATTTTCGGTCACATCCTTGGAGAAAAATGTAGAAGATTATGATCAAACAAAAACATTTCAAAATGTGATTATACAATTAATGAGCTAGAATGATAATTTGAGGTTCATTTCTGGCATTAGCTTGATGAAATGCAGAAAATCATATATTCATGTTTTTGCGAAATATAACTGAATTTCCAAATTTTGCTGGAAAGATAACTTTGATCTTTGGTACTTGTGACATCAGCTTCATGAGATCATGAAAGAGCACAAAAAGGTTAAAAAATAATTTTTCATACAATTTGTCAAAAATGTAGATACATAAATTATTTAATGCAGAAAATCATGAATCTGTATTTCTTTCTGAAACGTTTCACAATTTAACGCTGGGATAAATAACCTTCATATTTTGGCTGTTAGCTTGATGAGATCCTGAAAGAGCCAGAGAGGTCAAAGGTCGTAGGGGATCACGTGGACCAGCTACTGGTAGCCACGTCGCTGCAGCTGCGCATGGCCTTTAGCAAACACATGGGAGATGAGACCAGCTCGAAAGATGTCATCAGGATGTACCGCTGTCTGGCAGCTCTCCTCATCTCAGTAAGTAGGCACGGCCCTGCGTCATTTCTTCCTCTTGTAAGACATTGTTAATTGGACTCCACTGTTTAGCTGTGCTATTCAGTGTGACTTTCCTCTTGTAAGATATTGTTTATCCCTTTGACTCCACTGTTTAGGGGTAGTATTCATGGTGACTTTTCTCTTGTAAGACATTGTTTAACCCTTTGACCCCACTGTCAAGCAACGCTATTCAAGGTGGCTTTCGTCTTGTAAGACATTGTTTAACCCTTTGACTCCACTGTTTAGCTGTGCTTTCAGTGTGAGTTTCGTCTTGTAAGACATTGTTTAACCCTTTGATTCCACCGTTAAGCTGTGCTATTCAGGGTGGCTTTCCTCTTGTAAGACATTGTTTACCCCTTTGACTCCACTGTTAAGCTGTGCTATTCAGTGTGACTTTCCTCTTGTAAGACATTGTTTAACCCTTCGACTTCACTGTTTAGCAGTGCTATTCAGGGTGGCTTTCATCTTGTAAGACATTGTTTAACCCTTTGACTCCACTGTTAAGCTCTGCTATTCAGGGTGGCTTCCCTCTTGTAAGACATTGTTTAACCCATTGATTCCACTGTTAAGCTGTGCTATTCGGCATCAGCAAATCTAAATCAAACCAAACATGGTACAGAGATGTATCACTTTATGGAGGTAGACTGGTGACAGTTTGGGGAAAATTCCTGAAAGGTCAAAGGTCAATGATCTTCACCCAAAATTTGCAAATTTTAAACAACCTTGATGTAAGGATGGCTTTAAAAGTCAAATAAGTGAGAGGTCAAAGGTCAATGAACATTGCCAATTTTGACTAAACATGGAAAAACAGAATATGATATTTTAATTACACCTAGGAATTCAATGGTACTTTGCCCACCAAACCTACACATTTTCTGAGAATAAATCTAAATAGAGCTAGCAATGAGGCGGAAGCACATTTATCGACTACATGGCAGTTGAATTGCTCTAGTTAGTACCATGAAAATAGTCAAATCTCAGTGAAAACTAGTTAGATTTTCATTCATTCTACAGGAGTTATAGTACCTCTGACCTTAAAGTGTTACAGTTGGAATCTGAAAGATACATGCTAAATATGTGCAAACTTTCATGAAGTTTGCAGATGTTTGTAAAAGGGACGGGCCGTCTTTAAATCGAAAATGAATGGGATAAACTGAAAGTAGCAGAAGAGGGTGATTGATGAGAGTTGTGAAGCAGAGGTTAGCCTCCAACAATTGTTCTCCCTTTGCATCCCAGGTTCTCCAGACCCCAACGCTATGCCAGCAGGCCTCCAAGGACGTCCTGTGCGACCTCATCAACGGCCTCATCACCGTCCTGATTGACGACCGCCTCATGGCGTTCGACGACGGCCCGCAGGTCGTACGCTCCTTCAATATCGTCATGGCGAAAGTCGTGGAGAACGCCAATCACAATGCGGCATTAGGGTAAGGAGTCACACTCTGCGTGACTTCATTTCAACATTAAATGGAAAGTCCACCCTGAAGTAAAGGTGGTTTTGATAAAAAGCAGAAAACACAAAAGAAAGGCATTAGAGAAAATATGACAAAAATTGGTCAAAGGATATGAAAGTTTTAAAGTTTTCATTTTGTGACATAATTTGCGAGTTGTGTAAATTTGCCTAATTAATTAATAATGAATAGATTTTAATAAAAAAAAATCTGCTTAAATGCAAACTTAGAGATTGCGTTATAAGTGACATTTGTGCCAAATTTTCTGTTGCCTAGGTACTGACCATTAATTCCCATGAATGCAGTAATGCCCCCATATGTCAGACATGGTCCCCGGCCTGATTAGGGTTAATTGCGTATTTATATATCCTGAACTTTTAGATATCATACATCACTATTGCTTATTGAAGTATATTGATATCATTTCTGTTCATTGAACATTTATCCTTATATTTTAAATATCGCTAGTCAATACCTATTACACTTCTCTCAAATTTCTTTATAAGACAGTTCCATGTGCACAACATTCAAATAAATTTTGGATATTTTATGCATAATCTTGATGTAATGGTTGATAATGTTTCTTTTTCTTGTATACGTGTCATGTTTTCTTCTTGGAGTATGTACTAATGTTTGTTTTGTTCCTGTTCTTGGTCTGTACAGAGCTCTCATCAAACTCCTACAGGAATGTGTAGCAAGAGAAAGTGGCTCCACAAAGTTTGTCACTCTTATCATGAAGGTGAGTAGAGCTCAAATCCAATCACATATCTAGGGCTTGGTCATGAAAATGTCTATGAAAGGCTGTGTAGCTCCTTTTACAGGTCAACAAAATTGAGTTGTGAAACCTTACAATATTAGCCATAGCAATTGAGTTAATGCCAAATTTTTATTTGCGTTTTGGATGGGTTGGCGAAACTTTTCATGAAGAGGCTTGTGAAGCTGTGCCTGAAATTTCTTTCATGTTGTATTCCCCCCCCCTCTCTCTCTCTCTCTCTCTCTCTCTCTTTCCCATCCCTCTTTCCCTCTCTCCCTCTCTCCCTCTTTCCCTCCTTCCCTTCCTCCCTCCCTCCCTTCCTCCCTCCCTCCCTTCCTCTCCCTCTCTCTCCCTCTCTCTCCCCCTCTCTTCCTCTCTCTCCCTCTCTCTCCCTCTCTCACCCCCCTCTCTCTCTCCCTCTCTCCCCCCTCTCTCTCCCTCTCTCTCCCTCTCTCTCTCCCTCTCTCCCTCTCACCCTCCCTCTCTCTCTCTCTCTCCCTCTCTCTCCCTCCCCTCCCCCCTCTCTCTCTCTCTCTCCCTCTCACCCTCCCTCTCTCTCTCTCTCTCTCTCTCTCTCCCTCTCCCCCCTCTCTCTCTCTCCCTCTCTCTCCCTCTCTCTCCCTCTCTCTCCCTCTCTCTCCCTCTCTCTCTCTCTCTCTCTTCCTCTCCTCCCCCCTCTCTCTCTCTCCCTCTCTCAACCCCTCTCTCACACAGTGTCTGTGGCGGCTGGTCAAGATGATGCCCAACATCATCAACGAGCTGAACGTCGACCGCATCCTTCTCGACCTCCACCTGTTCCTCAAGGCGTTCCCGTCGTCAGTCTGGCGAGACCAGCCCAGCGACACCCCTCTCCGCACCGTCAAGACCATCCTCCACTCCCTAGCCAAGATCTTGGGCCAGAAGGTCAGTTTGAGTCTTGCCTCAATACTTTAACTACCTATTTATCTTGCATGCTATTTCATGTGGCGTAGGTAATCATGAAGTGCCATAACTCTCTGTCGTGAGCTTGTCTGATTCTAAGTCAGGTCAGTTTTAGTGCTGCCTCAATACTTTAACTACCTATTTATCTCGCATGCTATATCATGTGGCGTAGGTAATCATGAAGTGCCATAACTCTCTGTCGTGAGCTCTTCTGATTCTAAGTCAGGGCCCTGTTGCATAAAACTTACCACTAATGGTAACTTTGCTATCAATGGCATTTTCTATGGAAACCTTGACTTTGATTGGCTGTTGTGCGATGTTACCATGGTAGTTACACTAATGACAGAGTTGCTATTAATGGTAAACTTTATGCAACGGGGCCCAGGTCAGTTTTAGTCAGTTTTAGTTCCATGTTCTCTGGCCAAGATCGCAGAAGGTCAGTTTTGTCGTTGCCTGACCTTTGACCCCTTTGCAGATATGATTCCCTGTTCCGTCAAAGCTGTCGTCATGAACAGTGTGGAGAAGGGAGTTGAGATAGAGAGCCTGTAAATGTATCGAAGTGCCATATACTGTGTCATAGGCAATCGTGAAGTGCCACAACTCTCAGCCCTGGGCATTATGTATCAGCTCTCTATCATGGTCATTTCTTCACAACTTGTTTTTGTTTTGCAGGGGTGGGGGGGGGGGAGGAGGATTTTCATCATCAATTGTCAGTCTGCAAGCTTCTATTGCCCTGTTAATTAAAGGCTACATTTAGAAATTATATATGTTAGTTTTTAAAAAAGACCAAATATGTGAAAGAATTTTCCTGTTATGATGATCCTAGGTTCTGAACCACCTGACGCTGATTCCAGACACCAAAGACTCAGAGGTTGAATCCTACCTGAAGAAGGTCCTGCGAAGCGGCAGTACAAGCAGCCAGTCAAGTAATGATCATGTCAATGGGTCAACGCCCGATCCAGCCCGGACACATTCAGACGTAAGTTCAACTCAGTCTGTTAGGCCTATGCCCTGATCCAGTTCAGGCACATTCAGACGTAAACTCAGATAAGCAGCAATGATCATGTCAATGGGTCGATGCCTGATCTAGTCCGGACACATTCAGACGTAAGTTCCACTCAGTCCGTTATGCCTATGCCCTGATCCAGTTCAGGAACATTCAGACGTAAACTCAGATCAGCAGCAATGATCATGTCAATGGGTCGATGCCCGATCCAGTCAGGACTAATTCAGACGTAAGTTCAACTCAGTCCATTATGCCTATGCCCTGATCCAGTTCAGGAACATTCAGACGTAAACTCAGATCAGCAGCAATGATCATGTCAACGGGTCAACGCCCGATCCAGTCCGGACACATTCAGACGTAAGTTCAACTCAGTCTGTGATGCCTATGCCCTGATCCAAATCAGGCACATTCAGACGTAAACTCAGATAAGCAGCAATGATCATGTCAATGGGTCGATGCCTGATCCAGTCCGGACACATTCAGACGTAAGTTCAACTCAGTCTGTTATGCCCATGCCCTGATCCAGTTCAGGCACATTCAGACTTAAACTCAGATCAGTCTCTTATACCTTCATCCCAGATCCAGTCTGGGCACATTCAGACGTAAGTTCAACTCAGTCTGTTATGCCCATGCCCTGATCCAGTTCAGGCACATTCAGACGTAAATTCAGATCAGTCTGTTATACCTTCATCCCAGATCCAGTCTGGGCACATTCAGACGTAAGTTCAACTCAGTCTGTGATGCCTATGCCCTGATCCAGTTCAGGCACATTCAGACGTAAACTCAGATCCAGTCTGGGCACATTCAGACATGAGCTCAGCTTAGTCTATTATGCCTCTGCCCTGCTCCAGTCGGGATACATTTAGACAAAAGTTCAGCTCGCTCTTGTATGCTTTTGCCCCCATCAAGTCAGGGCACATTCGGACGTAGCTCCAGGCTGCTCTTTTTAAGCCTTCGTCCTCATTCAGTCTAGCACATTCAAACATAACTTCAGCTCAGTCTTTTATGCCTATCACTTTGATAGAACAGAAGATATTCATGGTAGGCAGATTTTCCTGGATGGAAAAGCTGACTTGAAAAGTAATGTTAAAGCGGCCAACCACTGGTGATTCATGTATTCACGTCGCACACAATCACTCACGGCGCGGCCCGGCAGGCCAGGCTAGCTAGCAAGGGTAGGTGCCGATGTTCTTCTGTGTAATTGACAACGTCTAGCTCGGTGGCCTGAGCGGTCCATCCAGCTGCGCGCTGGCTGCGAATTTTCAGAACTTGAAGCCTCTGACTACGGGTCACTGTCGGACGTTTTCAGACACTTTCCGAGATTGCTAGATTAGTCCGACGAGCACGCATAACGTATGGTGTTTGTGTATGACTGAATGGGGCTTACGGAATCGCGCATTTTACAGTGTCTCCCAGTTGCGTGGGCCTTTAAAAGTAAACCCATTTATTTGCCAGACAGAGTGATTGTCAATGGGATTTGAGTGCATAACATGTGAGACTAATACACACATGACACACAGAATTACATGATTCTTGTGTCTTTATTTTGTCCTTTTTGCAGAAAAACGTCAGGCAGTCACCCAGGAGAATCCCCCCCAGGACAAACGACCTTCTTGCTCTCATCTTCCAGAAGATTGGCTCCAATGAAAATACGAGAGAGGTAAATTATGTCATTTTTATTATGGTTACCTCATTAACTCCTTCTCTGCCAGACTCCATACCGCCCTATGGGAATGGTGTGTATTACCAGTGCAAACATGCCTCAATAGTGCATAAAGAGTTAACTCCTTCTCTGCCAGACTCTGTACTGCCCTATGGGAATGGTGTGTATTACCAGTGCAAAATGCCTGAGTGGTGCATAAAGAGTTAACTCCTTCTCTACCAGACTCAATATTGTGAATACTCTTTGTGTGGGAGAAATTTTTAGAAATTTCTCCACAGGGTGATAATCCAGTGCTTTGGGTGATAGTTAAACTAAGAAAAAAAATGTATAAAAGTTGATAATTATTGTCATTTGGGTTTTTTTCAGGACTTGTTTGAGCTCAGGTTATACTTTCATATCAAGTTGTATGCATTATGGTATTGCCTTTTACACTGCTGCTAAGAATCTCTTTATTTCGTGTTTTGGCAGCAAAGATCTTGTCTTGTCTTGTCTTGTGAATACTGCACTTGAACGCCTCAAAGAGGCTATAGACGTGCAGGCCATTCATGCAATCGCTGCCGCTATATACTTCTTTTAGTTAGCTTTAGCATGTTTTTTGCTTAGCTGTTTCTTAAATGCAGCTAGATCAGGTGCATTTTTAGTGGTGGGAGAAAGTGAATATTTGTAGCAATCCTTATTTGCTCTGATTATATTGAAGTTTAAGTCATGAGACTGTCTGGTTATTCTAGTTGTTGGCCTGGAGGATGCTTTTGAAGTGATTTGATTTATATTACATGGAGTTATATTGTGTATTTCTTTAAACAAAAATATGAGCCGGCTACTTGTTCTCCTGTCTTGGAGGGTATCCTATTTTAGAATACTCGTCATTTCAGTAACAGTACTTGTGCGTTGATACTTGTTAGATACAAATCGTGCTGCTCTTCTTTGAGTTTTTTTCAAGTTTATCTGGAAGATTTTTCTGGTGGGGATCCCACACAGAGCTACAATATTCCAGCCTAGGCCGCACAAGAGTCTTGTAGGCGATATCTTTAGTTTGGGTTGAACAATTCCATAGATTACGTTTCAACAATCCAAGTATACTGTTTGCTTTGTTTACGGTTGTATTAATATGATTAGTCCAAGACAAATTATTTGACAAATGAACACCTAGATAAGGATAGCTGTCAACGATGCCCAGTTCAGAGTTCCCTAGATGGTATTTATAGGGAGTGATTTTCTTCTTGTGTGTAACATGCATAATAAAACACTTTGATGTGTTAAATTGCATTTGCCAGATATTTTGCCATTCACACAATTTGTTAATGTCACTTTGAAGAAGATCACAGTCTTCAGTTGAGGAAATATTTCTGTACAATATAACATCGTCGGCAAACATCCTTACCCTGGCATTAATTTGGTCTGGTATCTGGTATGGTCTGGTATCTTGCTGATAGCAATCTTATTTTGCTAATTTTTTTTTTTTCAGGGTCTGTTGGAGCTCTACGAGTTCAAGCATAAATACCCCGACGTCGACATCGACCCCTTCCTGAAGAAGACGTCGCAGTATTTCCAGTCCTACATCAACAACGGCCTGGCCAACATTGCCAAGGAGAGAGGAGAGAAGAATGTTCACACGGCCACCACCGTCTCGGTCCGTAGCTCTGTCCAGCAGGAGAATCGCCCAGGTATGACCGCAGCCGTTGTCATCTTAGCTCTCGTGGGAACTTTTGTTCTTTCATGGGGCCACTCTTTGAAGGCATAACCGAGGTCCATTGATGACAAAAAGTTTACACCCATTGTCATATTGGTATTGTTCTGGTTTTTCCTCTTTAACAAGCCCACATTTTGAAGGGATAATCAAATGGTCTACTATAAGAAACAAGTCAGGCCAACATTGCTACTGAGAGAGGAGAAAAGATCAACGGCATGTCCACTTTTTCCTCTTTCCAGGAGAAGAATTTACCAGGTTTAAATACAGCTGTTCTCATCTTAGTGTAATGTGATATAAGGCCATTTAGCACTCCCCTGCCTCAAATCATATCCACTTTGATGACCATTTTCCAGAAGCCTTTGATCCCTGAGATTATGTGCCCCAGCTAACCCTCACTGAGATTCGGGAATGATGTTGGAGTGTCCAGTTTCTATGGAAACCTTTAATTCACTGGGGAAGACCTATCCAGGGAGGTATGTGAGACTCTGTAGTTGTTAATTATCCCTTTTTCTCCTATCTCCGCCAGACCAAATCTATCCCACCAACCCACGGCCCGCCGGCGACGGGACGGAGAACCAGGGCGACAACGAGCCCTTTAGCGACGTCCTCAAGCGGCTGAAGGTGCTCCGCGCTAAGTGCGGTCTGGAGAACACGCCCGATCCCGCACCGGAGAAGACCCAGGTCCCGATTAAACCCGAAAGCCCTGCCCTCCCGCCGGAACAACTGAACAAGGAACCGCTGGTGAGTAACGGATGTCGATGCTGGGGGTGTTTCACCAAGCTGTTCGTAAGTTACAAACAACTTTACAAACGACTGGTGATCCATTCTTGTGCTAAATCAGATTATCACTGAACAAAGTGTGGTATCACATTTAGCACGAGAAGGGATCACCAGTCATTCGTAAAGTCGTTCGTAACTTACGAACAGCTTGGTGAAACACCCCCCAGGTCATAAGCAGAGTTGAGTCACGGTACATTATCAAATTGTCATGGATATTTGTGTGTACATATCATTATAAAACTGCTTGTAGTCATAGTAATGAATATATATACTGGAATCAGCGAGCTGAAATTGTCCTTTAACTAGTTCTAACATATATTGTAGATCAGTAGCATTCACAGTACATTTGAATCATTCATAATCACACCACATTGTCATGGATATTGATATGTGTTTACATTTCCCATTAAACTTCTCATAGTCATAGAGCTGAATAAACATAAACTGGATTCAGCGAACTGAAATTGTCATGTAGGTAGTACTAACATACATTGTAGGTTGGTGGCATTCACAATACATTAGACTCATTTATTGTAATATCACATTGTCATGCAGAATGGTATGTGTGTACATTATCTGATCAAGGTGCAGTATGCAATCGAGATATTCAGTTTGTATCCATCCTTGCGTATTTATCGGCATGCTTTCATTTTGTATAAAAAAGGAGCACTTTCTATTCATCACTAAATAATTCAATAACCATATAACCTCATGCTATCCCACAATGCAACATGTAGCGAGCGGGCGGACATCATTTTGTCCCGGAGAAGGTGAGTCAGCTGATGGTATTGGTTGGAATGTGTGCATGTCCCCTGTTATGTGACCCCTGTCATGTGACCCCTGTTATGTGACCCCTGTCATGTGACCCCTGTTATGTGACCCCTGTTATGTGACCCCTGTTATGTGACCCCTGTCATTTGACCCCTGTCATGTGACCCCTGTTATGTGACCCCTGTTATGTGACCCCTGTTATGTGACACCTGTTATGTGACCCCTGTTATGTGACCCCTGTTATGTGACCCCTGTCATGTGACCCCTGTCATGTGACCCTTGTCATGTGCCGTTGATTAAACCCTGCAGCAGTGATCCATGTTGTGTGCCTCAAGGCTGAAAATTTAAGTTTGAAGTTTCAAGCTTCATTTCAACATTTTTAAAAACAAAAACACATAACATGCATTACATTTACAATATTCACAACACACAACGCCCATGGAGTGTTATTGGAGTTGGCATTTGAAGATTTAATTGGTCGTTCTTCAAATATTGTTAGAGGAAGAAATTCACAAAGGAGTTTTAGCTTTTGACCACAGGTTCATTAGATTAATTCAATAAACCATGGCCTAAACCATAGTAACAAACAAGTGTGAATTTAGCACCCTACATCAAACGCACACGTTCATCAGTGGACGCACTAAATCAAGCGCTTTTTGCTGCTTATACGCCGTGAAATTTAATCAAATCATGGTCTACGTGTAAAACTTTTGGGTGAATTTGGGCCATAACGTTCATGTTCATACTTTGAATGACTGTGGCCTTGAAGCACCGAAACCCACACATCCCTTGCATTTAAAGGGATACATAATGATATATAGTTCACCCTGAAATTAAGGTGGTTTCAATAAAAGCAGACACGGAAAAGAAACCACAATAGGAAGGTATGATTAAAATCTGTGAAAGGATGAGAGAGTTATGATCTTTTAAAGTTTTGATTTTTTGAGATGTCACGTGCGAGGTGCTCCTCCCATATGTTGTATACAATTTTGTTAGAAAAAGTGCCTTTTTAAAAAAAAAATATGCATCCTTTTACCTGTGCATTTGATACATCATTGGAAGTACGTTTTTACCACAAACCTGTATGAAATAAAAATCATTCCGTTGTTAAAAACAGAAAAAGAGCAATTTATGTAATTATACAGCACACAACACGAGGAAGAACAAGTTGCATGTGATGTCACAAAATTGACATTCCAAAGGGTTATAACTTTCTTATCCTTTAATAGAATTTGGTCAAACCTTCACTAATATGTTTCTTTCATGTTTCTGCTTTTTATATTGAAGCCAACTTTTCGTAAGGGTGAACTATCCCTGTAACTGTGAGAGTGACAAACCTTTTTCCACATAGTGTATATGCTGGGCAAACAGAGAAATAAGATTAAACATTTGCAGGGGGGATTATCTTCAAGTCTAAAACGTCATGAAACAAGCGCATGCAACCATGCTGTGTATCTGTTTCTCTGATTTTTCTCTCTTTTTGCAGATTCATCTATCAACTTTTTTTTATCAAGATTGAATGGCTTTGTACATGTTGGTTACTTTAAAATGATTCCTCCTTTTGGAATGCTTGTTCACGTTCTGTTAAAGGGACACATCACTGAGCTTTAGTGGCGCGTTAATGTTTGTAGAGGGCGCTGCAATCGACGGCGTTAGGCGTGGAGCGTGGCCCAGCTCGGAATCTCCGTATAACTTTGGCAAACAAGCACGCAATTGTAGTGATACGGGTGAATTTACACGTGATATGTGTTCATTTTGTGTACATGCACCAAAGCGTGTCAAAGACTCTTGCTAGTAGCACACACGCACGAGATCGACGCTAACACAGTTTTGCAGATTTTGCACTGGGGTGGGGCTGATAAGACCGTCACCGAACACTGTCAATTGCAGGGCCCTCTATAAATGATATTGCGCCACAAAAGCTCAGTGACGTGTCCCTTTAACTCTTTAGTGTCACAAATGACTTTTTCCACAAATTTTTCACACACTTCACATAGAACAAGAGTTTATTTAGCATACAATGGGTTAAGTACTATTTAAGTTTCTTACATTCTGCTTAAAGACAGCGTGTCCCATTAGCAAAAGTCATGAAACTCCGCAGGAATCAGCAGTATACCCTAATAATAAGATGTATGAAATTTCACTCTTATAGCTTCACAAACATTTTCAAGAAAAGTGAAAAACTGTTCTTGTTTTACGTTTGAACCGCAGCGAGCCTAGTCTACTTTCATAATCGTATTGTCCCTCTGGGTGCTTGATGCGAAATTTGCTCCCATTGAACGCATGCACCGTGGAGTTGACCCATAGCACACAGCGGTCTCTAGTCTCTACGCTTTAGGTTTCGGATGACTAGCCCCAAACCTGCTCAAATTCTGATTGTTTAATTTGGCTTAAAGATTGTTGGTCCCTTTTGCAAGCTTAAAATTTGAAATCGTCTATCACGATCGTAAATTGAAGAAAAGTGTGATTCAAGACCATTTCTAAGAATATAGTATGTTGAAGCTTTCTGTATATGTACAAAATTTCAGCCGTTAAATTTCAAACCGACTTTTTTCGTACTACGAAAAAAGTATTAGTCTTTGTTACAGTATCTATGTGATTATTATGCGTGTGTGAAATCCTAATTTTATGAGTAACTACCAAACTTTGGAAATTATTAATTCCATAGAACAATTTTTTTCATAATGCGCTTTATAATTTGATAAACAGATTAATCAATAAAGCAGATATTTCAACACAAACTGCTAAGAGCCTGAGGTAAAGACTATTAATCAGACGTTGTTTACGTGCATTATTTGAATTTTACACTACGTATCAGTTTCAAATTGTGAATATAGAGCTTGCTAACACTTCTCTATATGTTTTACCAATGTTTGGATGGTTTTGTGGTGATCTGAAAAAGGGACTGGCTGTCTTTAAAGTCAGTTTCCAGTTTCATCGTTGGGAACAAATTTCTATTGCAGCAAATTCTTCCATTTCCTTTGGTTTTTACAAAATGTTATATTTTGATGTGTAAAAGGGACACCCTGTTGTCGTAATGTCGTAATTAGCATGCTCCTTTTGAAAGTGAAACGGGAATAACGGAAGAAATAAAAAAAAAAAAAATTATCATCTTGGAGAGTTTTTGAATCCTCATATTACATGGCATGGCAAGGAAATATTAGACCATTTTGCATTTTAGTGAAAAGAAAATCCCTGTGTTGTATGCAATGCATGTAAATGTTAGGGGCACTGTCTGACTCTTTGTACTACATTTTTATGTGTGTTGTCTTGTGTCCTATCGACCTCATGTCTGCACGTTTAGACAGCATTCTTCTCCTCAGTTACGTCAAAATTGTGATTTTTTTTTTTTTTGTTCTTAAAGGTTTCGGGATAGTAGTGGTAATGATTAATGAATTAGAAATCAAACAAAAATAGGACCCTCTGTCTCTATTTGTATTTCTCTGTCCCTCTCTTTTTCTCTCCTTCTTTTTCTCTCTCTCTCATTCTCTCTCGGCCTCTCTCTCTCTCTCTCTTCCTCTGTCTCTCTCATTCTCTCTCTCTGTCTCTCTTTCTCTCTGTCTCTCTCTTTATCTCTCTCTGCCTCTCTTTCTCTCTCTCTGTCCCTCTCTCATTCTCTCTCGGCCTCTCTCTCTCTCATTCTCTCTCTCTCTGTCTCTCTTTCTCTCTCTCTGTCTGTCTTTCTCTCTCTCTGTCTGTCTCTCTCTCTCTCTCTGTCTGTCTCTCTCTCTCTGTCTGTCTCTCTCTCTCTGTCCATCTCTCGTTCTCTCTCATTCTCTCTCTGCCTCTCTGCCTCTCTGTCTCTCTTTCTCTCTATGTCTCTTTCTATCTCTGTCTGTGTCTGTCTGTGTCTCTATATATATGTATGTATATCACTGTGTCTCTCTGCCTCTGTGTGTCTATGTCTCGATATTTTTCTATCTCTATGCCTCACTCTGTCTAACTCTCTCTTTATCTCGCCCTCTCCCTCTGTCTCTCAACAGTCCATTTTATTTTTAAGATTCACGTGATGTATGACACTCAACTTATCCATTCCATGCAATCATATTCCTTCAATGGACATCTCAGAATGAAATTATCCTTTTTTCTTTCTTTTTTTCTCTCATTTTGGAATAAACTCAATCCATAGATCTCACTTGGGACAAGTTCCTCCCCCGTGCAGTCAACGCCAGCTTCACTCCCCATCGCTGATCCCAACGTCGACGACCTGAAGAAACGTCTCGAGAAAATCAAGAACGCCTGCAAGTGAACTCAATGCTAGGGACTACAGGAATGCGTATGTGTGGTTTAACTGCCCAATCATACTAATTCTCCGTTCCTCATTGGTGATTCAAATGTAAACCTCTTAAGGAAGCATCTGGAGAAAGTCAAAAACATCTGCAAGTAAACTCTATATCAGGGACTACAGGAAATGGACAACAGGAATGTCTATTTATGGGTCTACAGTCCAATCATATTAACTGCTTTCACATATTTGCACCTATATATACATATACATTGGATTGAGCAGTAATTGAATTGGTCTGTTGTGTAATTACATTGATGGATAGCACACTTGAATATTTAAGTCATGATATGGACTTTTACAGTTGACTTATTTAATTGTTATGTAACCGATTGCATAGCAATTAGTAGTTTAGGCATACGGTATAATATGCTGCTGGACTTTCCAATAAAATAGGTAAAGCGAGTAAGCAATATAAAACATCAGACAGTTCTCTATAGGTGATATAGGGGGAAGGCATCCCATGATGCAATGCGCAGCGACACCTGGAATTTGTTTCCAGTCGATACCTCTGCAAAAAAAAATCTGGATGTCCCTCTGTGGTGTACCATGGGAAGACTTTTCCTCATATATACAGTATTGAGTATAAGGCAAAGATTAGTATCTACATGTATTGTAGTCTGTATCAGTTACGGCAGCTTGTTAATCGTCTTTCCTGCAATTTCTTTCTTTGTTTTTTGTTACCGAGCTTCCTTTCTGTTCGATGTGAAGACTATCGTATGGCAATATTGTCATCTGTGATTATTTGAAATTATTTTTGTATCTGGTAGTGGTACTTGCTATAATGCTCATGTATACGTATCACTATGCACTGGTATGCATGTTATTGCTACAGTACAGAACGAGGTTTCAGACCGCTAAACATTGCAGTGTGTAGCAATTCTCTTGTGCTGACGCAGCAAAAAAACAGAAACAATGGAAGGGAATACAGTAGGGAGAGCTGTATAAATGAAAATTGTACCATACACTGTATATCAAACTCTGTGTTAACATGCACATGTACATGTACAATTATCCAATGTAAATCAAGTATGAACTGCACATATTTTATGACAGCTCTGTATTAGAACAAGTGTACGGTCCTGTGACTTCTGTAACATACTGTGTAACAAGTTGACACTGTGAAGGTGTGTTCACACAAAAGCGGTTTCCTGTTGCAACTTCCCATTAAAAGTGTGCAGTTTGAACAGTCCCCTGTATAGTGTGTTCACACTGCTGTGACTTCTGTAACGTGCTGTGTAGCACGTTGACACTGTGAAGGTATGTTCACATAAAAGCGATTTCCTGCTCCAGCTTCCACTTGTGACAATCCTGTTGGGTTTCCTTCCAGAATTGGGTGTGCTACACATTTCACTCTGTAATTGATACCGGTATACTGCCCTACTTTGACAAAAGGAAGCAAGTGAAAAATCACTCAAATTTGGGTTACTGGTACTCGTAGATTGTAGCCAGCATTCCCTACATACGGACAAAATCTGGACAAGAAATATTTGTCTTGCTGCGAGATATTCAATCTAACATGATGTAGTGTTGCTCTGATGCCAATGCAAGTGGCAGACACATTTTGCTCCTTTGCAAGAAAAGTCTCTTTTGTCAGTTGCTTCCTTTTGTCAAAGTAGGGCAGTATACGTGAATCTATTTCAAGGATTATCTGGTTTGCTTTCCAGAAACCAAGAAAAATGTATAACCTGTGATGGGTACGTTGTGCAAATGTAGTTTTGTGCCAAGTACAGTATTCTTGTTGTTGCTTCTTTTGTAGGTGTCAACACATTTGTCCTATTTATAGATATGTGGGATGGACTTAAAAATGTGTTTTAGGAATAAATACTGTATTTTTGAGGGTTGTTGGTGGGTTCACGGGCGAGACTTAACAGCTGCCCTTTTGCATCGTTTCCAAGGTTGTACAGTTTGTACATTTATAAAAGAATCTATTCAGAGGAAATGTGTTTGTGTGAGTGTGTTTGTTTGCTTGTGTGTGTTTGTGTGTGTATGTGTGTTTTTTTGTGTCTGTTTGTGTGTGTGTGTTTGTTTGTGTGTGTTTGTGTGTGTGTTTGTGTGCGCAAGTGGACAATGTACAGTTACAGAACCCACCACAGATACCGGGAAAAAATTAATTCAAAATTTTCATGGGCTACATTTTGAGCACATTGGCCAATTTGGCTACAAATGTACATTGTGTCGATGGGGATTTGGGGGCTCTTTTAAGCATTTTGGGAGCAAAATTGTCCCGTGCCCCCATGTATTATTTCGCCTGACCATGTTGGGGGCATATTTACCAGTGTGGGACGTTCCCCCATGTTTATCTCACAAGCTGGCTTTGGGGCCCTGTCTCTTAAAGAACTGTGATTGATCGCAACTAGACTTGCGCTTGGTATCAATTGTACGTAACTCTTTATATTAAAGATAGGGGATTCATCAGACCGAATCAATCGCAAGTCTTTTTAAGACGGGGCCCAGAAGTTGAAAAAAGTCCAACATCGAAAGCCCACATTGTACATTTCTCCTGTTAGACATGAGTACATTAACATGTTATTAAATTCGACCATAGTACACTTCCTAAAAACGCTTGGTATTTTTTGGCCATTCATCCTGAAATGATAGTTAGTGTGAACACATCCATGCAAAAACCTGCATCCCATAATGGTGTTTAATACCCATATGCTTCCTGCCGAGTTTCATGACTTTTGAAAATGGGGCACCCTGTCTTTAAGCGTGAGAGAACAATGCAGGTTTCGTGATCCTGCACCTGTTTATTTGGCTTGTAAAGAGTTAATGTGTGATATTGGGATGGCGTCGATAAACTTGATGATGGAGTTCCGTATTCAAGATGAAGCAAAGTAAACAGAAATGGATGGTTGATGTATAAACATATATCATTCTAGAATCTTGTTTTGTACAGATCATGCTTCAAACCAAGGTCCCGTCTCATAATAAATTGTGATTTATCACAACTGGACTTGATATCGATTGTAACTCTGTACATTAGTGATAGGAGATTTAACTTGAGATTGATTTAGATCAATCGCAACTCTTTATGAGACGGGGCCCTGCGTTGTTGGTTGTACATAACTTGTATATTGACGATGTACAGATAAATGGACAGAATATGATAATGTATACTAGCGTAACTGCATGCACATGTACAGTAGGTGCGTAGCTAAATCATTTCGTGCATGCTTGTATTGTGTGTGAGGTGCATACATGTATAAACCATTGTTCCTTACAATTGATTTCTTGTATATTTTTTACATTAATAGGTATATGTTTTTTTCACCTTATTTCTAGTTCGTGTGAGCTATATATTTTTGCTATATTTTTTGGTAACCTTTTTTGCCTTCGTGTTCAGAAAGAGAGAAAGTTGAGAGAAATGGCTTGGAGAACCTGCTGTATTTTATGTGATGGATGTTGAGGGAGACTTGCAATTACCATGACAACAAGGGGAAAATGATGATTTCTGTGTACAATTTACATGTCCAGGGTGTATTTTTATGAAGTTATAATCTTCTTAAATGTGTAGTCTGAAAACCCAGGTCCTGTTCTACGGAGTTTAGACTGAAAATACCTGTGAAGGAATAGATAGGACTAGATATGGATGTAGTGAATCAATGACTGATTCATCAATTTATTATAAATAGACAGCAGAGAAGGTCTTCTTTCCTGCTTTCTTGGTTTACTTAATTAAATTAATCACCCCCCCCCCCCTCTCCCCATGAAGGACACCAACTGCTTAGCTTGTAAAATTGCTTGTAATACACCTCTATCACTTTAATAGAAAGATGAGAGCAAAAAGTACATGTCAAAGTCAGTACAAGGTTCTGTAAAATTATGTTTGTGTAGATTTCATAAACCTTTACCTTTTCACGTAAACAGTGCACGTTTTTTCCATTTTACCATGAAATGTTGATTACGGGACACATGGATAGAAGTTGAAATTAAGGAAAGGAACCTGCTAGTGTAATAGCGTACAATTCACAATGAGGTAGGTGGTACATCTATTTAAATTTCCCTCCACCCCACCCTCTCAAAATCATGTTAATTCTCTTATTACCATTGGAATGAAGATGTGTAGTAAACCAATGGGGTTTACGAGGCCTGGGCCATGTTGCATATAGGTTTTCACTTATTGTAACTTACCATCAATGGTAACTACCATGGCAACATGTGCAATAGTGAGAGCTCATTGGCTGTTGCCATGGTAGTCACCATTGATGGTGAAAACCTACATGCAACATGGCCCTGGAAATGAAAAGGTCATCTGCCTCGAGTCCACAGAAGATGTCATGCTCTTACATCATAATATGTTCTTTAC
This sequence comes from Arbacia lixula, assembly GCA_963669155.1. Taxonomy (NCBI): domain Eukaryota; kingdom Metazoa; phylum Echinodermata; class Echinoidea; order Arbacioida; family Arbaciidae; genus Arbacia; species Arbacia lixula. Next base: position 14,874,948 of record OZ022592.1, on the reverse strand, counting down.
ATGTATCGCATTGTTGTGCTGTGTGTCAGGGCGGAAGCTGTACATTCTATATCTAAACGCGATATAATGTATATTGCTATCAATGAAGTGTATGAAGTGTAAAATGAAAGAGCTAATTGCTTGATTATATACAACAATCGCACCATGCAGGGGGATGCAGGGCTATATCATACTGTGGACCCCTGTGCAAAATTTGTATTACATGTATGTCGTTCTCCTGCCGACAAAATGTGTGGTGACCCATTCTTCAAGGCATGTATATGTGTAGTGTATATGGATGAGTGTAATAAAAACGTATACAAGTCTGCCTTGTCAAACAAAAACTGGTGTGATGTGGAGGTTATTTGAGTGTTACTCCCAAGGGTGTTTATTAAGCACATATATATACACGTACATCGCTTTGAACAAGGTTTCATGCCGCCACTTTAACATTCGTGACTAGCAGCTGCTCTCAACAATATGATGCCTATGCGATTGCGTCATGTTCACCTGGATTTTATAATAGGTCATACGCATTCCTATACATGTATACATTTCAGCTTTTGTTGCTGAACTTTTAATTTTGTCACTAAGTGCTTGTTTTGTATTTAGTAAGGACAAGCGAATACAAAATTGTATACTTTTTGAGGTGGAAATACTAGCTTGGGCGCGGCTGGACACGTTTTTCATGTTACTTGTCTGAAAGGAAAATATCTGAAAGTAACGTTTCATGCAATTATTTAAGCGGGTATGACGCGGAACATTGTGAAATTGAGACTTTTATACTGCAAGTTGATATCACGTTTAGAGTCTTTTTGCCATATTGTAACACTATTCCTCGATTAAATCTTTGTAGATGCATCATAGATATTACATGTCACAACTGCGCAAGCGTATGGGGTGAGGATATTACCCCAAATTCTTCTGCGCATCCGATTTTGTTTATACGTCAAGTCCAGCCCAAAATCATCCAGAGAATCAGTGGCTTCGAACATGGGAGAAAATCTTTGTAAAGCATTCTTTTGTGACTAGAAGGAGATTACTGTACAATGAATCTGTATGAAAGGCAGTATACTGTACTGGGAAGACAAAAAGGCCTTCAAAAGGTGATTGTGAGCTATCTTCTTGCCAATGGTCTTAAATTCATGTATTGTCTATTTTAGAAACTTGCTGAAAGTTATTTGCTCTGATATGATCCACATTTGGAATAATCAGTGATTTAATCACAAATCCTCAAAATGTTTGGCCCGAACAATTTGAGGATTTGTGATTAAATCACTAATTACTTCAAATGTGAATAGTTTTATGGCAAATAACTTTCAGCAAGTTTCTAAAATGGACAATTCATGAATTTAAGACCAATGGCAAAAAGATTGCTCACAATCACCTTTTGAAGGCCGTTTTGTCTTCTCAGCACAGTATACTGCCTTTATTTAAGCAGCAGCTGGATATCCATTGGTGAAACATCCTTGTTACTTCATAGATTTTAGACCAGCGCTCACAGTCAGAAACAAGATTATTCTGGGCTACCAGCCACTGTGTGCACATTATTTATAAACAAACAGTGAACATCAATTGTAAATGGTTGCTCACGAGTATTGCCATTGTGTATCCACTGGATAGTTGCATTGTTACTAAAAACATGCTGCTAGTGCACGCAATGTGTACTGTGGTACATGTACAAAGACTTCCTTCATAGACGGATCTATAATGTTTAGTAAAATCCTTGTTCCACAAATATAATCTGAAACTAGACATACCTGTACTGTATCAACAATATTCAAATATAAAGAGCAAAATACTTAAAACAGACTGAAAACAAGCTTTGGCCTGTACATTTTTTGGGAGCCAGGTATACCTTGGTCTACGTTTCTGAGTCAAAAACTTGGGAATAGGGAATACCTGGCTCCAAAGATGTTAATGACTGGCTGTGTTAATAAAAGTGATCATAATATATTTAAATTAGACCTCCAAATGTGTTCATAAAATAATAAAGGTGCAAGAGACGCATATGAGAATAAAAAAGTTTTTGATGCTGTCTTAATGTTAATTTATTGCATAAAATTAGACAATTTATGGACAGAATATTGAAAGTACATGATCAAAAGCTTCCATTTATAACAAAATATGCATATAAATTTTCAATTGTAAATATACATGTATTGCATCAAAATTACGTTGACAAAATGACCAGGCACATATTGCATTTACTGTAAACTATTGTGACTTATATTAAGAGTAGGTGTGCCATGGGAGCTACGAATGAGCTCTGAAACTTACATGTATAAGTCGTTGCCATGGTAGCAGCAGGTAACAGGAAGGTTCAATTGTTCCACGGCTATGTGAAAAATGACCCTGATTGGAAAAAGTAGGGTATCCTACTTGTCACTTCAACAAAGTGAAGTTCAGCTCATCAAAAGCCGCATTGTGTAATGTTTGAACAATGACAAATCTATATATATCTTGATGGTATAATGGTAAAAAAAAAGGCAAACCAATTGTATAAACAACAACCAGTATACCCAATTCCGCATATGAAGAAATGAATTACTTATATCTACCCCTCAAATATTTGTCCACCTGTGTACAAACCACTCAACTTCAATTTCTTCTTTACAGATAGGTTGGTCTCCTTTTCTGTATATAATCCTCAAAGAAAACTTTATACACCAAGTTTGTGTAAGTTAGCCTTCAGATCGATATGATGACTAGATCTATAATGATGAATATTCCATTTCATTTTTATTGATATTGGGTTAACCCTATTTTGAATGGGAAGAGGGGGGGGGGGGGGGAGGGGGATTTATATCCCCGTCCCCTACCCCCCCCCCCCCCTGTACAAAATCCAAGACTGGCATGCAACCGTTGAATATCATGACACACCTATCACTGACTTCCTTTTAAAGTGTCTCACAATTTTTGAGACTAAGTTTGGAAAATACTGGACATTCCGTTCAGAGGTTATGTATACGCAACATAATGTAATCGCATTTCAGACCAAAATCAGAGAAAAGGTTACATTTGGCAAAGGTTTGTGTACGTACATGTAACACTGCTTTTTGTAAACCGCTCTATATCACTGTCAATTGTATCTTCTAGGCCTTTTGCTTGACCACATTGTTTTTGACACTTATGAAAATAAATATCTGAAGCAAAAGAAGGAAATTAGAGAATTTGTTTGAAAAAACAATAGAATACCTAAGAAATTTGAATAAACAATAAAATACAAACAATTTGATTTAAAATTTATCATTTCAAACTTTGACATTTTAGATGCCTTTGTTGATGATGCTACTCAGCATATTAGAGAAAGTTCTTTTTTTAACCATCAACATTGATGTGAAAATTCATGGGTTAACATATGATACTGTAATAAATTGCATCAATTTGGCTGAGCAAATTTTTATTAAACCTTGTATTAATAGCCTGTGTTGTATTCATAAAGTGACTATTTACTAAAAGTGACCTGCTAATTTTTATGATGGAACTCTTCTCTATTGTTACGGTAACTTAAATTGAGCTGTGAAGTGCATAGCAAATAAAAAACATAAAAAATACTATTTAGGTAGCACTTACTGTACTAGTGGCAATTAGAAGAGCAGATGTGTGACATCAGTTAGATTTTGCAACTTATGATTCAATATTCACTTCACATTAAAAAAGATATGAAGATGATCTTAGGCAGAGCTAGGGAGAAAAATGTACCCTTGAGATTCTTCACATATTAATTTTGCTCCTTAAGATTCTTGAAACGTGTACCAAAAATATTCAGTATTTAAATAGCACCTAACATGACACATTACATCGTGAAGGGCTTTACAATATTATTACCCAGATCATGACATTATATGCTTGTACAGGTGTATGTAAATCTTTGTGACACCTGTCTAAACCCAAAGAATCATTAAGCATCGATGGCAGTCAAAAAGGTACAATCATTCCATGTATACCTGGTACCTGATACATGTACATGTATATGCAGCTGGGTGGAGAACAGCTACGTGGATGAAGTATTTTGCTGCAGGACTGGGTGCAGGGCTTGAACCTGGGACCTTGGCCCCGTTGCATAAAACTTACCATTAATGGTAACTCTGTCATCAATGGTAACTACCATGGTAACACCACTCAACAGCCAATCAAATTCAAGGTTTCCATAGAAGTTGTCATTGATAGCAAAGTTACTATCAATGGTAAGTTTTATGCAACAGGGCCCTTGGGATCTTCAGGCACCGTTCAACACCTCGACACATCCACGTGTTGTTGATAACAATCACATATAAACCTGTGCTTCATATTTGGAGGATGTGTGGGCCATAAGTAAGAGTAGTTGGAACTACATATATATTCTTTTGTTTTGACTGATTAACCAATCTGTTAGAAACAAAACAGAGAAAAAGAAGACGATATGAGACTTGAACCTGCATCCATTGCTGGCCAGGCAGTGACACTATCCAATAGGCTTCCGCTTAATTGGCTAATATGAAAAGAAGAACTTGCATGATCCACAAGCTCCTCTCTGGTCGACGACCAAGTCACCTTCCATTGCTACCTGATCCCTGCATCCACCCTCAAATCCTCCGCCAAATCTGTCCTATTGCACTTGCACAGCGCGTGGCACAGCTCCTCCACCATCTTCTCCACGTCCCGCTTGGCCGACGCCCTCTGTCGCCATAGCAACAGCATGGCCATGATGCGGTCTACTGCGGTGGACTTGTCCTCGCTGATGTGGTCGATGTCGGGCTGAGAGAGGCCCAGACGGATACCGAGCATCTGCCACTCGTTGCCGATCTTCTCTGCCAGGTCACTGAGGTTCGCATCGCTGACGACCCCTGCAGGAAAACGACACGAGGGAAAGATATTGAATTATATTGCATGGCCGTTAAAGAGAGAAGCTGTGATTTGTCCACAGCTTGCTTTGTCGCAATGATTGTAAGAATCATAATGATAATCATCATGTTAGATGGGCATTACAGAGAGTAGCTTGCTATGTCATAATGATTTTGAGGATCATAATAGATATAGATATAACCCGTTGTGCAAATATAACTTCCTTGAACATGATATTTCACCCCCTGTCAGTCAATATTTATCATATTCACTCGCTCATGATGTTAATTTTATATTATAGAACAGCTGCAAGAAGACATGAGGGATATGTATAAAATCATATACACTCACTCACAAGGTAAGAGCTTCCTCTGAGATACTCTATGCTTGAAAACTTACCTTCATATCAATAACTGCAGCTATAGGAATATCGATATGAGGGATGGATACTGTCACTATCAAGAGTATTATCTGACTGGAAAATAGCTCACTTTCTTTTTGATTTACGCAGTGTAGAGGATGGTAAATAGGGCAATTAATTCATTCATCGGCTGGTCAAATATACAAGCTTCTAAAAGTGCCTGCATGACTGGAAAATATGATATGAAATTTATCACTCATTAGAATGCAACAAGCAGTGGTCCAATCACAGCTTTGTATCCGAAATGGCTATCATGTTACACGATGAAAAAGTTCATTTTTAACCATCAGAAGTTTTAGCTTTCGCTGACTGGATCGATCTGTTCGCTTCCTCCGACAAGCTCTAACAGGTTGGCGTAGATGAGATTCTTGCAGTACGTCTGTCTGCATGAGGAGTACACCAACTAACTCATTAAAGCTGGTCGGAGGAATCTAACAGTGACTTTCCATCTGTCTGCATATAAAAGAATGTTTCAACTTTCTTCTCTATTTTCGTGAGACTTGATGCAATAAATACTCACTTTTCATCTTTCTGCATAATGATGGACTTTCCCCCTTTTGCTCAATGTCTCCAATATCCAGACCTGTGAGCAAAACGTAGAAAAATTAAACTCAAAATGGATCAATTTTAATTCTTTTGTTTACTTTTATGTGCGGATGTTTTGGAGGTATATTAAGGTTCAGCCAGAGGTACTTACTACATGTAGGTGTTCAAAAAACACTTTTGACAAATAATTTAAAATCAGTTTCAACTCACATCAAGATGAAATTTACACATGTATCATAAAGTCACAGGATGTCAACATTTTTAGAGACAGGTTTTGTGACATTTCATTGATTACTTTTCTTGTAATAATCCTTGGAATATTTAACTCTCAACTTGCCGCGGGTAAAACCCATTTGTGCTGGAGGTTTTCTCTATAATTTGGTCGCAGATTTGCGATAGCGGCACGTTACCCCTTCGTCACAAAAATGCGACAGCGGCAGGTTAAGAGTTAATGAGATTTCCAATTTTGGACAAATTTGGATAAAAAAATTTGTGTGCATCAGATAATTAATTCAGAACACCACGATGGTCATTTTGCACACATGCAAACTCACAACTTCTCTTCTGCCAGAAGCATCATGTATAATTTTTCATATTTTTGTCAATCTGGGTATCTGACTTATGTGCCTTTCATTGAATCCATGTTATTTTCAGTGTTTCATTCGCCTTTAAAACAAAATTAGTCAAATTGACGAGGGCTTACCAAACTTTGCACGGACGGAGCAGGTTGGGATTCTATGCAGGCCGCAGTGAATGGACTTCTTCTTGACGCATTCCTTGAAGAGTTTCCGCTTGCTGCACTTTGGACACGCGAAGCAGAGGTCGTACTGAATCCGCTTGGCCCAATGTTTCCGTAGACTATTCAGCGTCTCGGTAATGAACACCATCACCTAGGAGACAAGCAGGATAATGCAACGCAAAGGTTTAAAGGGATAGTTCGCCCTGAAATTATTTTTGAAAGAAACACAGGTGTGACGAAAATCCATCAAAAGGAAAAGGAAGTTATTAGATTTTGAAATTTCAATTTTGTGACGTCACGTGCGAGGTGCTCTTCCACATGATGTGTACAATGTGATTACATAAACTGGTCTTTTTCTGTTTTTGACAGCGAAATGATTTTTTTTATACAGGTATGTGTGTATCTGATGATGACAGGTATCTGATGATGTGTAAAATGCACATAGGTACAAGGATGCATTTTTTTTTTTTTAGAAAAGCACATTTTCGAGAAAAAAAAGTACACAACATATGGGAGAGCACCTCCCACGTGACGTCACAAAATTGACATTTTAAAAGATCATAACTTTTTTATCCTCTGAAAGATTTTCATCAAACCTTCACTAATGTTTCTTTCATGTGTCTTCTTTTATTGAAACAAAAATAATTTCAGGGTGAACTACCCCTTTAAGGCATTGATATAAAGTGTAACCTGCTTAAGCAACCATTCTATTTTTTTGTAACTTCATATTGATTATAATGCTGTATATGTTACTCATTGCGGATAAATCGCTAGTGCATTTGTCTCGCAATGTGTGGTCAGCAAGAAATCTAAGATCACGACTTTTTTGTACGCCGCTGCAACACTTCGTCAGGTGTGATACAAAATTGTAGTGAGTAGAGGCTTAAATAACCTTTGGCCATGCAGTGCAGCGCACTAAATTAAAACCCGCTCCTAAGCGGTCAAAGGACAAAGCCCAATACTATTGGCCGGCGTATATTGATACTGATTGTATCATCATCATCATCATCATCATCATCATCATCATCAGGCATTGTTCAACCATTGTTGGATGAAGCCCTCCTCAATCAGCTAGTTTCCATTCACTTCTATTTGCTGTCATTCTGTTCCATGTTGCTGTGTTTATTTCGTCTCTCCACCTTCTCTTTTGTCGCCCCCTTCTTCGCTTTCCTGTTCTTGGTTGCCATTCTGTGAGTTTCTTGTTCCATAAAAGTGTCCTGCCCATCTCTATTTCATCTCTTTAATTTTATCTTTAACCTTCGTTTTCTGCTGTATGTCAGTGTGCTTCACTCTGTCAAGTATTGATTGATTGTATACGACTAGCTGATTCAACTTATAGAAATGAAACTTGTGAAACAGTTTCATTACCATTGCAATTTTTATAGTCAGTATCATCCTTATTATTACATTATTATCTCACTATCATTATCATTATTACCAATACCATATAATCATCATGATTACCATATAATTATTACAGTACCATATTACCATGATCACTATCACTATCATCATTGTCATTATGACCATCAACATCATTATTATCATAATCATTTCTACTATTATCCTAACCATAGTACTATTATCACTAATATTATTATCATCAGCATCATCAGTATTGCCATCATGAATACCATCATCGCCATATATTGTCATCATCATTACCATCCCCATACTACCATCACCATATCATGATCATGATTACCATTATTATCACATTACATGTACCATATCACTTTTATCATTATCATTACCATCATCACCATCATCCTACCGTCATTATCACATTACCATATCACTTTCATCACTATCATTATTACCATCATCACCATCATCTTACCGTCATTATCACATTACCATATCACTTTCATCACTATCATTATTACCATCATCACCGTCATCTAACCGTCATTATCACATTACTATATCACTTTCATCACTATATCATTATTACCATCATCACCATCATCTTACCGTCATTATCACATTACCATATCACTTTCATCACTATATCATTATTAACATCATCTTACCGTCATTATCACATTACCATATCACTTTCATCACTGTATCATTATTACCATCATCACCACCATCTTACCGTCATTATCACATTACCATATCACTTTCATCACTATATCATTATTAACATCATCACCATCATCTTACCACCATTATCACATTACCATATCACTTTCATCACTGTATCATTATTACCATCATCACCACCATCTTACCGTCATTATCACATTACCATATCACTTTCATCACTATATCATTATTAACATCATCACCATCATCTTACCACCATTATCACATTACCATATCACTTTCATCACTATCATTATTACCATCATCACCATCATCTTACCGTCATTATCACATTACCATATCACTTTCATCACTATCATTACTACCATCATCACCATCATCTTACCGTCATTATCACATTACCATATCACTTTCATCACTATCATTATTACCATCATCACCGTCATTATCACATTACTGTATCACTTTCATCATTATCATTATTACCATCATCACCATCATCTTACCGTCATTATCACAGTACTATATCACTTTCATCACTATCATTATTACCATCATCACCGTCATTATCACATTACTGTATCACTTTCATCATTATCATTATTACCATCATCACCATTATCTTACCGTCATCATCACAATATCACCATTATTTTCATCACCACATCACCATCATCATCACCATACCACCACCAGCATCATCATCATCATCATCATCATTTTTACCACGCTCTTCATCTTACCTGATTGACAACCTTAGAGTCTGGCGGCTGCTGATCATTATCCTCCTCTTCGACATCCTCAACGTCTGCGACCGCTGCACGAAACACAGTGACCTACACATGGATTACAGCAACAGAATAAGCAAGGCATGAAAAGTAACTATTTACTCAATGAATAGCAGTGACAAAAAATAGAGCAAAACTAATAACAAACTAGCAATTATAGGTTGTGCACTTGAAACTTGAGACGATAGCAAACACTGCAATTAATGTATAATCAACATATCTCTGATTCTTTGCAATATCATGAAGATATGTGTAATGTGATAGTATTTCTGAATGTGTATTTATAGTTATATGGTGACCGGGGCTATAATAATTGCAACATCCCTCTCAATTCATGCTCCGGACTGGGATGTGGGATCGACAGACCTTCTACACCATTAAGCTGTTCTTAACTGAGCCTAAGTATTTCCTGGTTGGCTTTTCATTGGGTTACGATGTGGGTTAAACATTGGGTTGAATAGCGCGTTAAGTAGTGGGCTAAATATAGGATTAAGTAGTGGGTTAAGTAATAGGTTAAACATTGGGTTGAATAGTGAGTGGGTTAAGAAGTGGGCTAGATATAGGATTGAGTAGTGGACTAAGCAGTGGGTTAAGTGATAGGTTAAAAATTGGGTTAAGTAGTTAAGAAGTGTGTTAAACAGTGGGTTAAACAGTTAATTAAGCAGTGGGTTAAGTAGTGTGTTACATATGGGATTAAGTAGTGGATTAAGCAGTGGGTTAAGTAACATGTGTTAAACATTGGATTAAGTAGTGGGTTAAGAAATGCGTTAAGCAGTGGGTTAAACATGGGTTAAATAGTCGGTTAAACATTCGATTAGGTAGTGGGTTAAGAAATGCGTTAAGCAGTGGGATAAACATGGGTTAAATAGTCGGTTAAACATTCGGTTAAGTAGTGCGTAAAGAAATGCGTTAAGCAGTGGGTTAAACATGGGTTAAATAGTCGGTTAAACATTCGGTTAAGTAGTGGGTTAAGTAGTAGTAAGAAAAAAGGAAGCAACCTTGATGAGAGCCTCGTGAGGCGGCAGCATCTCCAGCAGAGCTTGATGCTCCTCGTCCGCCATCAGAGTAATCTGGCGGTAGAACAGGAAGACGGGCTGGCCACCCCGGTCGTTCATCCAGCGCACTGCCCTAGTCATCATGCGATGGAACAAACCATCTGCACCACAAAAAAGACAAGATTTGTAGAATTTGTAGAATTTGTAGAATTTTATTGACTCTAAAGCCCCCCTCTCGGGGTATGAGAGTACAAACAAACATAAGTAACAATATACTGCATAACAGACTTGCGAATGCAATTCATATCATACCAGATAGTTAATTACACAGAACAACAACAAAAAATAATAATACAATGTAGGAAATTACACGCATAAAGAATGTACCTAAACATGAATACAACTGATTAGTGAGAATATATAGAATAGATGGTAACATTTGGAATACACATTATTTACAAGTTGAATAAAACCGGTTGTTTCACTATCCTACCGCTACGTGTATATGTAGATCCAATTCTATGTCAAGATGCAAGATTAAAGGGGTACTTCACCCTGGAATTAAGTTGGTTTTGATATAAGCAGAAACATGAAAGAAACATTAGTGAAGGTTTGATGAAAACCAGTAAAATGAGATAACGTTTTAAACTTTTAATTTTGTTTTGTCATGTGCGAGGTGTTCTCCCATATTGTGTATTGTATAATTCCATAACTAGTTTTTTTCTGTTTTTGATGATGGAATATTTATTTTCATAGAGGTATGTGTGTAAAAATGAGATTCTAATGATGTATCAAATACACAGGTAAAAGCAAGACCATACGCATTCATGCAAATAAGCTAGGTATTGTTTGATCTAGATCAAAGCAAGAATATACGCGTTCATGCAATGCACAAGCTAGATATTGTTTGGTCTAGATCAAAGCAAGACCATACACATTCATGCAATGCACAAGATAGATATTGTTTGGTCTAGATCAAAGCAAGACCATATGCGTTCCTGCAATGCACAAGCTAGATATGCCTCTGCGACGCCATTACAGTCCAGTGGCATAGCTCGACATTTTGACGGATTTGTTCACTTAAAGCACCACAATTAGCACTCACGTATAATGATGTAATTACACGTAAATTTGAAAATTGAGCCCTCGCGAATTTTGCCCAGGAGATCGAGCCATGGCGGCCATCTCAACCGAACTTCGTTCGGGCGAAACAAATAAAAAAAGAACGTCAGAAATGCATACAGCATTTAAAGCAAATCTTATATAGGGTCATACATCATATAAAAATTCAACAAGGAGGGACACTAAAGTTTGACTCGGCAAATCGGTAGGATCTTTCTAAAATGCCTCATAAGAGAACCAATGAACACACTATACGCACGCCTTTAGCCAAGACTATTGCTTACAAAGCGAGTTCAAATGACTCTTGTTACATGAATAGATTTCGTGTTTGCTTAAGCTATTCGCGTTGTGTTCTTTCGCTTCCGTGACCTTCCTCGAATATCATATTCTGACTCGTCTCACTCATTTCACGTACACCCTCGTGAGTGGAGGAAGATACACGACATAATCAGTTGTAGATCTTTGCTTCCAAAATGGCTGGCCCACTCTCGTGCAAATTAGCTCTAATGGGTAAGTAGTATTGTGGTGAATTTACTACTACTACTACTACTACTACTACTTTTACTGCTTCTACTATACTATGTACTATGCTACGACTACTACTACTACTACTATTACTACTATTGCTACTACTATTACTATACTACTATACTAGGGCGTACTACTACTAACCACTACTACTACTATACTACTACTACTACTACTACTACTACTACTACTACTACTACTACTACTACTACTACTATTACCACTATTACTACTACTACTACTACTACTACTACTACTATTACCACTTTTAATACTACTACTTCTTCTTCTACTACTACTATTACTACAAAAATCTACCATTACTACTGCTACTATTACTACTACTACTTCTCTTATACTACATGTACTACTCCTACTACCACAACATTATATAACTAAGAGAGGGAGAAGGAGAAGGACGAAGGCAAAACAACAAACTTATCACAATTCAAGAAATTTGACTGCTATATGCCTACACCATCTTGTGCAGACGCTGTAGTATTGCCACAATCTCAACGGTAGATCAAGTACCGAAGGGGTGTCATCATAAATCATGAGACTGTTGTCAAGACAACTGGCTCTTATCAAATCTGCTCAAATGACGTCACACTTTGGTACTCCATAAATGTTATCGTTTAGTGCCTGGAAAACTTTTTATTTGGCCATGACAGACGACTTAATTGAGAGAGACCTGTCAATTATCATTGTACTAAGCTGCATGACATTTAGGTCAAATATCCCATAGACAGCAACATTTATGTGACCTTGACCTATGAAGTTAGACCTATCAGACTTAAAAAAAAAATCAGTTTGAGAGTTAGTAGTCATATTTTACCATTATATGAAGTCGTTGGAATTCGGTGAAATATCTAATGGGTTCTTGCGTAAATGAGATTCGGGCGGACGGAGGGATCGACGGATTGACGAACTGACAACTCGGAAACATAATGCCATCTTCCACTTCTTGGCAGAGGCATAACAATATAAATGACGATACTCAGGCATAACATGAAGCATAGAAGGTATGTAAATATCCTAGTACATGTATCGACTCCTACTTGACCTTTGTACGTACTCGTGACATAACTATTTATTATTGGATACATGGTAATGAAGCACCACTTTGTACCGATATTAAACAGTGTGTGTCAATACAAGTAGTTCGCTGAACTCAGTTATCTGTTCTTTAGCAGATCTCCTAGCTCTGCTCGTTTTCCCAATCTCTACACTTATGTTCAGCTCTGCGCCAAGTCCACGTAACGTTCTGGACGATTTTTATTGATTGGCGCCAAACAAAAGGGTACCATATCGGACCGTATCGTTACCCCCGAGCGTATGGCAAGCTGTTTCAACATTTATGCCTATTTCTTGATATCAAGAAATAGGAATAAATGTTAAAACGGTTTGCCATATACGCGCACACATATGCGTGTTATGGGGATGAAGTGTGTTATGTGTTTAGTAATCTTGTACAAAATAACAACAGTCCAGGAGGTGGACTACTCTGCGCCTGCCATTGGGTCCCGTATTCAGCACTATATTGTGCTGCACCTTATCTCTTTTCAATTGCGCATCATTTATTTTGCAGTTTTACTTCACAAATTGTGTATGTGTATGTGTGTGTGTGCGTATGTTGTACACTCGTGTTAAGGGTGGATGTAAACTGCACGTCTGTGCTTTTATCACGCAGCTATCTGTTTCTTGTATACGTAAAACTTTCATTTGAAAAATTCAAACACTTTAATACTATGCCGTTATCAGTTTGGGGTCAACTCTGATAAAAAAAAAATACTGCTACGTTGACTCCACATTCTCATAAAGCGTATTTCGTATCTATGTTAATTTTATTAGTATGTTTGTTTTTATATGTGATATTTTCATGTTTATGCCGTGTTGTTTTTCAGTATGAATGAAAGAAGATAAATCCAAATTCAACGGAATTAAGTTGATGGTTTGTTGACATTTGATGATATAATTTTATGTACATTTATACAATTGAAATACGAAATAAAGTACAAAACGTCATGTAAATGCATGTTGATAAAAGCATTATTTATGCAAAGATTAAAAAAATACTTAATCCATGTATAGGCTACTGTCCAGCGAAAGCAGAAAATTCGGGAAGGAAAGGAAGGGAAGGAAAAGTGGGAGGTGTAACAAAAGACAAATAGAGATGAAAATGAATATGAACAATGCCCCTAAATGATCCCATAACGACATTATTTGCATAATCAATTGTACGCAAATCTTATTGATTTTCTTTCAAGTCTTGGCAATCGCATCGTATTCCATGGTGCATTGCACGATAACGCCATCAACCAACATGACTACGACCACAAGCAACAAGACCACGCCCACAAGAACCATGACAACGCCCGCAACCAGCGTGACTACACCAACGAGCAACATGACCACACATAGAAGCACCAGGACAACTCATACAAGAATGAAGACCACGCCCGCAAGCACCATGACAACTCATACAAGAATGAAGACCACACCCACAAGCAACATGACCACACCCACAAGCAACATGACCACACCCACACGCAACATGACCACAACCACAAGCAACATGACCACACCCACACGCAACATGACCACACCCACAAGCAACATGACCACACCCACACGCAACACGACCACACCCACAAGCAACATGACCACACCCACACGCAACATGACCACACCCACAAGCAACATGACCACACCCACACGCAACATGACCACACCCACAAGCAACATGACCACACCCACAAGCAACATGACCACACCCACAAGCAACATGACCACACCCACAGGCAACATGACCACACCCACAGGCAACATGACCACACCCACAGGCAACATGACCACACCCACAAGCAACATGACCACGCCCATTAAGCCAGGTGAGTCAGATCTAAAGACAACGTTTCGTTTCATGAAATGCTTAAAGAAAGTTTGATTTCATAAGAATCAGATTAAGGGCACCTCAATGAAAGTTTTAAGAGAACTTGTAAAGTAATATAAACGTTTTGGTCCATTTAAGTTTGACCACTCATTAAATTTGCAACAGTCGTAACTGGAGCTCAGGAAACAATGCATCATATTTGGGGGTCAAAAAAATATATTGATTTATAAATTTCGAGTAGGTTTCGGACTGGTCGTCCGAAACCTATAGCGTAGAGTTCGAAAACCTCAATACGCAAAAGCGCACATCACGGCTTTCGAACGGCACAGCAGTGATACGTTGAGGTGAACGGTGCACCCGGTAATACGGTATGTAAATATAGACTATGGTCGGTACGTTTTAAACGTTAACAAGGACAGTTTTTCACCACTCCTGTAGATGTTCGTGAAGCTATGATTGTGAAATTTCATACACGTTATAGTTAGGGTATACTGCTGATTCCTGTCGAGTTTCACGATTTTGGGGCCAGTCTGTCTTTAAGTGTAGGAAGTGATTAGACTTAGACAACTGTCTTTTGCACTTGTCCCATTCCTTCTCAATATAGACCGCTTTGAGCAGTTTGGTGTCAACATCAGTCGATACATTCGAAATAATATTTCTAATAGGTGTCAAAAAACGTTCTGACACTGATTTAAATATCATAAGTCAAAACTTTGAAATCGCTTCAAGCCGAATTTTAAACATCAAAGATTGAATGGAGGTCAACATTTTGGAAGCAGGCTTTGTTGAATTCGATGCATTAATATTCTCGTCATATTTCTTTGAATACTTGATGAGATTCTTACTTTCTGACATATCAGAACCCAACCAATACATTTTGTGTATCAATTCAGAACACATGAATGCCCATTCCGCATCACACAAGTCACTCCATAAGGTATTTTCTGCCAGAAACATCATTGATTCCCAATTATACTCTGTGAAGGCAGTCGCTAGTGGATTGGCAGGTGTGTTACACAATGGACAAAGTGTGCTCTGAACTATTAACCAATACACGCACAAACTTTAAAGGGAATATACTGTACTGTGAAGACCAAAGGCCTTCAAAAAGAGATCGTGAGCAATCTTCTTGCCAATGGTCTTAAATTCATGTATTGTCCATTTTAGAAACTTACTGAAAGTTATTTGCCCTAAAATTATCCACATTTGGAGTAATTGATGATTAAATCACAAATTCTTAAAATGTTTGGCTCGAACATTTGGAGGGTATGTGATTCATTTTAAAATTACTCCAAATGTGGCTCATATGAGGAATGGACAATACATAACTTAAAGAGCATTGGCAGGAAGATTGCTCACGATCACCCTTTTGAAGGCATAATTTTGTCTTCCCGGTACAGTATATTCCTTTTAAAGTTATATTAACACCCAGTCACAATGGAAAGCTGATCAACACCTGGGAAAACAATCTGGGATAACTTTCTCACCTTAACAGTTACTACAGTGGCGCCGACGGTGGACTGGGAGGTCCGAGACAAGAGCGGCAAAGTATGCATGATGATGGGCTTCAGTGGAACGCTCACTTATTCGGTGGGTAACACTGTGTCTTATGTTACGTAATGGTCGTGTCGTCACCATAGAGAAGTGATATCCTCGCTATTACACTTTTGTTGGTCATGGCATATCGATGCCTTTCTATAGTTTGCTTGTAATAGTAAATATCCCATGCTAGATCATATACATGAATAAAAAACAAGGCATTAGCAATATTGTGTCTCGCCCACTTGCGAAAATAACCAGAAATATCGCGATCTCCGTTGCTACGCAAAAGAAAACTGAAACAAACAAATAAGCAACTTTAAACAGACAACATCAAAATCAGGTGCAAAATAGTGACTTTGAATAAATTTGCATAAATGTGCATGAGTAATGTTTGCCTAAATCTACATCAGTAATGCTCACACATGCTCACACAATTCTGTGCACAAGTTAGGAAGCCTTCACCAAGAGTCTTGCAAGTAAACTTTAATGTATGACCTCAAATGACCTTTGACCTTATCATGTGACCTCTTACAGCACAATAACATGCAGGTGCCCCCAGTGCATCCATCATCCAAGTTTGATTGCCATTGTAGCAACATGTGATGAGTTATGTGTGATAAGAGAGTCTTGCAAGTAAACTTTAACGTATGACCTCAAATGACCTTTGACCTTATCCTGTGACCTCCAACGGTACCATAACATGAAGGTACCCCCTGTGCATCTATGACCCAAGTTAGGTTGTAATCCAAGCAACCTATGTGAAGTTATTTGTCAAAAGAGAGTCTTGCAGGTAAACTTTAACGTATGACCTCAAATGACCTTTGACCTTATCCTGTGACCTCCAACGGTACCATAACATGAAGGTACCCCCAGTGCATCTATGACCCAAGTTAGGTTGTAATCCAAGCAACCCATGTGAAGTTATTTGTCAAAAGAGAGTCTTGCAGGTAAACTTTAACGTATGACCTTTGACCTTATCCTGTGACCTCCAACGCCACCATAACATGAAGGTACCCCCAGTGCGTCTATGACCCAAGTTAGGTTGTAATCCAAGCAACCCTTGTGAAGTTATGGATCATAAGAGAGTCTTGCAGGTAGAGTTTAACATTTGTGACGGACGACGGACGACGGACGACGGACGGACGACGGACGGACGACGGACGGACGCCATTTGGATCCCTTAGTCTCGCCTTCACCTCCGGTGGGCGAGACAAAAAAAGACAGCGGGATTCGAACCTGACATCGACTGTGACTTAACCAGAAGGCCACGTACGTCTTGTCCACAAAGTCACGATAATTAGGTCACAAATACCAAAGGGTGTGTTAATTATTTATCATTACGTAAAGTTCAGATGAGTATCATGTGACCGATTGTACATCATTATCATCAAACAGAGTGGAAGACTGTGTCTTGCACAATTAATGTGCATTGTTGTGTTCTGTAGCAATCATCTGATACACACAAAATGTTTAGGTCCAAAATTTGCCCCAAAGTTGATTTCTCATTTAATATTCAAGGTATCATTATAAGAAAGATATCTTATAAGAAACCTGCTTCTAAAGCAATTACATCCTTTGACTTTATGATATAATTTAATTTCAGCTTGATTCGAGTTGTAACTGAAACCAATTGTTTTCCAAAGTGTCATACGTTTTTACACCTTGTAGAACATCGTCAGTATCATCCCGAAGACGGCTGACGCCGGACACTCTAATTGTACGGCGGGCGAATTCATCGTCGACTTTACAGATGGTAATCACCACTGGAACCTGCAACTAACTTTCACTGCGGGGAAGAGCTCATATCAGCTTGCAGGGATTGGCGCGACCATCATCACAGGCTGTACGTACGCTCTCCTCCTTCTCTCCTACACACTCACCCCTAGTCTAGTTACTAGGCTGTGAAGTGCATGGAGACAAGCTATTCTGTTAACAAATATGTCTGGTAACACAGACTACGTCCTTGATTGCATACTGGTTCCTTCTCCTCTCAGGATTGGATTAGGGCGTAGTCTGTGTTACCAGACATAGTTGACAACAGACTCGGTTACCTAGTAATTAGGCTAACTCACCCCCATTGCAAAGATCCTAATCATACGATGTGTGCTGGCAGTAAATGAATGACTAAGAGCACAACATTTGTGTAGGATTTTCTCCTGTATCCCACGGCAAGGCTACGATGACTACATTCTTCACAAAGTCAGTCTACTGACTACTGACACAGGACATACCGCTCAAGTGTATAAAGCATATCAGGGATGTGTTATGGAAGGATAGGAGCAACTTTCTTTCTTTGAACCCATGTGCCAAGCCGCTGAAAAGTTACGGTGTTCTCAACTGGTGCTGTTCAGGTGTTTGAACAATTATGAACATGAGTGTGTGGCAACGGTTCCTCAGAGAGAACAAAAGAAATGTACAGTCTCATTTCGCTTGTCCCGTTCTGTTAATGACATTAATACTTCCATGAGCACAACAGGTATCAGCAAACACAAATAAACAAGTTTTTCAAGTAAAATATCTCTGCTTCACGCAAACACACACAAACGCCGTTAATGATAACACACAGCTTAATATATCATTTTGAGGGTGGTTGAATCTCCCAAATGCACAAGTTGTCGGAAAGTGAAGAAATTGGTCAGTTTGTAATTAATACAAATAGCTTATATGTCCGATTTTTAATGATTCCTCAATACTTTTCGAAACAAAAGCGGAGTATTAGGATCTGTCATTATCTGCCGTTAACTTCCTTATAGTTTGCAAAAATTTGTCAAAAACAAAACGTCTACAGATAAATGGGAAATTAAAGAAATTTCTTTTCAAGTTGACATCAGCTAAATGTCGGCTCGGCACATGGAACATCAAAGCATTGTAATGATTATGGAATTCTTTTGACATCCATGAGCACGCTTTAGAACCCATACAGATGTTTGAATGTATTATGCTCGAGTTTCTACTCCTTCCTATAACACTTCCCTGAGCATATCATGGCAAAACGTACGTCAAATGGAAAAAAGATAATGTATCATGTTTTTAAAAACAAACTATTTTCAGGTTTTATAGGGAGCAATCATTGATCACTTAACATGTCTTGGCATTGAGAGACAGAGACACGTGCAAAGTTCTTTCACTCTCTTTGAACCAGGTAAAATTCTAGAGGTTAGGATTTGTGTGTTCTAATCGTAAACAATAATTACAACAGTGGCACTTACAAATAGCGTGTACATGCTATATCTCGCGTGATTATCAATGTTATATTGATTGCATTTCCATGTAGGGGACTTTAGCTATTTCAGCAGAACTGAGGACTTCTTCACAGTGGCTCTGGGGGATTACTACCGCTGTAACTTCTTCAATCTGACCAGTGGCTTGTTCTCGGTTAACCTGACCTCACCAGTTTTCCAACCCTTTGTCCAGAAGACCGGCTTGGGCAACGGTAAGGATGACCCTAAGACTGAAGTGTCTATTCCAGCGGTAGGTACGAGAATGAGACTAGGACAGATTCTGACAATGATGTGAGAATGCCCCCCTCCCCCCCCCCCCCCCCCCCCCGTCCCGCGTGCTGCAGATAATACTAGGTTAGATAATGGTCAACATGAGGGCATCTATGTATCAGCGGAACATACGTTGCTTAGAATGATCGAATGTGATCAAGCATGTTTTCGATGTACCTAGCACATGATGGCAGTTGTATACCCCCCCACACACACAAACACACGCACACACACCCACACACACGCGCGCGCGCATGTAATATGAATGAAATCTTATATGATGCAGTAATTGTTATAAAATGAAAATTTCTATTCGCAATGGTGAGGCGATGAAACAAATTAACGGCAATAGCATTAGCTAGTTTAGAATCCCAAGAATGGGGCTTGTGTTTAGTCATTTTGACGACAAGAAATTGCAACTTCAGCGAAAATACATCAGCGACGCATACAAGGTTTAAAAAACCAGGAAGGTTCTAGAACTGGAGTCGGAACGAAGAGTAATTTATTCCTACACCAGTTGCGTTCATTGATAGCACAATAGAATATTTGACGCGTTCGGTTCTATGAACGAGGAACGTCCGCCGCCAAATATGCAAGACAAATTTTGGATGCATTTAGAATTCTGTATGCGCAGAAGATTTCAGATCACTTCATGTACTAAAGTGCATGTGCAGTAATAGTACGTGAATTTCAGATTAAATTGTTGCTTCGTTTCTGTAATAAAAGGAGAATACTGTAGAAAACATGTCAGAGAAATGCCTCCATGTCGCACATTGGGCAATCATATTTCCTTTCAAATATCTTTTAAATCGTTTCTTGAGTGTTTCACCTTCCATAGAAACAAGATCGATTTCATGTACGGAGATGTCCGAAAAAGTTACGGACCAAATTCTTTGTACAATGTTATCAAAATTTCCCTTCGCTCACCCCCAATCTAATTTCCAGTGTGTGTAATAAGATCAGCCATGATCTCCCAGCGAAGGCTGAACGGTTGACATATTTATCGAACCACATTTTCTTCTGTTATTTAGAGAAGGCACTGCCTAATTAGAAATACAGCGTATTGATTGAAACACCTGAATGTCTTGAATTTTTATGAGGCGGCGGTCATCATAGATCGAAGGAAGTCTATCCGATCGCAGTCCATTAATGATAGGTCCATGAAAAAACACACCAAGGAAAGAGATGATGAAGACCGAGGGAGGGGCGAGAAACGTCCGCTGGTAACTGTTTCTATGGCAGAGTGACACCGTCCAAGCTCCAAGCAAATCATTCAAAAGGCATGAAGACGGAATGGACACATCTAAACGCGATATTGGCATATATACTCCACCGAGTGCCACTCACTTTAATCTTGCCATTTCAAGTAGTGCTCACCAAACATCGTCAATGCTGACAACAAACAATAGTGATTCCTGACTCCGATGCACATATCTCAGTGCATTTGCTCCTGTAGATAGAGCGATGTATAAATGCTTATCACTGTTTAAAAAAAAAAACAAGTTCGTACCGTTCCGCGATTTCTCTCTGTCTCTGTCTCTTCTTCATCTTGCCCCATTGTCTTCTTCAAATCTAACACAATGCAGTTTCCGACTGTAAAAATGAGTCCAACTCTCACGTCATCATCGCTGTCGTCGTCAGTCTCCTCGCCGTCATCATCATCGCCGTCGCAGCCGGTCTCTTCGTGTACTATCGACGTCGCGACCCCAAAGACCCCCCTTACAACCGTGTCAACTAAATCGAATGCATACTGATATCCTGGATGTAAACTAGTTTGCATCAGAAACAAGTGCAGATGTTAAACACAAATTATGTTAAAGACAGCCAGTCCCTTTTTCAGATCACCACAAAACCATCGAAACATTGGCAAAACATATAGAGAAGGGTTAGCAAGCTCTATATTCACAATTTGAAACTGATACGTAGTGTAAAATTCAAATAATGCACGTAAACAACATGTGATTAATAGTCTTTACCTCAGGCTCTTAGCAGTTTGTGTTGAAATATCTGCTTTATTGATTAATCTGTTTATTAAATTATAAAACGCATTATGAAAAAAAATTGTTTTATGGAAGGGATCATCTCCAAAGTTTGATGGTTACTCATAAAATTAGGATTTCACACACGCATAATAACCACATAGATACTGTAACAAAGACTAATACTTTTTTCGTAGTACGAAAAAAGTCGGTTTGAAATTCAACGGCTGAAATTTTTTACATATACAGAAAGCTTCAACATGCCATATTCTTAGAAATGGTCTTGAATCACACTTTCTTCAATTTACGATCGTGATGGACGATTTCAAATTTTAAGCTTGCAAAAGGGACGGACAATCTTTAAAACTATAAGCCTGAACCTATCAAACCAATGCTGAAACCTTCTACATCAACCCTAGATATAGACTTTTTCTAAATCATAATCCGTTGGCGGTGTATTCTTCACAGCCCTGACATTTTCGCTGCTCACTAAGTCTTCATTCATATGAAAGCATTTAAATGACAGCAAAGTTCTCAAATACTTTTTCAAGTAAATTCTAAAAAATACTTATAAAAGTACTGAAATAGGTTATCGGAGTTATAAAATCAGATAAGTGGAAGGGTACGAAATAAAAAAAAATACTTCAAACATAAGATAGGGAAGCAGGAACAGAGTGGTTTGGGGAATTACAATCACCCCTTCTCAACTAGGAATGGAGGTTGTGGAGAGACACACATGACTTAACGATGACTATTTGTAAATACCTGATGATTGTGGGTTTTTTGGCATCAGACCGTTGTGATTGTGTCAAGTAGGTCTATCCTTCACGCGCTTGTCAAAGTGGTGATTATGAGTCTAGTTTATCACGAAAGCACTGATGTATAACTAGCTAAGTATGAAGGGAAATCATGTGCACATCACTGCGTTACAACAATGGCTACACAGATAGGGCGTACCGCGAATATGATATGAAAATATGAAATCACAAGCCAAGGAACAAAAATCATTATAAGATAACAAAGATTTTACTGTTACTGTTCATAAGATGGTGTAGACCTACACCAAATGATTTTTTTTATATTATCGGCAAGCCACATTCTTACTTTGAAAAAGAGTCGAGTTGCAGTTCTTTTCTTCATCATTCACGTTATGGTTGACCATGAATTTTACGGATATAATGGGTCATATATTGTATACATTTTTGTATAAGCATATAATGCAACTCTTTTTGTATAATTTCGTAGATGTATCAGTAGTCCTGCTTTAAAAAAAAAACATAGCCACGCTGTAGTGTTTATTAGTATCAATTTATACGGACTGTATATTATAATGATTTGATAATCAGTCATGCTTCTATACTTTTTGTCATGTTTTACTCTATTGAAATTATGTTGGCTAACCAATTACTTCATATTCACGCTCAGTAGTTTTAGTGCATGCTATTAACATGAAAAGTACTGAAATCATAAAAGTTGCATTCAATGTAGCATCCGGAAGGATAACAATATATCTAGTGGCATATAGATTTGTGTTATTTGTTAAGTCTGATTATTACCAGTACATACTACATGTACTATGTGTATTTCGATTATAAAACGATTAGTGGGAGCAAACCGACAGATCCCGGTAAATATCGTTATTACATTGACATTTATGGGAACAATCCTAGATTAAGGATCTATCATGTACATTGATCGATCTCATGTCATTTAGTGTACTCATCAATGATTGAAAACAGGTGTTCAATCCATTTGAAATTATCAGCATGTTCCCCATATAATGTGTCTGAACCGTTAAATAATCATATGATATTGAATGCACTTGAGTGGTATCGACGAGTGCAATATTCATGCTGATGAATGCAATATATCTGATATACCACGAAAGAAATTCAAGACGAGAAATACTTGTGTACAAGAATGAGGTCGTCTGTCAATGCAAATTCATGCAAAGACATAGCTGACAAATGCACAGAATTTGTCGCATATACTGGTGACACCATCTATTCATTACAAATCAGGGGAAACGCTGAAGCAAGCTCATAGCTAAACTACAACATACTAACATTTCAGAGACTTGTCTGAAATGGTCGCGTCTATGTGCTAACACAATGTAGATAATAGTCATTTATAAAAATAAAAAAAAAGGGGCGAGAGAAAAAAATGGTAAAGAGAATGTCAAAGAAAAGGACATAGTAAGGTAAAGAGTAGGAGGAGGCAAAAATCACATTGCAAAAGGAATGAAATAATGACCCTACCCACTCCAGATAATGCAATGAAGATGATATGGACCAGGTTTCGTTAGTATTGAAGATATCGTTGATAAAAAATTTTCATGATGAAAACACAGAATGGCACGTACATGACGTCACGACTGACTGATCAAGTTGAAACTAAGTCATTTTGCATAATATAGATAAATGAAATGAAATGAAATGAAATATGTGACAAAGATACTGTAAAATTTTCATTATGATTGAATCAGTAGTTTGGGAGAAAAACGACTTAAAAAATATAGATTCTGTCAGTATTTTTCATCCTAACTATAATGCTTTAAATTGTAGATGACGTTATTCTAGAAAGATAACATGTGATTTGTGTTGATAATGCATGTCATGTATGACACAATGTACTATGTTTATACTGTAAGAACAATTATGTTCCTCTTTATATCATTTTGTATAATTATGAATTATGAAAATCTGAATAAAGGCAAAACAGCTTTCAAAAATTGTGATACCACTATTTCAAGTTTCAATGGAGATTTTGGGCATGATCCCGACATATCTCATTAAAAAATGGAGACAACGTTCCAGAAAGCTTATAGACTCAGCTACAACATACTCAAATTACAGAGTAAAATCGTCAAACATAAGTGAGATACAGCTCCTAGAAGATCGTCATGTCATTTCATGACTTCAAATAAATGCCGCTTCAATTGACATAACACGTACATACCTCCGATGTTGACATTAATGCGTATAATGCAATTTACACCTTGAATACGTCATGAAAATGAAAAATAAAGGAAATTACTAGCACAGAGCAAGGTCTCAGCTACAACATAATGAAATTTGAAAGAGAATTGATTGAGGATTACTGAGATACGCAAAACGGGTAAAAAAAAGTCCATGACATACATGAACATTCATTTTTTCGATTCATATATGCCAATCATGATGACGTCGAAATAAATTTCCGGCTAGATTAAACATGAAATCACATCTACATTTCCCACTCTTTCGGGACAATAAAAACAAATTGTGGGTCACCAGCCAGAGCTGTGGCCGATTGAAAGTCGTCATATTTTTTTACTATATTTGCACATAAAGACGTATCGACGCACTCACAGACTTTCAACTTTGACGCCCCCGCACGACCTTGTTATTCCAACGAAATGGCTCAAAATTGCAGGATGTGATGTTTGTAGTGTCAGAAACATGAAACGAGTAAACAAAATGGAATTTTGACGCCGTGTTCGCGTTTATAAACTTTGCACACTTGTAAATGCATTAACGCTCGTTTTTTCGTAATGAAATCAATTGTCTTCATGTTAAATTTATTCACGTCAAATTTCATTTAGATCCAACTATCCATTCTAGAGAAATATGTAGTAATAGCGTTTCATTAAATTGCTCGTTGATGACGCCACAATCACGTGAAGACTTTTGCAAAAAGATTACATCAATACAAAGAAGTGACGAAAGTTTCAATAGAATTGATGGAAGTACTTATTAGTTCTGCGTGGCACAAAAAAAGTGGGGGTGAAGGAATAAAAATAAAGAGAAAGAAAAAGAAAATTCTGACGAAATCAAGATGTGATCTGTCGATTGCGACAAACCACCTTCCACGACAACAGAAATGGGTTCAATTTAAACCAAAAAAAAAAAGAAAAAGAAAAACAGGGGTTTACTCACCTGTATCAAATCCGCCTCGCGCATGTTAAAGAATGCGCGCGCGCAATCAAACCCATGCGCAATTTCCCCATTGATACTGGTAACATAAAATAAATAGGACAGCTAATATGGAATCAATATTGCATGCCAGCAAGCAAACCTCTAGCTGGAAGGATGATTAATACAAGGTTTTATTATATCGAAAAATTGGATTGTAAAAATATATGTAATAACCATGCATAGTACGCGTTAAATAATCATGTATAGTACGCCTTAAGTAATCTTGCGTAGATATCAATATTGAGTGGTTGATACACCCCTCTCATACACGCACACGCACACACACACACACACGCACGCCCACACACACACACACACATACACACACACACACCCGCACGCCCACACACACACACACACACAAACACACACACACACACTCTTTCTTCCTCTTTATCTGTCGTACACACATACACACATGAACACACACACATCTACATGTTGTATCTCTCTCTCATTTTCTCATTTTTCATTTTTACCTTGCTCTCAACCAAATTCTTGTGATATGAATTAAATCTAAAATGCTTTACATTCACCCCCATTGCAATATCACTAACAACACCTTTGTTATGGTACTTCACGTAAACACATTCTCGAGATCTGCATCGTCATGTTCAGATGTTAGGCCGTCGAGATTGTTCGTTTTATAGACTATTTGGTCTGCCAATAATGAGGCATGTAGGCTTAAAAGGTCGTTTTTCTCGCAATGTCCAACAAAGATGTAGGCATAATAGCCTTGTAGGCACTATTTCTTTGAACCATGTTCGATATCTAGATCTGCTCTCCAATGATAGGCTGGTGATTTTGTTTTTGTTGTTGGTGATAAACAATTTGATTTCGCCAACGATGGGGCATGTATTAAGGTGTTGTTTCTCGCAATGGCCAACAAGACGTATATATCGTTATTACCATACCTAGGTCTTTATGTATAGGCCAAGTCTGTGTATGTATGTATGTGTGAACCATAGAGTTAAATACGTACTAAACTATATAACTCTATGGTGTGAACGGATCCGTGCGCGCTTTTTTCTTGACCTCATCCACAGTACAATACAACCATAGCTATTACCAAAGACCTTAGACTGATTACTCGCGCGTATTTGCACACAAAAAAGTGTAGGACGCCATAGGGCGAAACCGCCGCCATTTTAGGATGCAGAGTAGCGCGATGGCTGCGTGGCTGCATGCAGTGCGCGTACAATTTTTTTAGAGAAATTATGGGTGAACCCAGGAATATTTCTAAAAATTTATGCTACCATACATGTATAAACTGATTCCCCCACCCCCACCTCTCATTTGCCCCCTTTTGTTCTCACACATCCAGGCCCATACGGAGAGTAACCCGTCTTGCGCTGCTTCGTAGCGTTCTAGGCCTTTGGGTATTACTAAGTAATTCCTTACAATGAGGGATGCCAATATCCTCTTGAGAAAATAGACATTTAGGGCATTATACATAACATTAGACAGTGCACTGTCCATGAGACGTCACAAAATGAAAACTGTAAAAAAAAATCGTAACTTTCTTATCCTTTGACCAATTTTCTTGAAACCTTCATTACTTTGTTTCATTCATGTTCTTGCTTAACTTCTATATAAAAAAAAATGACTAATATTCAGGGTGGTCTTTCCATATCAAGGCTTTCACATAGCGTATACTGTGAAACTCATCGTAATAATCATTGTATTTTTAAGTTATTTACCTGGCAAGAATCCCCTGAAATCTACAAAGAACTCGACAGGGAACTTGATCTGTCCGATCTCCTCGGCTGAGCAGCGGGGCGTGAGTCGTGAAGGCACGTAGTAACGCTTCTTCAGCTGCTGCGTATCCTCTGATAAACTCTGTTTGCAAATTAAAAAAGAATGAAACTCTGAATGAAAATAAATCAAGCTCAATTGAATAAAAGCAGAACAATCGGAAAAACATATTGGTAAAAATTTGGAAAAAAATCAAATAATGTATTATCGTAGGAGGTTGTGAACTTTTTAAAATTATGATTATTAACAATGATTCCTGGGGGGCATTTCATCAACATTTTTCGTCTGACAAGTTGTCTTTCTCTGACAGTTACCATAGTAACAGTCAGATGCTAGTACCTCTCAGCCAATCAAAGCTGAGGATTTCACTGAAATTATCAGCAATGACCATTTAGTGAGTGCTGACAACTTTCATGAAATGCCCTACTGATAACTAAACTATTATTGTCAACTCTATTGGCCTGAAATGATGTACTGTATAGAATTGTCATACTGTTTTTATGTACCATGCGTTAGCAAGACAATACCCAGATACAGCCTACTTTTGATTTAGAGAGTACACTTACAAAGCTCGTGATGGAGATTTTTAAGCACAACACAAATAACTTCCTCATGATATGTCTGACTTTCCCAAACATTTGCTTATCTTTGTCTCTCATTTTCCAGATGATTGACTCTAGCGAAAGAGAAAGAGGGAGACATAGATGAAGAAAAGAGACAAATGTGACAGGAGAGGAAGTGTGAAGAGAGAAGAGATTGATTCTACTTTATCTTATCTTACTAATACACAATAACATTTGTAGTGTAATATTTTGGTATTGAAATTGAAAATAAATTAGGTAGAATGGATTAAAACACATACATTCATAACTAAAAACTACTTCTACTTCATTGAATGCTGGAATGGTTTTGCTGGAGCCTCGCAAAACAGGTTTGAACTTTGCCATGAACTCCACAAAGAAGAGATAGAATGTGGGGGAGGGACAGTGAGAGGAGGGCAGAGGGGGAAAGAGAGGGGGATGGAGGGAAAATGGACATACATAACACCTACTTCTAGTTCATCGAAGCTCAGCATTCGCTGGAATGGTTCCGCCGGAGCCTCGCAGATCAGGTCGAACTTTGCCATAAGCTCCACAAGGGCCTCCTTCTGCTCCTGGAGGCTCTGCCACATGTGGTGGATCAGTCGCTCCTCCAGGATCCCATCCTCCTCCAGGGAGCTCCAGGCATCGCTCACTATCCCATCCTGGAGCACGGGTGGGAAGGGAGTTGGTAGAAGGAGAGAGGGGGGCGGGGAGAGGAAGAGAGAGAGAGGAATAGAGAGGGAGGGAGAGAGAGAGAGAGAGAGAGAGAGGGAGGGAGAGTAGAGAGAGAGCGAGTGAGGGAGAGATTGTGAGATTTATAGAGAGAGAGAAATAAAAAGACGGGGTAGAGAAGGAAGTAGAAGGGGGAAGAGGGAGTAGAAAGGGTGAGGGAGAGGGAGTGAGATATAGAGGGAGAGAAACAAAAGAGGGGGTAGAGAAGGAGCGAGAGGAGGGAGAGGGAGGGAAAGGGATAGAGAAAGATGGTAAGCAATAGAGAGAAAGAGAGGATGCATTAGAGTTAGAAAGAGAAAGAGAAAAAGAGAGAGAGAGAGAGGGGGGAGGGGAGGGAGGGGGTAGAAAGCGATGGGGTACACAAAGAGAGTGGGATCAGAAGTATGAAGATTACATTTAATTCCTTGCATTAAACAGTTAATTTTGTATAATGTCTCTGCAAAATTGCACTTCATACAATTACACAAATGTAGGCCTAGTACTTCATAACAGAAAAAAATGAGAAAGAGAAAATTGTGCACACAATTGTGATAAATCAAGTAACACATTAATCACTTATCACACCGCTGCCACCATCGTGCACTCAGACGGAGCTTACAAGATGAAAGGTCAAAAGTTACAGATAAATCCAGTGTCATGATCTATCCTTACCCTCTCTTCTGGATCCAGAATGGCGATGGCCTGTTTGAAGACATATATTAACCACTCAATGGAGGATAACCACATCATGAAGTATATCCAATAAAAACCATAATGTCAAAGGTCAAGGGTCACAGAAAGATCAAGGTCATCTTTCCTTACCCTGGCTCTCTTCTGGATCCAGAATGACCTGCTTAAAGACATCTATCAATCCCTGTGGATTGAGGATGACCATATCATGGAGTAGCCAATGAATGAATAGCACAAGCATATTTCAAAGGTCAAAGGTCAAGGGTCACAGAGAAATCAAGGGTCATCATTCCTTACCCTCTTTTCTGGATCCAGAATAGTGATGACTTGTTTGAAGACATCTATCAACCATTGTGGATTGAGGATAACCATATCCCTGAGGAGGGACTCCTGGTCGTCCATATCTCCAAAGTACACCAAGTAGCCGAGGTCATGGTAGAAGTTCAACATCGTGACCAGCTCCCTCTCCGTCTCCATTCCGACAGGTCTTGTGAGTTCTTTGGTCTGTGAAGCCAATCAAAAAAAAAATCATTTTTTGTTACGAGTGCACATATAAGGTGTGTTATTGAAATATTAATTACGGCACTAGTGGTAATATACCCTAAAGCTTGTCTGAGGTTTGTCTAAATACATAGTAACAACTAAAAGGTTTGAAATGGATTCCACCCATTATTCCACCTATTAAAACTAAATCGCTAGATACAGGTGAATCTAAGAACACATTACTACATACTTAAGGAAGAAGTTGTGAAGCGAAATATTCAGAAAATTGTCTATTGAAGAGGAGATATATTTATTCTTCATATCTTAAACAAATCGAGAATTAAAGATTCAAAATTAGGTTATTATGACTGCAATATTACACATTATGCAATGTATTTGATCACTGTATTACACCTCGACAATAAGCTGGTTTTACAGTTTAAAGACAGAATGTCCTTCTTGCAAAAACACAGTAACTGGAAGCTGGAAACTTACTTCAAGCGAAATTATAGCAATCAGGAAATTTTAGGGTTTTGGGCGGGTCGTCCAAAACCTAAAGCCTAGAAACCGGAGACCACTGCTCACCATGGTCCACGGCAGAGTGCATGCGTTCAATGGTGGAATGTCCACAATGCGTCATGGTGACAGGGACAATGCAATTATGCATGTAGGCTATGGTCGGTACATTTCAAATGTCAACAAGGATAGTTTTTCACTTTTCCTGAAAATGTTCATGAAGCTATGACTCAGATTTCATACACATTATGGTTAGGGTATACTGCTGATGCCTTTTTCATGACTTTTGCAAATGGGAAACCCTGTGTTTAAGTCCATCGTTAAATTTTACACACTATAGGGATTTATTTAGTGCATTTTAGTAACTATAACGGATTATAATGAAGGTCTTCTGGGGTAATTTCAAGATTATTTTTTTTTAGGTATAAAGAGCAGTTAGTAAGGACAACTTGCTCCATCTTGAAAATGAAACGGGATAACGCATATTATATTCCACATACTAAGAATGTTGCTATATGATTGGTCAAGAGTTGATCATTTGATAAAGAGTAGTTTTGCCCATCTGACCACCTGAGAAGAAAAGTTTGTTACACTCTAGGTGATAGTACTTTTTGGTTTTGCTGATCCCTTTACTCCTCACAGTCCTAACGTGTGATCAATATTCCGAGTACGCGCGAAATAAAAGTGCGTTACACTCAGACTATCAATTGACAGTAGCTCCTACTGACGCGTCCTAAGGCGCGTCCTAACGCGTGTTCCCCATGGCAGCGGCTCGGGGTTAGGTAGAGAAGTAAACATTAGTGTTGTACGTCAAATTGTCATTTTTGGTACAAATAGTTGGTTTTCAGATGTGGAATATAAGGCAAATAATCAACGTTTGGTTTCAGGCAATGAAACGAACGATCACTTCCTTGGCGATCTGAATGTATACGCTATCTTTCCTCAGCTTACCTTCACCAATGTTGATTATTTGCTTACTATCTTTACTGAACTAAAGTTTCATCTTATTGGAAAATAGGACCATAAAAATATCATTTGCTGAATTGTTTACAACAAAACATTTTAATAGCTATCCTTATCCTGGAATGGCGGGATGTATGCCTAAAATCTATCTTAAAAAAAAGATTTTAATTTTCCATTCCTGAAAGAGGTAGAGAGGAGAGAGATGGAGAGAGAGGAAGAGAGAGGAAGAGAGAAAGATATAGAGAGAGATATAGACAGGGAGAGAACAAAATGAGATTAAGAGGGAAAGAGAGAGAGAGAGAGATATAGAGAGAGGTAGGTGTTGGATATGGGGGTACAGTGCGAAGAGAGGAAGAGGAGGGGGAGGGGATGGAAAGAGGATAAATAAAATACAAGGAGACAGAGAGACAGAGAGAACGAAAACAGACAAATATAACAGGACATACGCCTCTCTTTTAAAAAGAATGATTAGAGTTTGACGTTTCATTCCTGTCTTACCTGCTCCAGGGACATGAAGTTAATCTTTCCTTCCGCTAGCGCCTCCTCAAACAGCAACCATCTCAACGGGATCTCCTCTCCCATGTAGGGCTCCTCCATAGCAACCGTCTCTATGTGCCTTCGCAGAGCAATCATCTACAAAAAAAGGGAACTGATAAATTGGTTTGCAACACATGAAAAAAAAATTGAATCAAATGGAATATTTATTTGTTTACCACATATTTTACATAAAATATACAAACACATGGAAAAACAAGTTTGAATCCATAAATGAATACGGACAGAAATAACCAAGAAAAGAAAACCCCATAAACATGAAAATTTTCCTGTACATATGTATAATATTGAAAAAATATTACAAAATGTAGGGGGACCTTTAAAAAAAATAGGCTTTGGGGTAATACGCTCCCATTTAAAATACATGAAATTATATGTTTCACGACACTATGAATAGACTGATACATAATTACGAGTGAAATCAAAAGGTATTTAAACCCATCTGTAAAACCATCCGAAGGGAGACCAGAAAAGAGCAATCTTTACAGACAGGTAATCTTTAAAGAAGGACACAGTGGGTAGAAATTTTCAAATAGTGTAAATACCACAGAAAATGGAAGAAAATACTGTATTAGCACTTTCCTCATGATATTAAAAGTGAACTATGATTTTAAGTGGAATCTTACGATCATTTTCATCCAGGACATACCTCCTCATCCTTTCCATCCAAACTATTTTCTACTGCGTAGTACTTGGGAACAACGTGGCACTCAAATGGTTTCTTCTTGATAGTCTTGCGGATCTTTTCAAATGCTGAGTCAATCTACAATTGAGAAGGATAAAGAGCACTTCATGGGTTACGGTTAGGATATCCTAACACTAACAAGATGGCTGTGACCCTAGGCTGCAGTTATAAACAAGAAATAATTTAGACCCCTAAAAAACAGTAATAACCATTAATTCAAATCTATTAGTCATATCATAACACGCATCTTTGTACCCGTTTCTTCTTCTACTACTTCTTCTTCTTCTTCTACTTCTTCTTCTTCTTCTTCTTCTCCTTCTTCTTCTTCTTCTTCTTCTTCTCCTCATCCTCTTCTCCCCTGAAAATCCTGGATTTTAGGGCTCTAAATCATTTTTGGATGCTAACTTCATAGCGGCCTTTGGATAAGGGTTATGGTTAGGATATCTTCACACTAACAATATGACTCTAAACCTCGGCTGAAGTTGGCAAACTAAAATATAATTCAAATTTTTAAAACCCAGGAATGTCCATCCAACATTCAAATCAAATGAAAAAACAAGGTTGTTCGCGAGGTTGTTTCGCCTGATTTTGCACTCGATAAACAATGCTAATTTTTGTGAAGAAATGAGATCAAGTTAAACAAAAACTTTAACATTTTTGTAACAGAGCAACAGACCAACAGGAAAAGTGATTACGAGGTCTCTGCCGAACTTTGTTCAGGCGAGACAAAAACACCCCTTTACCTTTTTCTTCTTCTCTTTCGCATCACCCTTTACACTCTCGCGATGCGTGCCGACAATGAAGATGGGTGGCGACTTCTGGTGCGCTTTGCGAGCCTTGTTATTGTTAACGCTTGGGGGCGCCACAGCATGTGAAAAGATGGAGCAAAGCCAGAAGTTGATGAACTGCAGTGACGTCAGCTCCGCTTTTGAACTACCTTTGGCCTGGATATTCACGAATGAAAATGTGAAGTGGTCAATTGAAACTTTTTCCTGAGATGCCAGCCGCTGTAAGTATACCTCTGCCCTCAAAAGTTTTATTCAAACTCTTTTCAAAAGCAATAATTAACAAAAAATAGTTTCTATATGTTTTAACCTCCAAATAACGCACATTAATTAAGAAGAACATTTGACACTTGACACATATGATAGCCAAATAAAGTTGCCTCTATAGGATTTGTGTGTATAAAGCATTCATTAACATTTTAAAGTTTGTGGGGTTGGACAGTTCATTCCCTTGATATGACTCTCCTCCATACTGTCCTGTCATTTGGGTCAATGTGGGTAATGTTCAGTATTCTTCTATCCTCCCATGTCTTGCAAGGTATCCCACATGAATTCCTCCCAACAACTGTGACATTTAGTTTTCTCTGGAGCCAGTGGGTCTCTTCTCTCGTAGCCACATGACCATACCATCTCAACCTGCTCTTCCTCATCACCTGTCCTATCCTTTCCAGGCACATTGGCTGGAGAAGGCCCCGATTCATACATGATGAAACATCATGGTTGATTCGACATCATTGATTTCGTCATCAAAATCACTATGGTCTATGAGTTTGTCCACATAATTACAGAAAAAATTGATATCACCCACTCTTGTCATTCTGTCATGAAAATCAATGATTTTGTGACAGCATCAAATTCTAACTTTGCGCCGCATGAAGGTAACCAATTTGTGGAAACTGTCCTTTCTACGTGACCATCATCGCCTGACTCACCGTTTCATAGAATTCATCTCGACGGTCCGGAGGTACCACACAGTCCAAGTCTTGACTCAGATCAAAGACGATGATGTAGACAGCGCGCCATGTTAGAAATACCTAATGTGAGGGCAGTTGATATTTCAAAGTTTAACCCATGACAAACCACGGAATAATCATCAATTCACAGTGCTGAATACTAGAGAACTGACACAATCACTTTTTCATGCTTCACACTGCAAACATCAATAACATACATCGTGGGCTTTAATATCATAATGCGCTTTTAAAGGAGAATTAAACACCTTTTATAAACGCTTATAGTACATCTGGTTTTTCTCAACCCTTTATCCAATCTGGTCCTATTTTTTAAATGTGCATTTCTTAGCAAATTCATTTCTACTAATCATGATTCTTGTTAGATTCACAACTTCCTTATCATAATGTCTGATATTTCTTGGACCGTTACCAATCTGATTCATTGATTTCTCAGTTTCTATCACATGTTATCCAATGACAGGGAATCATTTTTCCTTGAATATTGCAGAATTCACATATCATATAAATAAGATAAACTGCAGAAATGTGGAGGAGGAATAGAATGGAAGGGGGAGGAGGTAAGGACTCAGGAGTTGGAAGGGTTGCGGGGAAGATTGTTAGAAACCGACGCTTGGAAATCACCTGATGTGTAGTGTAGTAGATGTCATGGCCAGCAAAATCCCAGATGCTCAGGGACACCTCGCTTCTCACCCCGCCCCCATCCGGAGAGTCGACTCCCCCTTGCTGCTTCAATCTCACCTGTTCCTTGATCATCTTCTCTACCAGACTTGCAATTTGATTGGGCATTGTGTTGTCGCTAGGTGTCGATGGTGCCGATATGGCAGTATTCGCGACAAATGCATCTGTATACACATAAAGTAACAGAGTGCCTTCCATATGTTAATCATCAATTATTAAAGGAAATAATTGTTTTGTGCTCAATAGAGTACTGCAATACATAACTCATGACATCAGACTTGAAAAGTATCCCCCCAAATCTTTTGTATATGATACCCCCCCCCCCCCCCCGTCCTAATTTGATTCGGCATTGCTAGGCGTGACCGGTGCCGATATAGCAGTATCCATGACAAATGTATCTGTTGAAACACAAATAAACGGAGTGCATTCCATATGTAAATAATCAATGATTAACCTATTTTCTGGCTTTGTGAACCCTGGTCCGGTTAGAGTGTCACAGTTTGCTATGGAAGTGCAGTAACCAAAGGAAAGTTGGTTTACTAGGGTATTTCAGGTTATTTATAGCCTGTGGTTTATTGTCTGAGAGTAGATTGTATGGGGATCATGCTGTTTTAATAGCACCTGAGTGGAAAAAAAAAACAAGCCGGCTTACATGCGGGCTCAGTAAAGAACAGAGAGGTGTTTCACCAAGCTGTTCGTAAGTTACGAACGACTTCACAAACGACTGGTGATCCCTTCTTGTGCAAAATGCAATACAATGTACCACACTTTGTTCATTGGGAATCTGATTTAGCAAAAGAAGGGATAACCAGTCATTCGTAAAGTCGTTCGTAACTTACAAACAGCTTGGTGAAACACCTCCCAGGTTACTAATACATTATGAAGGTAAGCAAATACGTTTTTCCTCGACAGGATAACGTATTACGTGGTTCGGGGTTCGGGGTATCTTTTTCATGACATCAAGCATTAGTCATATCGCCCTGCAGCTGAGTCTAACATTGTACAGATTAATTGACATCACAGGATACGGTATGTTCTTTTTTACACTATAGTATACATGTAAATGGTGGCAGTGTTTGGATATTGACAATTAAACTAACCTTACTGCACAGGAGAACAGTGCCTTCTTTTTTTGTGTGTGTAATGTAATACTGTAATTTTATGATGTAGTATGTAATACTTTGTGGATTGAATGAAGATACAAATTTCCAAGCGGCTTTTACATCACAGAATACAGGGTTTTTTTTGCACTATACGAAAATGGTGGCAGCGGTGGGACTGACAATTAAACTGACTTTACTGTGAGAGAGAGGAGTGCCTTATATGTGCCATGTGTCTAACTCTCTACAGATTAATTAGAGAAACAATTTTCCAAGGATTTTTTTTTTAATCAAAGAATACAGTTCTTTCTCGCACTACGCGTAAATGGTGACAGCGGTGGGATTGTCAAGCAAACTGACTTGACTGCGAGGGCGTATAGTGCCTTTACAAACCTGCATCTTCTGGGTTGAGTCCTCGGCCGTCGGTGAGGTCTTTCTGGGATTCAGCAGATGGTTGGTCCTGTAAACAATTATGAATTAAACACTCAACACCACCAATTTAAGAGAGATGACCAAGCCCACTGACATAATACACTTAGCTCTCTCATTAACTATTGTACACACATGGGTACAAATATGGCTTGCCTTTTTATAGTTTGGGATTGAGAAGTTTAAGTCTTTATGCACAACTGCTGCACTTGCACACTAGTGCATGGAAATCTGATGCAGCATAATTTCCTCTGGTGTAGAAGCTAGACTTAACCCCTATGGTGCAAGGCAAATCGCTGTTGTATGAGGCTTGTGATGTGAATATATTACCGGTGGGGAAAATACTAACATGGCATTTAAAGAGTTAATTATGCAACATATATCATTTTGGAGATAAACTAGCTGGTCTTTCATTTTGTCTTACTTAATAAATGCGCCTCTGGAATAGTAAAACCATAACACCATAACCAAAGCTACTCGATGTAGATTGGTAAAACCCAAATTGATTAAAACAAAGTGGAACTAGCACCAATGTCTTGTCCATTACTTATTTCAATGGCACTGTATACATTCTTTCTCTTTGTGTATTCCCGTTTTATCATTACACCATTACACAATTACACCATTACACAGTAAGACTTGCTCCACCTGTACCACTTGTATGGAAAGACCACCTTTCTACAAAGACTCCATTTGTTGCCTTTCCTGAAGAATGTTAATGCTCATTGAAACTTTTATCAACTCAACGTGTACACAAAGACCATGGCCCTGTTGCATACAACTTACCATCATGATGGTAACCTTGTTTCCAATGGCAACTGCTATGGATACCTTGGATTTGATTGGCTGGCGAGCAGTATTACTTTGGTAGTTACCATTGATAAACAAGTTACCAGTAATGGTAAGTTTTATGCAACGGGGCCCATATGTTTGTCTCTCTTGAATGGTCTATACAGTTTCCACTGTACTATAGCAGAAGAAAGTTTACAGACAGGGTATCCAATTTGCAAAGCCATGAAACTCGACAGGAATCAGCATGAATATCACAAACTTTTCAGGCAAAGTGCAAAACTTTGTCCTTATTTACGTTTGAAACGCAGCGATCATAGCCTACGTTCATAATCGTATTGCCCTTTCAGCACGCGATGTGGGCGTTGCTCCCATTGAACGCGTGAACTGTGGAGCGGAGCGGACCATAGCGCACAGCGATCTCCGGTCACTAGGCGATAGGTTTTGGACGACCCATCCAAAACCTCCTCAAAATTTACTGATCGCGTTTATTTAACTTCAAGTCAGTTTCCAATGATTCTTACAAAAAAAATCATTGTTTGACCAGCTGCAAGAGGGACACCGTGCCAGACAAACCTGCTCTCTATGGGATTGATGTGCAATAGTGGTGGAAAAACCACACATGGCACACAAAGGGTTAATATAATTACATATTTACCTGTGGAGTACTGGTGATTAATCTTTGGGTAATTGCATCTGCGAGTGCTTTTGTGTATCCGTCCTCTGTAGAGAAAATAATGCTAATATTGATACATAGCGAGAATGATGGTCCAATCAAATTGTACAATAGGGTCTAGTCCTAAGAAGACCATTAATATTATTCATGTTCTTGTAGTACGGCTAGTTCATAGTTCTGATGTGACATCTTAATCTATTCAATTCAAAATGGACATTACCATTTAAATAATATTGATACATAGCGAGAATGATGGTCCAATCAAATTGCACAATAGGGTTTAGTCCTAACAAGACAATTAATATTACTCATGTTCTTGTATTACGGCTAGTTCATAGTTCTGATGTGACATCTTAATCTATTCAATTCAAAATGGACATTTCCATTTAAATTATATATTGCAGCAAGTTAGTTTATCAATCATATTTGTTAAATGTTTGTTATTATTGCATTATATACGTTTATTACATCATTGTAAAATGAAATGGTGAAATGACACTTTCAATCAAAGGCTGATGAAATGGGTCTTAAAATTCATTCAATTATCGTCAAACTCTCTACTAAGTGTTAACATTACATACAACTTATGTGTACTCTTTTAAAGGTTAATGTCATAGAAGCGATAGAAATGGTACTCATTATGAACCATAGTCTTGGTATAAGTGTTCTGCCATCTCAAAGTGATAGCCCATCCTGAAATTAGGTTAATGTTCATAAAAGCAGAAACTTGAAAGACACATTTTCGTGAGGGATTGATGAAAATCTATAAAAGGAAAAGAAAGTTATGCTATTTTAAAATTTTGATTTTGTGACGTCACGTGGGAGGTCCTCTCTCATATGTTGCGTACATTTTTTTTAAATGTGAAAAGAATATTTACCATTTCACCTGTGTGTTTCTTAAATCATTAGAAAAGCAAATGGGGGTTTCAACCCGTAGTTATGTACGGGTAAAAGGGCTAAATCTCCTTACCAATCGAATCTCCTTTTGACCCCGTCTTTCTGTGGAGTGACCAACTATTTCCGTGGGCTTTTGCGACCTCAATGTTGATTTCACAAGAATTTGTAGTCTCCACCCCATCTGTTATAGCCTCATTCTCATCAAATCTATGCACAACAATGACCAAAAAAAAGAGCTCAAAATAATTAACAAAAACACGTCTGAATAGAAAAAAGCACTAAAACTTAGGCAGTTTTGAGTGCCAATTTGAAATTGGAATTATATAATATCAAAAGTGTAGTGATCCATTTTTTTGCACTTATCTTGGTTAAACGTATATTTCTTATCTCTTTGTATTGTGGTAAAGAATAATTTTTTAGCGCTGTTTTTGAAACTTCATCAAACGTTGCCCTTCAATGGATTTTAACAGTAACTTAGTTACATGCAGGTGCCACGAATGAAGTCAATCCAACGGTTCTTGAGGTCCTGAATAACGACATGTTCAAACTTCTTCCAAATTGTTTTTCAGACTTCTCAGATTTTTGTTCTTATTGAAGTTTATATCAAAGGCATATCCGCCAGAAAGTTAATTGGCTCAAATGATTCTTCCGAACTTCTTTGCGTCCGTTTGTTGGTCCATATATTCAATTAAATTATTTGTATATGATAGTAATTGAAATAGTCATGATAGTATTATTAAAAGGAATATAGTGTACCGGGAAGACAAAAGGCCTTCTTCATTTGAAGATTTGTGATTCAATCACTTATTACTTCAAATGTGGATTATTTGAGGGCAAATAACTTCCAGCAAGTTGTTGGTCTTTTGTCTTCCTAGTACAGTACATTCCATTTGATATCATTGAAGTGACTCATCATGTGATTACATTAATGTATAAATTTGTTTACATAATGGGAAATATGATTATGAAGGGAGTAATAAATGTTTCAAATTCAAGTTGATGTGGAATTGATTGGGTTGCGTTGCTCAATAAGATACTTACCCCTGACCGGTAAGAGCTTTCTTCACACTCGTTTTCCCGACCCGCTCTTGTCCGACGAGCATTAGGCGGGTTCGGAAAACCTTCTTCGTGCCATCTCGGGCGGCTTCGGCATACGCTCGGCGAGCTCTCGAGCCCCGAGCCAGGATCTCGGGTGGTGCCGACAGCAGTCCGGAGAAGTTCGTATCCGCTTCGGCTTGGCTCTTAGTGGCCGAGGATTTTGCTCCGTCTTCATCTATCGGAGCATCGTTATCGTCCTCATTTCCATGTTTATAATCTGACAATGATCAGTCAAAAAATATTAAATTAAGTATTTTCATGAAGTGGAGAATGCCAACATTATTTCACGTGTCAATACACCAATTATTTTCAGTGAAAAAATTGATAAGCACAATATAAGATAACATACATATATATATATATATATATATATATATATATATATATATACATATCAGACCAGTTAAAGTACTACGAATACAAAAATATCGCCAAAATTTGTATAAACATGTGATGAAACAAAACATCTTCCATGGAAAATTATAAACATGACACTAACAATTTACTACGTGTCACAGTACAGCGTCAGTGAGAAGAAGACAAGTTCAGAGAAACAATTTGTTCAGCCCAGCAAAAAGCAGAAAAAGCAGAGAAAACATATTTTTTGATAGATTTGTTCTTTAAACTTAGGAGGGTAATTTTAGGAAGACATACTCTTGGAAGTTGCCGGGTGCCTTTAGTGCTAAGCAGTAATGCGCATTCGTTTACCTGCCTTGGGAACGTTAAAGCAGTCCTTCGGCATTCCGTATGTTTCAGCAGGTGACAATAATGATAGAGAACAGTGGTCATTGTGGTTACTGAACTCTCTTCCATGATAGACCCGCAGACTACTTACATCTGTGCAAACACCTTGACACTAATATACGACTTTCGACACATTTTATAGCAAGATCGTTGGGCGAAGAAAGAAATCACGGTATACCAAGAAGCGAAAAATCATGGTTTATCTTTTTTTTTTCAATGAAACCGAGCTCACAACCAGTTTTAACAGGGTCTTACATGCCGTGTCGCGCGAAAAAAAATCTACAAGACAACTCTTTACCCGATATCTGTCCTTTAATGGTTCCTTAATTTGGCTTCTTCCGTTTTCTTCACATGGTTTATGACAAATGACAAACATAATGGGGAGCTAGATTGTGATCAAAAGGAGCGATCAGAAACAACATGGTAGTTTACTGATCAAAGACATGGAAGATCGCTTCAACCAAAGGTTTGAAGGGAAAGTTTGATACTAGTAACATTACTTCGTAATGTTACTAGTATCAAACCACGTGTTTTTAGTACGAAGGCTTTAAACGCCTTTGGAAACGCGTTTGGAAACGCGTTTGGAAACGCGTTCGTAAAGGTCTTTGGAAACGCGTTTAAATTTCTGAAAAGTTGATAAACACACCTTTGCGTTTATCAACTCGTTTAAACGCGTTAAAAAAGATTAAACGCGTTTGGAAACCTTAATTCTACCTTAAAAAAAGAGTATGGGGGAAAATCGGTATACACCAAGCACAGAAGTTACGAGAGCGTGCACCATCCTGTACAGATCAGAGCTATGGAAGATCGTTTGAAGGGAAGGAAGACATAATGGCGGAACCTGCAAAGCCTTGTTTCATGTCGAAATCGCTAATTGTGGAGAAGGGGGATAAATATAAAGCAGTTAGCTGAAGATCGAGATGCTTGCAACGACAACATTCTGAAAAGATGATGGGGACACTACAGCTATCCTTGGATAGATCACTGTTGATGATGGTTATGATCAAGATTTTATATCTTCCTATCTCCTCTCTACAAAATAGGAAGTTAGTTACAGCATTATGTACCTTCTGGAAACATTTTTTGCTCTATCCCTCCTCCACCTCCGCTTTCTCTCTCTTTCTTTCTTTCCTTTCTTTCTGAACCTAAGAGTTGTTATACTTACGGGGACCACACTCAATATGCCTCCTTGGGTTTTGGTGGTCCCTCTTCATTTAAATACTATATCATGTATGTTCTTAACCTCTCTTTGATATCCTATGTTCGTTTTTTATTTATTGCTTGTACTTTTTTAATGTTAATTTTGTTTCGGGTTACATCTGTTTTTATAGTTATTGTTTTATTTGAACTTGGAAAATAAATGAAATAAAATGAAACATTACTACAGCTAGAAGAGTATTTACTACATTACTCTACCTCATTCGTCGATATCAGATATAAATTAAAGGTATATTACATTATGTACAGCTACATGCATTGGCCCGTATTCATAAGGTAATTGAACTCAGCGTTCTAAACTTAGACTAACCTTATGGGGCGAAAACGTATTGAAATCATCTGATGTTGTCACAGTCACAAAATTCATCTAATCACAACAGTGGGTGATTTCAATACATCGACTTAATTATCATGTGGACAAATTTAGTGTACCACAGTGATTCCGAGTACGAACTCAATTACATGTATATTGAATCAATTTTAATATTTCATGTAGTTTTATCCGGTGTCCCAGAAAGTTAGTCCACGTTTAATTAGTACATGTTGTACCGCGGTTGTGAACATATTATACGTAGGGTGTAACATTATGCATTATTGCGACATTACCGGTTGTAACACATGGTGTATATATACTACGTGGCATATATACATGTATATATATCGCTTGGTATCAGATTTAGGCACCGGATCACTGTTTTCTCCTGATGGCTTTGTTTCCGCCAGCCGCTGAGGTTTGTACATTGGATCAGGAAGGATGTTACATCTGGTTGCAATTCCAGAAAACGAGGCTAGGATACGAGAAAGCACACGGACGTGAAATATATAGAACACAGGGCATACAACCAAAGTAAGGATACCGTTCTCCATCCGGATAGTAATGCATATTAAAATCTCTGTACTTCAATTATGTCATGCTATGTTAATGTATGATGATCGTAACATTCATGTAATTGACTAATATTTGTCACATTTTATGTCATGTGTTTTTATGTTATGTGCTAAAATTGAACTATTTTATTTTATTCATTTACACTGTATAATTGCTTCAATTTCCATTTCAACGTTTTCAACGTCAACTGACGTAATGTAAATGGTTATCTAATTCAGCCATGGTTGCCAAAAAGTCAACCGATAAACTTTTATGTAATTGAATTTGATATCAATTCGATCCTCCTAATACTTTTCATTCTCTCTTTATCTCTCCTTCTCTCTCTCTCTCTCTCTCTCTCATTCTCTGTATTTTGCTCTTTCTCTCCCTATCGCTTTCTCCCTGTCTCAGTATTTTCTGCTCACTCTCTAACTCTTTATATCACCTCTGCTTCTCCCCCCCCCCCCCTCTCTCTCTCTCTCTCTCTCTCTTTATCCATTTAGTCCATGTTGTGTTCATGCTCTCCCTTC
This sequence comes from Arbacia lixula, assembly GCA_963669155.1. Taxonomy (NCBI): domain Eukaryota; kingdom Metazoa; phylum Echinodermata; class Echinoidea; order Arbacioida; family Arbaciidae; genus Arbacia; species Arbacia lixula. The sequence continues at coordinate 14,831,365 of OZ022592.1, read as the reverse complement.
TTTGTGTGTGCATAAGTGCCTCTCTCCCTACCTCTGTGTCATTTTCTCTGTTTAGGTCTCTTTCTTTCTCCTTTTATGTTTATCTCTCCCCCCCCCCCCCTCTCCCTCTCTCTCTCTCTCTCTCCCTCTCTCATGTTGTCCTTCTGTATTTTTATTTCTCTCTCTCTCTCTCTCTCTCTCTATCTCGCTTTGTCCCTCTGTATCTCTTTCTTCCCTTCTATTCATGTCATGGTATATAATATGTCTCTCCACTCACCCCTCCCCACCCCGCCATCCACGCTCTCTCTCTCTCTCTTTCTGTATAATATATCTTTCATCACGATTGCAACGATTCTTAGAACGAAGTCAATTCTTTTAACGAACAAGTGGACATAATTCCTATTACTTCGTAATGTGCCTTATACAACTATCAAACCATGTGTTTTTAGTACGAAGGCTTTCTAGGGCAACCTAAATTTTGAATGGGGAAAAAATCGGTATACACCAAGCACAGAAGTTATGAAAGCGTGCATCATCCTGTCCACTAAGAATTAAGAACATGCAAGTCCGCTTCATTCATTTGGGGGGAGTGGGAATTTGAAGGAATGAGAATGAACAAATGGTGCTGCGTCCATTGCTCATAAAGTCTTCAGAAACACACACAAAAAAACAAACAGCTGAAACCCTTTTGTACTGATGTCTTTTTCATTCTTGTCTCAACTCAACCGATTATGCTCCCCCCCCCCTCCTCCTCCCAAAACCTCTCCCCGAGGACAATGATTACCGACACCCACCTGCGAGGTCGTAGCTTGATGTCGACAGCTGTCTCATCAAGGCCGATAACTTCGGCACGATCGGTTCTTCCTCGCCCGCGCTCGGCCTCCTTTTCGGGGGAACCGTTTCTTCGCGGTCGCTCTCATCCAAACTGAGCTGCTCAAACGCGTCATAGAGGTCTTCGCCAGTCTGCATCGGTTTGAGCTGTTCCCAGGACATCATATCCACCTCATCATGCGGCATAGCAGAGGATTTCTTTCCCATACCATACGTAGGATCGTCGACGTAGAGCCCAGCGTAATCTGCTCCTTGCTTAGCTTGCAGCCGCTCGCTTTTTCGCGGCATCTTCGTCTTGAGTTTCTTTCCAGGTTGCTTCCGCGGAAAAGGATCCAGGGTCTCCATCTTCCCCCTCCGCCTCGAAGGTCCCAGATCAACCTCATCGTGAGACTTAGAAACGACCGGACTCTCCATTGGCACTTTCTTCCGGACAGATGGCGGGCTGTCTCCTTTAGAGGGTGTCTGTTTTAACGACGGTCCCTTGCTTTTGCCCACTTTGCTACCTATGGGTGATTTAGAGAGGAGAGGACTGCCCGATTGCCTTATCCGGCTTCGTACAGCCTGTGGACTTGCATCGTCATGGTTTGTCGTCCGCTTACCCAAAGATTCCCTGTTTTTGGCAGCTTTGCTACTGGTAGAATCCACGCCGTCCAGCCCCGACGGTAGACCATCCCTTTTCCCGGAGCCATCAAGTCCTCGTGGACTCTTTGACCTCGACCGTCTCCCAGGCACCTCTGCATCCGGCGGGGAAACATTTAACTGCTTCCGGGTCGGCCGCGATGAGGCAGACGGTGCCGCTCTCTTGTTTTTCATCGTACCGTCGGTTCAATTGACCCCAGCTAACTACCAAATGATCCACTACCCTTGATAAAGGGAAAATTTCTGTACTGAATCTTGTGAAAATACCATCGAGTTTACCTGAAATCTCAAGCACTACCTCTGAGATGTCCCGTGAGTCTTGAAACTTCTCTCTCTCTCTCTCTCTCTTCCCGCCTCCTCGCTTTTAACTAAGCAGTCCTTTGCGGATATCTGCATGTATTTTGTTTAATGAGCAAGTAGTGCAAAGAGGCACCCAAAAACCCCACACGGAAGACTCTTGTTTACGCACACAAAGTAAGAGTAAAGTCCGAAGCTTATATCCTCATGGGATGAAATAATTATGTTCTCGTTCACGAATCAAAGGCATCGGGCATCCGTCTGTCTCAAATTCAAATGAAATTAACGGACTAGGACCATGCGTATAGATCGAACCCCGGCGCTGTGAAAAGCAACTTAAAGTGTGGAATTCACGTTGCTCGCGTCACTAACGAAAATGTATTCTTATCAGACTGTCCGTGCAGACGAAATCCTCTTCTTCCTCTTCGAGTCGATCCGTTTTCGGAATGCATTCACAACTTAATTTTCCCTAACTGCGTAGTAATGAATACTTGCACTCGCCTGAATTTCGTAATTCAGTCTCACGAAGTAGAACGCACAGTGAATATATCATACTTGTTGCTCCTCTGACAAACCTTGGACAAGCTGTGTGGTTATTATTAGTTCATGTATGTAACATAATATTTGAACGACGTAGATAAAATGTGCATTCATAACGAAATGGTCTCTTAAGCTTCAAAGTTCTTGCAGAGTGTATGACCCACATGTTTTGTACTCGGTGCGATGTTATGCTTATTAACACAGTGTAAGTAAACAGTCACATCGAATCGCTCATGTCAGCATCTTGTATTGTCAAATATATTACATAAAGCCCTCTAACAACGCAGATCCTTTCAATATAAATCACAAACTGTCCTCGTACGCGTATTATATCCCACACGCCGTATGAATCCTCAAAGCTTTCAAGTCCTTTGGACGAGATTTTCAACAAGAAGAAGTAGCAGCAAGGAGTCGCCCTTGGTCGCATTCATCCGTCATCGCGAAACGAAACTAGATCGGCGAGACACAGAGAGAGGCATCCTTGCGTTATACGGAGTTCCCGCGTAAAAAAAGAAACACCCTGAAGGGGGAATCCTTACACTACAACGGCGAGACGACCACAATCCAATTATCGCTCATTACTCAAGGTGTGTCTTGTAAGCCCTCTAATCACCAAACGTTCATTCACTGGGTTTAAAATCAACGGTCTCTTGACGCCTTGGTACCACGAGTGTTAAGGCTGGTCTACCCAATTGTTCGCCGCGTTTTTTGCCTGATAGGTACGTTCCATATACTCTCGCAGTCATGCATTCGCTTGTACGTGCTCACGCGGTACATCCGGGGCACACAGGTTTCCTGTATGAACTTTTGCTGGTACGTGTACCTCGAATATTCGGCTTTAGCCTGCAAATGCGGGCGCTTTTCCACAAGGCCGTCACCGTGGCCTATACAAAGAAACATCCGCTACGCAAATCTTGACTTTAAAATCGGTTCACATCATCACCATACCTGCATAGGCCTAGCTCTATTCAAGAATCCCTTTTTAGGATCTGAAAGGTAAATAAGGCGTGTTCTTTTGTGACATGTAAATACGAAATGCTTTGTGCGCTTTGTCTAGGTCTGAAGAAAAGACTACTAAGGAAGGAAAGATAATGACCAGTTTCCGTGATGTCATACCCTGATTCAATCTGTAAACCTGGCACAAAAACAAAATGGAATACCACGCTGAACATCGGAAAGCTATTTCATGATATATTAGCAAACTACAATAGCATTGATAAACACTAGACCGGCTTACTAATGTCAAATTTATGGATGTTTCCTCCCTCGGGGCCTAATAACGAATTATCCATTAGCCTCTACCTAACAATGGTATTTTCAGTACTTGCAATCCACTTAGCATGTTGTTGCTATGTCGGGCAAACCTCGGGCAAGCTTTCTGGTTGTCAGGGGCAACCTTTGTTAAACTGGTATGCATAAAATTTGAATACAGTGTATATGAATAAAAATTTGAAAAAAAGATTTGAATAAAAATTTGAATAAACCGGTCTATTAGGCTTCAGTTTTTCAGGGTAGGGTAGCTCTTTTGCAGATCAAAAACACTATGTTGTGTGTTAATACCAAGGGAAATGGAAGAACAGAATATTCAAGAACTCAGCTTACAATATTAGAAACGACTTTGAGCGAAATTATATTGATCAGTTGATTGCTAGATTTCGCGGCTCGTGAAGCTATTGCTGTGGGATGTCTTCAGGGTGCTATGTACATCTGAGCCGCGCCAAGTTTCATGACCTTTGTAAAAGGGCTCCCATATTTTTAAAGGGATAGTTTATCCTGAAGTTCAGTTGATATCAATAAAAGTAGACACATGAAAGAAACATAATATGTGAAGGTTTGACAAAAATCCGTGAAAGGAAAAGAAAGTTATGATCTTTTGAAATTTCAATTTTGTGACGTCACATGCCAGGTGCATTCCGAAAGTAATTACATTAAAAAAATATGTTCTGTTGATAAAGGAATGTTTTTTTTCTTTTATACAGGTGTGTAAAACGCATTTTTAATGATGTATCAAATGCACATGTAAAATGGTGCATATCTTTTTGAGAAAATGCACACTTTCGAGAAAAAAATGAACACAACATACGGGAAACCACCTCGCACGTGACGTCACAAAAAATGTAAAAGAAAATAACTTCCTCATCCTTTGATGGATTTTCATCAAACGTTCACTAATGTGTTTCTTTCATGCGTCTCCTTTTATTGAAACCAATTTGATTTTAGGGTGAACTATCCTTTTAAGTAGGTCTCCATAGGTGCCTGCGACAGCCATTCGATACTTTGTGCAAAGATACACTGAGCGCAGTTAGCCATATTGGGGTACTATTTTATAAAGTACCGAAATGTGATGTCATATGGGCATGTTGTCATGACAACTGGCTTTAAACTATGAGGGTAGCGGGAACCCATTGGCAGTGCCTGACCTCAAAATGTTCTGCCCGAGCACTGTGAGGATTTGTGATTTAATCACTTATTATTCCAGATATGGATCACTTGAGGGCAAATAGCTTTCGGCAAGTTTCTAAAATGGACAATACATGAATTTAAGACCATGGGTAAGATGATTGCTCAAGATCACCTTTTAAAGGCTTTTTGTCTTCCCAGTACAGTTTATTCCCTTTGGAATTATTACTATAATTGAACACACGCATTGTGCCATTCGTTCGTTTATGCACAAACAACGCGCGTAATGAAAGTGATTGATTGCACCCTCTCAGTACTGAGCCATGAAACGGCTATTCAATATGAACGTATTTCAGTTCCAAAGGTAATGAGAGGGTTAACCTTCCCGGTTGCAACTTTAATGCGAGAGAATGTACTTCATCAGACATGTCAGATACATTTATTACAGATTGCCCCTTCTGCAAATTCGGAATGCTTATGTTACTAAATGCATATATATTATTTCAATCCAATCACGCATCAACTCGAGCATTAAACCTATATTTTACACAAATGTCGTATCAACTATTGTAAGAAGTTGAATATATTTGTAAAGGATTAATGCACTCACACTTACGGTGACTGAATTATGGATTATGTTAAGTTGCTCTCTGTCTTGGTCTATCTGCCACTCTCCTCCCTATCTCTCTCTCTCTCTCCACCTCTCTCCACCCCCTCCCTTCTCTCTCTCTCTCTCTCTCTCTCTCTCCTCCTCTTTCTGGCTTCACCTCTCTCTCTCCCTTTCTCTCTGTCTGTCTGTCTCTCTCTCTCCACCCCCCCCCCTCTCTCTCCACCCCCTCCCTTCTCTCTCTCTCTCCTTCTCTCTCCCCCTTTTCCTGGCTTCATCTCTCTCTCTCTCTCCCTCTCTCTCTGTCTCTCTCTCTCCGCCACCCCCTCTCTCTCCCTCTCTCCACCCCCCCCCTTCCTTCTCTCTCTCTCTCTCTCTCTCTCTCCCTCTCTCCATCTCTCTCCTAATTCCTCCCTCCCTCTCCCCATCTCATTCTCTATAATGTTTCACACCCCACGTCCTAGGTTGGTTTCCAATGTAGAAAACGCCATACCCCGCCATCCTTGTCTCATTCGTACATTCCTTTATCATGATAAATTATTTCCGGCCTTGCGGCATAATAGCTTCAAATCCAGGCCAAAAAACCCCACAAACATTTAATCGGCTAGCTACACGGACAAAGCTCTTACAGCCCAATAATCTGATTATGTAGTTCGTGTCTCGCTATCAGAACACTTGTAACACACACAGAGAAGGCCGCGACGACATTTTAAACTCTCATCATCCGTTAATACACACATGTATCTTTTGTTTCCAAGGCCTTCCTTTTCTTTAACTAGACAATGCTAGACAATGTCATTGGTCACCCCCCCCCCCCCCCTTCAATTCAAACCTCCGCCTTTCCTCAGTGAAAGCTGTAAGGTGTCTTTTTCCCTACCACTAAAACACACACACATACACACACACATACACATAAATATACATACACACACAGTGGCTAGGCAAGTAGAGGGGGGGGGGGGGGGTCATAATTGCCTCTGTCGCGGAAGTCAATGTGCCCGTTTAAAGGTGCCCCTCGAGAACGCGTCCTTTTTGAAAATGATATGTTTGTGCCCCCTAAAAGCTCGCTGAATGACCTTAAAGGGAAAGGTCACAATGAATTTCAGTTGGTTTCAATGAAAACATATCAGTTATGTTTTGACGAATATTGGTCAAAAGATAAGGAAGTTATCTGATTTTAAAGTTTGGATTTTGTGACGTCACATGCGTCTGTTCTTTTCTGTTCTTGTCGTAGCGATATGTTTGTAAAACTGATACATCAAACGCACAAGTGAAAAGGTAAATATCCTCTTGAGAAAATTGACATTTTCCAAAAAATTGTTCACAAACATATGGGTGAGCACCTTGCACGTGACGTCACCAAATCAAACTTTTAAATCAAATAACTTTCTTTTCCTTCGACCGATTTTCGTCAAACCTTCACTAATATGTTTTCATTCATGTGTCGTCTTTTATTGAAACCAAAATAATTTCAGGATGAACTATCCCTTTAACTCTTCATGAGCCAGACGATGTGCTGGTCTCTGGGACTTGTGAATGTGTCTTGATGGTGGAATAATCAACAAGCCACATGTTAAGGGTTAAAATGACAGTGCCCCTTCTCATGATAATGAATAATGAATGTGCCCCTTCTGAAGATGCGAAACCAATCCTCAAAGGGATACTTCACCCTAAAGTTAAGCTGGTTTTGAATAAAAGCAGAAAACATGAAAGAAACATATTAGTGAAGGTTTAACGACAATCTGTCAAAGGATACTAAAGTGATGATCTTTTGGTATTTCAATTTTGTGACATCACGTGCAAGGTGCTCTCCCATATGTTGTATGCAGTTTAATTCCATAAATATTGCTATTTCCTGTTTGTGACAACGGCAAAATAGGAGGGTCAACTCTCTCATTGCCAAGCCAGGAAAGGCCCATTGATCTATTACACAATAATTCCATGGTCCTATGGTATTCGTACCAAGCCAGGAAAACCCCACTGACTTACCACACTTGTCATGCACCTATCGTATTGATGGGATTAACCCTCTCAGTACCATGGCAGGAGAATCCCATTGACTTCTTACACATTGCATGCGTCTATGGTACTGATGGGTTAACCCTCTCAGTACCAAGGCAGGAAAAGCCCAATGACTCATTACACATTGCATGCGTCTATGGTATTGATGGGTTAACCCTCTCAGTACCAAGACAGGAAAAGCCCATTGACTTATTACACCAGGCATGCGCCTATGATAATGAGAGGGTTAACCCTCTCAGTACCAAGATACGAAAAGCCCATTGACGTATTATACAAGTTAACATATCATCCATCCAGGACAAAGACGACTGCATATCATATATCATGATACGTTCTCTATTTTGAGATTAACATTCGACATATATTTTCGCACCCCTAAATCTAAAATGTTTCGTAACATACTCACGACGAGATAATGTCTTTAACAGTCGGCATAACCAAAAACGCAATACGGATCAAAGGGTAGTATAAACACGTGCCCCTTTTGAAATGAAGTAAATTATTACTATTAAGATAAAGGATTAAATTAGGCATACCCCCCCCCCTCCACCACCACCACCAAAAACAACAGAAACAATAACAAAAGCAACAACAACAAACATATCTGAAATGTTCCGTAACATTTTTCACTCCCTCGTAACGAGATATATTTGTGTTTACCAATAGGCACAAACAAAAACGCAACATGGATTAAAGGATAGTGTACATAATATGTACCTCTCTCATAATAATACCGTTGACAAAAATGGCGTAATCATACCTTTAAAGGAAAAGTTCACCCTAAACTTAGTTTGGTTTCAATAAAAAGAGACAAATGAAAGAAACATTATGAGTGAAGGTTTGACGAAAATCGGCCAAAGGAAAAGAAAGTTATTTGATTTTAAAGTGATTTTGTGACGTAACATGCGAGATGCTCTCCCATATGTTGTGTACAAAATAAGTCAATAAATTGCTTTTTTCTGTTTTTGACAACGGAATGATTTTTTTTTCGTACAGGTATGTGTGTAAAAACGTATTTCTAATAATGCATCAAATGCACAAATAAAAGGATGCATATCTTTTAAAAAAAAATCCACACTTTCGAGAAAAAAATGTACACAGCATATGGGAGAGCACCTCGTATGCGACGTCACAAAAATCAAAAATTTAAAATCAAATAACTCTCTTTTCCTGTGATCGATTTTCATCAAACCTTCACTCATATGTTTCTTTCATTTGTCTCTTTTTATTGAAACCAAAATAATTTCAGGGTGAACTTCCCTTTTAAAAAAAACTAATGTTTTTTACTCCCTGAAACTTGTAGACGAAAGTAATGACGAGATAACAAGGGCGCGGAAAAAAAAAACATACCGCTTTACAACATTAACGAACTAAAACATAATGCTTTAACGTTTGCACACTGTTTCTATAGAAAACTGATGCAAACCATCGAGTGAGGGCATTTTAACTTTTAAAGTTAAGATGTAAAGCAATGATTTATTGGGTTTTGCAACATACAATCTCAGTTACCATGGTTACTTACCCTCTTTGTATGATAGATTATCTTCCGTGGAAAATAAACGGCTGAACTCTCGGGAAGAAGTTTTCCTTTGTTTTTCTGTGGGTCCTCTTCCAGTTTTCTTCAAGTTGACAGATTGTTCCGGCTCTGACGCTGAGGGAGCTATCCAGATAAATCAAACAATCATGAGATCAATAGACCTTCGGCAAAATACTCTAAAAAAAACATCGGGTTGAGTTGAATACACCGCTGCCCTCATGGCTTGGGTAAACTGAAAATATGCCTCAAGATCGATTTGCTCAATTTCCTCCCGAAAATGTCAATCTTCGTATCGTCGTGATCATGAAGAAAAAAAAATCACCCGCCAGTCCGAGCTCGTCGATAAAGATCATAAAAATTTGATACCACAGGTACGTCCTCTACGTTTGCATATGAGCCCGTTCAGCAACATTTTCAAGAACATAGTCGGGAAGGGAGACACAAAAAGATAAGTCCCCCCTAAGGAAAATAACAGAACTTTTTAATGAAGAGGTTTTGGGCAAAATAATTTGGCAGGATTGTTTCCTACCTTGATGACTAACTTACTTAAGAAACAATCCTGCCAAATTAATTTTCCCAAAACATCTTCGATAAAAAGTTATGCTATTTTGTTTAGGGGGGGGGCTTAGTTTTTTTGATGTGTTTAGTTTGGTGTGATTGCGGGATAATACCCCGGTCTCCCCAAACTAGTCCTCGCTACGTTCTTGAAAACGACGGTACGACTTCCTCACGTCGTACCGTATCACTAGTAGGATCGAAGTACTACAATTCAGTTCGTATTTTGCCCTTTGTACTACGGCATTTTTCCGTTCGTAGTACGTTCAACTCGTTTGAATTGTCACTCGGTCTAATTGGTGAACGAAAAAATTTTTAATTAGGCTCAAAGTTCCGAAGCACATTTCCGTCCGAGTTTTATGAAGTTCGTTGAAAGACCTAAAAAGTTTGTATTACTCCGCTTGCATACAGTTTAAACACGTACGACATCATTTTTAAAGGGATAGTTCACCCTACAATTAAGTTGAATTCAATGAAAGCAGACACATAAAAGAAACATAGTGAAGGTTTTACGAAAATCCGTCAAAGGAAAAAAAAGTTATCTTTTAAAATTCTGATTTTTTTGACGTCACGTGCGAGGTGCTCTCCCATTATGTAGTGCACAATTTTTTTTTAAATGTGGATTTTCTCAAAAACATCTTTTTACATCCTTTATCTGTGCATTTGATACATCAATGTGTTTTCAAACAAATGAAAACAAATCATTCCGTTGTCAAAAACACAACTTATGAGAGAGTACCTCGCAGGTAACGTCACAAAATTGAAATTTTAAAAGATCATAACTTTCTTATCCTTTGACGGATTTTCGTCAATCCTTCACAAATGTTGCTTTCACGCTTCTGCCTTTATTGGAATCAACCGATCTTCAGGGTGAACTATCCCTTTAAGAACGTAGCGAGAAGTAGTTGGGTGTGACGATGGTACTAAGAGCACCTACCTGTATAATCCGTGCTCCTCACCGGCTCTGATTTGTTGAGCCGCCTTGGGAGCTGTTCGGTGTACGTGTCCCCGGCCTGCCTCTTCCAACCTGTTTAATGAGTATACATCGATGATCGATTAATCATCGTCGTGGTTAATGCTATCGTTAATGCCATTACAGGTGGGTCCTACTAAAAGCTGCCCAGAGGCAGCCAAGAATAATATTCGTGATCGTTAAAGCTATCGTTTTTACGCGGAATGCTTCTTAAAGGGATAGTTCACCCGTAAATTAATTTGGTTTCAACAAAAAAGAGACACATAAGAAAAACTTATAAGTGAAGGTTTTTATGAAAATTAGTCAAAGTATCAAAAAATTATGATTTTTAAAGTTATCCTTTTGTGACGTCACGTGCAATTGACTCTCCCATATGTGTACAATTCTTTTATGGAAAATATGTATTATTCTCCAAAAGATATGCTTCATTTTACCTGTGCATTTGATACATCATTATATACACGTTTTTACACACATACCTGTACGAAAATAATCATTCCGTAGTCCAAACAGAGAATGAGAATTTTTTAATTTTTCTTGTACACAACATATTGGAGAGGGCCTCGCATGTGACGTCACAAAAGTGAAAATTTAAAAGATCATAACTTTCTTATCCTTTGACGGATTTTCTTCAAACCTTCACTAATATGTTCCTTTCATGTTTCTGCTTTTATGGAAACCAACTGATCTTCAGGGTGAGCTATCCCTTTAAATACTGATTCAATTATTATTATTCACTGAGCAACCATTTTAACAAACCTGTAAAGGTCTACCGTGTGAAGTCGGTGTCTGGTGATGTCTTCTGTAGTACTTGGCGGTTTCTTTGCTGATTGTGGCTACTATTGACTGCTCTTAGTGGCTTTTAGTAATGTACTACTCGTTGGTATGATCAGAGAGGTGTAAGGAAAGGAGTCAGCACGAAGTGTAATTTATTCCTACAGCAGTTGCATGCATTGATATCACAATGTCATATTTGACGCATTTGGCACTTTGATCGAGGGAGATCCGCCGCCAAACAAGGATGACAAAATGTAGGACGCATTTTTAGGAATATATATTTTGTATGCGCAGAGGATTTCAGAACTACTTCATGAACTGAAGTGCATGTGCAGTAGTATTACATCTTATAAAGATACGATTCTGCGAATTTCAGGTTATATTGTTGCTTCGTTTTTGTGATAAAAAAGAATACTGTAGAAAACATGCCAGAAAAATGCCTCAATATCGCACATTTCCGAATCATATTTCCTTAAAAATATCTTGTAAATCGTTTATTCAGTGTTTCATTTTTCATGGAAACAACGTCAATTTCGTGTGCGGAAGTGTCCGAAAAAGTTACGGATCAAATTCTTTCTACAATTTTTTTCAAAATTTCCCTTCGCTCATCCCAAAACTAATTCACAGTGTGTGTAAAAAGATCAGCTACGAGCTCCCAGCGAAGGCTGGACGGTTGACATACTTCTCAAAACAGATTTTCTTTTGTTATTCAGAGGAAGGCACTACCTAATTAGAAATACAGCTAATTGTTTAAAACACCTGAATGTCTTTCATTTTTATGAGGCGGCGGACCTCATAGATCAAAGGAAGTCTATCCGAGCGCAGTCCAGCCATGATAGGTCCATGGTATGATATACCTTTGCGGCCATCAATGTCCTGCCTACGAGGAAAAGGTTAATTTCAGCACCATTTTTGTCTCCATAGCGGCACCATTTTGGCAGCACCATTTTGACATTGAAAAGGTTCTTGTCAGCACCGTTTTAGACAATATGGTGCTGAAAAGGACCTTTCTTACGTCAAAATTTTGCTCGTAAGCACCAAAAATGGTGCCGCTATTGTCACAAGATTGAACACCTTTTGCGAACCTTGTTTTCTTAGAGTGTATAGCGTCGGAGTGTATAAGCAGGGATGTGTTATGGAAGGATATGAAACAACTTTCTTTCTTTGAACCCATGCGTGGCACCGCCGAAGGAAAAAATGTCTTCTGAGCATCTGCTTTTCAGGTGTTTTGATAATAACGAACAGGAGTGCATAGCAACGGTTTCTCAGGTAGAACAAAAGAAATGTAACGTCTTATTTCGCTTGTCCAGTTCTGTTGGATTGCATCAATACTTTTGTGAGAAAAAGAGATATCAGCGAACAAAAATAAACAGTTTTTCCTACTAAAATATCTCAGTTGCACGCAAATGCACGAAAACTCTGTTAATGAAAATAAACAGCTTAAGATATAATTTTGATAATGATTGAATCCCACATTTGCAGAAATCTGCGGAAATTCATTGAAGAAATTTGTTAATTGTGTAAAGTAAGAATATTATCTTATATCTCCGTTTGTGCATCATTCAACGATTATTTAGAAGAAAACTGAGTACAGGATCTTTAGTGGTGTTTCCCGTAACTTTCTTGAAAATTGCACAAAAACGTGATAAGAAACACAGCTTCCAGAGACAAAACAGTGAATTAAAGATATTGCTTTCCAAGTTGACAGCAGCTAAATGTCGGTGCCGCGCATGGGACATCAAAGCATTGTAGTGATTGTGGAATGCTTTTAACATTCATTAGCACGCTTTAGTATCCATACAGATGTTTGAATATATTATGTTCGAGTTGCTTCCCCTTCCTAACACATCCCTGGTATAAGTGAATATCAGCCCCACTGCAGTGTCCCTAATGTCAGCGGTGCCCATAACGCAAACAAATCCATGGGGACACCGCAGTGGTGTCAACAGGATAGAACCAAAGCTTGGGCAATCTAATGAATGTTTTCCTCGCGATGCAAATGCATCAAACATAATCTTCTAAGATGATGTTTGTTATTCAAAAGGCTCCTTATTTCGGACATACACATACCGTATACAGCGCCTGGTGTCTCGTTAATCCGAAAATGAAACACGGTGGTCAATGGGTCATATACTGGTATTTGAAAACTGGTCTTACACGCACACTGTTCGAAAGAGAAGACAGGTGTGTGAACCTAATAACGTGATGAAGACAGTTCGACCCTCCCTGAGCCAGACAAAATGCTGCTAATGGAAAATAGAAATGGACGCACGGCACATGGCACAGAAAGATTTATTAAAGAGATAGTTCACCTTGGAATTATTTTTATTTTCAATAAAAGCAGACACATGAAGGAAACCTAATAGTGAAGGTTTGACGAAAATCGGTCAAAGGAAAAGAATGTTATAAGGTTTTACATTTTTGATTTTGTGACGTCACGTGCAAGGTGCTCTCCCATTATGTTGTGTCCTAGTTTTTTCATAAAGTTGCCTGTTCTTTGTTCTGTAATGAAGGAATACATTCTTTTCATACCGAAATGTGTGTAGAAACATGTGTCTAATGATATATCAAACGCACAGGTAAAATGGTGAATATCCTTTTGACATACTACGGTAGACATTTTCCAAAAATATCGTAGGCCTACACAACATATGGGAGGGCCCCTAGCATGTGACGTCACACAATTAAAACTTTAAAGTCAAACTTTCTTTTTATTTGACTGATTTTCGTCACTCCCTTCACTAATGTGTCTCCTTTCATTGAAACCAAAATAATTTTAAGGTGAACTATTCCTTTAATGACATACTAAAAATCAAGAGAGCTGAAAAAGTATACAAGAGAGACAATCGTTACCCAGGCGCGCGGATCCGGAAGTTAGAAATAGAGGGGATGCCGACATCAAATTTAAAAATAGAGGGGGCGCAGAGTCGATATTGTTCTACGAACGTGAATTGTGTGATTCCCCAAACATAGTATAGGCATGGGCATACGCCCGCAACTGTTGGCGCTAGCGGAGCATACACGTACCTGTAGGATCACTTTCGGCTTTCGGCCCTTTCGGTGGCAATTTTGAGGGAAATGGCGTCGCTGATTTGGAGGATCCTTCATTGGTACTTTGCGGCAGGGGTGGGCCGGGGAGCGGTGGGGCCGGAGGCGGTGGAGGATTCGGAAGGCTCTGGCTCCGGTCAGACTTCAAATCACGCACTCCTGTTTGGTCGTTCAGTAAATATAAACCGATGATTAATTCCTTATCGTTACTTAAGTGACTGTTTTTTTAAGCCCGCGTTCGCAAAGGTGGTTTAACTACGTACTAATCCTAAATTAACTTTATGGAACGCCATATAAAACATAAATAATCTTATTACCGATTCGCCATCATTGATTTTGTCCTCGGCATTACCATGGTTTCTTGAGTTTGTCCACATGATAATTACAGCGAAAAATGGGAATCACCCACTATTGTGATTCTGTTATGAAAATCTATGATTTGGGGACAACGCCAGATTTATTCTGCGCCCCACAAAGTTAATTTAGTACGCGGTCTAAGTTAAACCACCGTTATGAACACGGGCCAATGTCGTTACTACGGTCTGGCCCGTATGTGGTCGGAATCTAACTACTGAACTTTACACTACGTAGTGTAGAGTTCAGTGGATCTAACCAACTAGGCCACCTCGTTATAAATAAATCATGTTACAGATATGCCTACATCGCTTACAACACGTATGAATAGGCACATGCATTGTTTGAAATTGCAATACACATGTATCGTTTTGACGAAATATCATTACATCCGTGCTCGTTATATAGCGGGAGTAGACTGTGGATCTGACTTGTTCCTCAAATTACATTTGCGATCATCTATATTAATTCCCCCTATCGCATATAGCCCATATCAAGCGATATCACTTCGCGATCCCGATATCTGATCGATTGGTTTTGGGACGAATACTTCCGGTTTTGTGGCGCGCCATATTCTGGTATAGTCACTGATCTCTCCATTAGTAGATACAGTGAACGAACATTCAAAACGCACAGAACTCGTCAGTTCGAACCTCTTAAACTCTTAACACCTCTTCTTACACAAGCAAACAAGTTATAGATTGGAAAATTACTTTATCATTCGTGAGATCATAGCTAGATTTGACACGATAAAACATATCTTCGGAGTTAAATGTGCAGAAAGCATGCAGAAAGAAGGCGCGAGCTAGTTCAGAACCTGGAAATTTATATCCGAAGAAGTCATGCTAAAACAATTAAAGCGCCATAGGAGATAAGATTCGGAGAGCTATACGCGATAGGGTGAATTATGATGAACTTAATTATGAACCATGTGTATAAAGAATAGTGGGGGAATTATTACAGGCATGTACCCTCAACCCATGTTTACTGTATGCAGACATTATGTGAGGGCGCTGTGCCACTCACCTTTTCCTTTTTATATGGAAAAAAAATTTATGCCAATTTGCACAATTGTATCACAGTTTGTATACTTGATTGAATATGTTTCATAGCAGTTTGGATACTTATAGAAAATATTCTGTTAAATACGTTTGTGCTTAAAATGTATGAGACAATGTACTATGTTTATATTGAACAATTATGTTCGTCTTTGTATCATTTTGGATGATTATTATGAGTTATGAAAATCTGAATAAAGGAAAAAAAGCTTGAAAAAAAACATATTGACCGCGCGCTCTGAAATAATCCAATTCAATTCAATCAATTCAAGGTTTATGGAAATCATCTTCGCAGCCATACAGCTCAACTGCGACATTTTACAAGGTAAAAAACAAAATACAACATATGGAAAAATACAACTATCCTCTGCAAGTATAAAGAGTAGAAGTATGAAGAGGTGTAATATAAAAAACACGGATGCACAACAAAAGTACGGTTATTGCAGGAGGTCTAGTATATTGTAACATAAATTTTGGAGGCATTTCAAAACTGAAAGAAAGTGCTACGATCTAATGTAAGTCAATGTTCTTATTAATAGTATAAAAACTAACCATGCTAACAAAGATGAATATAAAAAGATTGTGAATTTCTCTAAAATGCATTGTAAATTTACTGTACAACAATAAGATGATCTGTCAAAACATAAGTTAAGGATATGTTGCAAAACTAATGGAAAGTACTGGGGTTTAGGTAAAAAAAAAAAAAAAAAAGAAAGAGAGAGTAGCGATTAACATCAGCTAAAGACGAGGGAAAAGCGAGTCCCCGGACACTGAAAAGTCTTTTTGTTTTCGTTCTTTCTTTCTTCATTCTTTTTCTTTTTAGATATAAATGAATGAATGAAAAGGGCTTGGGACGAAAATATGTACTTTGTCTGTTGATTATACAGTAAAACATCCATATGAATAGACACTTTTATGGGCTGGTGGTCTTGTTCAGACGGGTGCAACTGAACTTGGCCCCGTCTTATACAGAGTTGCGATTGATCTGAATTGATCGCAAGTCCAATCACATATCTCTAATGCCCATAGTTACGATTGACATCAATCACAACTCCTAATGAGACAGGGCCCTGGTCTGAAGGGTGAGAGGGTTTATTGATGCCTGCAGGGCGTTTCACGAACATTTTTCGTCTGACAAGCTGTCTTTTTCCGACAGTTACCATAGTAACAGTCAGATGCTAGTGCTTCTCAGCCCATCAAACCGAGGATTTCACTGAACTTGTCAGCACTGACCATTTAGCCCTCCAGGTCTTCATAAACAGGTGGTCTTTATAGTCAGGTGGTCTTTATAGTCAGGTGGTCTTTATTGACAGGTGGTCTTTATAGACAGGTGGCCTTTATTGACGGGTGGTCTTTATTGACAGGTGGTCTTTATAGACAGGTGGTCTTTATTGACAGGTGGTCTTTATAGTCAGGTGGTCTTTATAGACAGGTGGTCTTCATAGACAGATGGTCTTTATAGAACAGGTGGTCTTTATAGTCAGGTGGTCTTTATTGACAGGTGGTCTTTATAGTCAGGTGGTCTTTATTGACAGGTGGTCTTTATAGTCAGGTGGTCTTTATTGACAGGTGGTCTTTATAGACAGGTGGTCTTTATTGACAGGTGGTCTTTATAGTCAGGTGGTCTTTATTGACAGGTAGTCTTTATTGACAGGTGGTCTTTATTGACAGTGGGTCTTTATTGACAGTGGGTCAATCACTGAAGAAAAGTGTAACTGATTGGTGTTACCTGAACACCAATCGCTTCTCCTGTCATAGTGACTTTGCTTTAATCTTGATCTGAGGTTTACTGAACACATTCAAGGCGTAATTCATCTCACCCCACTCCCCACACCCAAATATTTAGTGATATGTCCGTTATCATAGAGTATGAAAAACATAATTTTTAACATAAACATTGGCCTAAACACCTTTCGCACCTGTACCCCTCCTCTCCCACACGCACACACACACACACACACAGTCACACATAAACGAGTTCAATGACAACCCGGCCTCTGCCCCGGCCACTTAACTTGAGGTATATAACTTCGGCTTATAATGAATATCCCATTTATTGTATTCCATTCAATATTGTTCTACCAATGCTATCGAATATCCGCATTGTTTACTAATTTACAGCAGATTTAAGGTTGTTTGCTATAACGTAAATCAAGTAGAAAGTTAATACATCAAATCAAATCAAATCAAGCATAACTGAAAAAAATCTACAAACTCAAGCAAATATGAAATAATGTAATAGTCGTAAGATTTACTGAATGAAAAACAATAGGCGCAGAATTGAGCCCATTCTACAGTCATAGTAAGTTTGATTATGAATTTAATTAATTCGATTTTATTGGCTAAAGTACTCAATTCAACATGCAGGGTTACACAACATGCACATCATGTCAAACAATAATTTAGGCCTACGCATGCTTTCCCTGATGTATAACGATACATAAATGATAATTAAGGGCCTACAATTAACAATACCTTTCTCGCCATCATTTCCATCACGACCACCAACACGATCACGATCCTCTGGGTTAATCCTTAAACGATCCATCCCAACGCGCAAGTTCATGTAGTCATTCTCCGTTTTGATTTTGACTCGATGGACATGATGCTTCATTACGCTACTGTTAATATAGTACCCTTCACCTTCCGATCCCCGATCGTCGTCGTCGTCGTCGACGACGTACACGGGACGGATGTCGTGCTCGTCACTGTGGGCCCTGGATACCGCATACAGATCATTTTGTGGAAATGGCCGTGCGCTATCAGCGAGCTCCGTCGATATTGGGCTCTCTGGATTTCGGAGTTGTCGAACATCATTTAGTACGAACATGGACGCGGTTGCCGCCCTCAGGTGCGTACGGTCAGTCGAAGAATGGTCGCTGGCTTCCTTCGCAGGCAGTCTAAATCCCTTGGCTTGTTGCATAGCGCTGACTTTCGCCGGGGCCTCTTGCTTCACCTTCCCATAGTCAGTTCCCCCTTTCTTGAAAAAGCGAAATGATTTCTTCGCTTTCTTCTGAACCCCGCCTGGCGACTTGCTATTCTCGGCCATGACGGCTAAGTCAATAGTCGGTGCATGTACGGAGAGGCTAGGTTTGTGGGTGCGTTTAGTGTGTGCATCTAGAGCCCTCCTGCTATCCATAATTACAATGCACCGGCCACCACGCATACAATCCCAACTGAATTCATTCGTCTACCATTTCCTGATTCGGACGGCTCCGCTCGAACAATTTACCATACACTCATTGCTGTTCAGAGTCCAGACGCTCAAGTGCTACACTACAGCAAGTTGCGAATAGTTTTCGGAGTGCATGCATGCAGTGTCAACATTGATGGCCGCCAGCCCGCCACGCATGATATTCAATATACGCACAGCATAGAGTTTTAGTCTACTATATAGCAGCTAGTTGTCTCCTGGAACGTAGGCCTATGCGAGTCTCACTATAGCTCTTACTGTTGGCTATTATTAAACGTAAATGACACCACTATGTGTATAGACCAGCCTATGCACAGGAAGATAGGGTCAACATTTGAGGCAAAGTGTGTGATTGCATTATGCCGCGGTTCTTCGCGAGTGGAGTGTATGCTAAACTGTGTATAAGCCTAAGTATTGTTTTCCGGTAGGCCTACTGAGATTCTTTTAACTTCCGCGTGACTTCCGACACATTACAGCTCATATTGCCATGTTGAGAAATCTGAGTCAGTCAGACAGTATAGCCTAGCTACTAGGCCGAGAGGTGCATACGAATACAACCCAGCAACAACTATGTCTGATAACACAGACTACGCCTTAAATCATAGCTCCTCTGGCTTTGTGGCATTAGTCTGTGTTACCAGACGTGGTTGTAAACAGACTGGGTTGTCCATGCACCTCACAGCCTATAGTACGCTCCTCCTAATGAGCATACCGTGCGTCTCAAAACGGCTCGAGGAAAAATATTCGCAAACGAGAAGTTACAATGTTCAATGTTCATGTGTTCATACTTCGCATGTCACCCTGTCAAAGGGTATTGAAGAAAACCATATAGAGCACAGTATATATAGGACACGTAATAGGACAGAAATATATACAAATTTATACAAAACATATACCACAGTATATAAGAAAACTATATAAATAAACCGGAGTTGAATTAAATTCGAACTCGATTAGAAATAAATTATCAACTTTTGAATATGTGAAGTACATTGAAATAATAATCAGTCGTGTCAACTTAATTTTCATATATATCTATGCAAAACCTGCACTAAAATGTGATATTATACAAGACGGGAAATTGCTATGCAAGGTATCTAACTTTTATGAATAATTCAAAATCGTTTATGCAAAAAGGGCATAAATTCTCCCCTTTTCGAATACCAATATTGCAACTGACATAATCGGATCTTTGAGAATCTTTTACAACATATGATTTAAAGTTAGCATACATATTACGATTTACTAATAATTTTTTCTCCAATGTTTTGCTGTAAAAGTTTAAACCGAGGTAATGTTCGATCAATCGAATCGAATGCCCTTTTGTAATCTATAAAGACACAATATAGTACTTCTTGTAAGATAAATCTGGGATTTGTCTAGGATCAAATGAAATACAAATACGTGATCTCTTGTCAAATAAAGCTCTCTAAAATATTTTATTCACGCCGTTGGCATTTATGGCATTTTGACTTCTCTGACGTCACTGGAGGCGTGCGGGTTTTTTTTTTTTTCAAATTTTCGTCAAAATGAGACTTTATTGCGGCAAACGAATGTAAAATTCGTTTTTAGTGGATAGATTTACATAGATTAGTGGGAATTATTTTTCTAATTTAGTAACCCTTTAAAATTTTACCGCGCTGGGACTATGAACCATATTATTTTCAACTATTTTTAATGCTGGCGTTCTAGAACTTTACCCGTGATTACAGAACTGTAGGTTTTTGTTTAGATTCACTGATGACTTTCTTTGATAGTGGTTTGTTCCGTACAGGTGATATTCATTTGAACGGACTTAAGAAAATCTGTATTGCCCTCCATTTTCCATTACTTTTTTTTAATCATTTTAATTGTCTTCAATCATCCGATGAGAAAATGTTGTGGACAGCTTCGGAAGCGAAGAGGTGGTATGCCTCATCAAAAAAGAAACGAAAGAATGATCTGTGCGTTTTTAACTAAACGTGTATGCAAAACGCTGATTCTGACCCCGAAAGTAAAAAAAAACGCAGCCTAAAGGCCCGGTTCCACTGGCCGATGGACACGAAATGTATGCATAAAGGAGACAGCGGACAAACAAAATTTCGGGGGTGACTCCATCCGTTTTCATCCGCTCAAGAAATGGAGAAAATTTGCGAAAATACAACGGAAAAAACGGACGTGGGTAGTATGTAGCGGGTATGTTAAACGGATGTTTATCGGGCGCCTAGCGGATGACAGCTGTTGGAAGTGGATGTTAGAGGATATTAACACTTGATTCATACCTGTCCTGCTCTCTACACAGAAGACTGTGAACATTGCTATTCCAGCGTCTGCTGATCCAGGCAAACAGTACAGGTACTCATTTATGTTCACAGTCTTCTTATAGCTGTTATACCTTGGCGTACATTTTGCCGTAAAACTTTACCCGTCTCTGTTTTTGTTCCACTGCCATACCACTCTACCCCTTCCAGTGTATCTGCGCGGACTACTTTCATTACAAAGGATGCAACTATTTGGTCATAGTGGACAGGTACTCGAACTGGCCAATCGTTGAACGGTCTGCGAATGGGGCGGATGGCCTAATCACGTGCCTACGTCGCATCTTTGCCACTTTCGGCATTCCTGATGAGCTGACCTCTGATGGTGGCCCTGAATTCACGGCAGTAGCTACACGCATTTTCCTCGCCAACTGGGGTATCCATCATCGCCTAGCCTCTGTTGCCTTTCCCCACAGCAACTGTCGAGCTGAGGTTGCTGTGAAGACCATTAAACGACTCATTATGGACAACACTAGCGCTACTGGATCCCTGGATACAGACAACTTTCAGCGGGCCATACTTCAGTATCGCAATACCCCAGACAGGGACACGAAGCTCTCTCCAGCCATGTGCGTCTTTGGCCACCCGATCCAGGATTTCATCCCAATTGCCCCTGGCAAATACAAGCCACACAACACCTGGTGTGAAACCTTGCAGGCAAGAGAAGAGGCCCTTCGCAACCGTCACATGAAGGGGGCGGAACGCTGGTCGGAGCACACCAAACAGCTTCCACCTCTTGTTGTCGGCAATCATGTCCGCATCCAGAACCAAACCGGGCCACATCCTCTGAAATGGGACAAGACCGGCATCGTCATTGAAGTACGGCAATATGACCAATACATGGTCCGTGTAGATGGCTCCGGCCGGGTGACGCTGCGGAACAGGAAGTTTCTGAGACAATACACCCCTGTCCATCGGCCCTTGCCGCCGAAGACGATGGAGGATGATGTTCGTGCCTCAAGTCGACCAGTGTACCCTTACTCTCCCAAGCATCCCACTACCATGCCTGGAGGCCCACCATCACCCCCTTCACGTCCCGTTGAACCTACCAGACAGCGGCCCGAGCCCATTGCTGATGCCTTCCTACCACCGGTGGTTGATATCGCTGATGACTCCCGCATATCGCCACCTTTTGTTGATACCCCGTCAACCGCGGTGGGTCGTGCTACTCCTGCTGTGGTTCCCTCTGCCGCTGCACCTTCAGCAGCTGCTCCTCCACCCCTTCCTCCTCCTCCTGAGGACAGCGTCATCGCTCCTGCTGCCGACCCAGCCCCTCCACCTAGGCGTTCTCTTCGTCGGGCCGGCAGACCTGCATGGCACTCAGATTATGACATGTCGCCCTAAGTTACGGACGACATTTTCCTTGTGTTCTTGTTTTGGAGTTCCTGTTCGACGAGTTTTAGTGTTTTACAACGTTGCCTGTTATTTGGATATTGGACGTTTTCCTCGAGTTACCCGTTCTTTGGATATTTGACCTTTTTTTTTGGACACAACTGTCATCTTCGACACGCTTCATTGCTTCTCACCGTGCCAAAGACTTGGGGGGAGATAGAGGATATTAACACTTGATTCATACCTGTCCTGCTCTCTACACAGAAGACTGTGAACATTGCTATTCCAGCGTCTGCTGATCCAGGCAAACAGTACAGGTACTCATTTAGATGTCCGTTTTGAACATTTTATATACGAGATGTATACGCTTAACACTATATATCCTTTCCTTTTCCGTGCTACATACGCTGTATAGACGTTCTATGTACCTTATCTTTCTCCTTCCTGACCCTTTTCAGGTGAAGAGAATGTGAGTTGCGAGGATACCCCGTCTGGGAGGATGCAAAGAGGATACAGCGGACGTTTAACGGATAATAACGGATATAGAACGTTTGTTGCATTTGTCGCGGATTCACATCGTACACGGTGAGAAGTTCATACGTTCTATCCGTTCTAAAAGTTTTGTCCAGCTCAAACCTTATTTGCGCGGATGGATTCACGGTGAACAGATGCTCGATGGATAGAGCGTATGAAACACGTTTGCAATGACTACACAACGGCACAACGGATACATAGCGTTCTCCAACGGATGACAAGATTTGTTTACGTTTTACATCATCTTTGCATCCGTAAGTGCAGTGGCATCGGGCCTTCAGAGACCGAGGAAGACGTGGAAGGTTTCCTGCACTCCAGGTACACAAAACAATCTCCATCACCACCCGGGTTGCCACCACATCGACATGTCCGAGAAAAAATAACATCCCATATAGAATCCTTACCTATAATGATGCATTTCAAGCGACGTCATTATGTCATCTACAATAATCTGTCAAACCTTACATTAAGTGCAAACGTATTTGAGGAACTTATTTGCAAAAGGGGTTAAATCCATTTTTCATCACAAATTTTTTTTGTCTCAATACATATATCGGAGTAGATATTTCTAATGGTAGGCTACATAATCGTGATGTTTCGATGAATCAGAGTACACATTTAAAAAAGAGTGAATAATTTGTTCACGTGGATTTATCTTCACTTCTTCCAGACTAAGAATTAAAAGGGATAGACGACCCTAAAGATGTTCGTTTCAATAAAAGCAAGAAACATATTAGTCAAGGGTTGACGAAGATCTGTCAAAGGATAAGAAAGTTAGGATCTTCTGAAATTTCAATTTTGTGACGTCACGTGGGAGGTGCTCTCCCATATTTTATGTACATGGGTACATAAATTGCTTTTCTGTTTTTGACAACAGAATCATTTGTTTGCATACATGTATGTGTGTAAAAACGTGCTTCTAATGATGTATCAAATGCACAGGAAAAAGGATACACTTTTTTTTCCAGAAAATGTCCATTTTCGAAAAAAAATACTGTACACAACATAGTTGTGTGATCACCTCGCGCGTGACGTCACAAAATCAAAACCTAAAAAGATCACATTTCTCTTATCCTTTGACGGATTTTCATCAAACCTTCACTTATATGTATATTTCATGTGTCTGCTTTAATTTAGACAAACTTAACTTCGGGGTAAATCATTCCTCTCATGTTCATGGAGATCGAGGATATTTACGTTTTGCTGGTATAAGAAAGTAGTGCGACTTATAGGTCTTCGATTTCCGTATGTTCCAAATTGGATCCATATGTTCCAGTTTTGTCATAATGGTATCATTATGGTATAGGCCTCTTCTTCAGTGTTACCAACAATTCTCAGCCCAAGTAGCGTTAAGTAGCCGTAAAAGTCGCCAAATTTAGCAAAAAGTAGCCCAAACGGAAATATCGCAATTTCAAGGCTATACAGCATGATGATACTAAAGGTTAAAATGTATGATTAGCAATGGTGAAAGTAGCAAGTCAGAAGTCGCCAAAAAGTAGCGAAGTAGTGGTAAGGCTTTGCAAGTCGCGACGCGGAAGTCAAAAGGAGCGCAATCTGGCGCCTAAATCGCGGCTTTGGCAACATTGCTCTTCTTTCTTTTTTGACGTCGATTCTGATCGGCACACCTGTGCCAATCTTGTCTCCTCTTCTATTTTCAGCTTCATAAGATATTCAAACCAACTTGATAGATATGTTGGTATGCTGCACCTCCACTTTAAAGTTATAGTTCACCCTAAAATTAATTTTGATTCAATAAACAGTCACATTAAAGAAACATATAAGTGAAGATTTGATGAAAATCCGTCAAAGGACAAGAAATTTATGATCTTTAAAATTCTCAAAGAAAGTAAGTGTATATCGGCACCGTCACGGTGTCATATAGCTTACCTTTATTTCATGTTGTGGACACAAGTAATAGATGCCTACAGAAAGAAGTGGACATCGGCGGAGTCACAGTGTCAGTCACACCAGCCAATCAGAAATAATATACGGTCGGTCCTGTGGTCCATGCACGTACACATTCAATCATTCACAAACTCGCGTAGTCGCAGCAACTACGCACAAAATTAATCCTAAGGGAGACCGTGACGGTACCGATATCAATCGTCTGAAAGTATACTGTACATGTATACAACATATATGGGAGAGCACCTCGCACGTGACATCACAAAATTGAAAGTTCAAAAGAAGCTTTCTTATCCTTATCCTTCACTAATATCTGTCTCTTTTCATGTATTTGCTTTAATTGAAACCAACTTTTTAACCGGATACGCGTTAAGTTCAATGTAGGAAATCGTTTAACGGTGGTTTAACTTGACACATGCACTTAACCCGGATTAACTTTATGGAACGCCAAATAAAACAACATAAAATATTTTTATGGATTCATTATCATTGAATCTGTCCTAGCTCTGAATCACTGCGGTATATTGCGTTTGTCCCTCGTACATTATAATTACAACGAATAATTGGGATCTCCCACTGATGTGATTCCGTGAAGAGCTATGATATGTGACAGCATATTATATGATTTATTTTGTGCCCCATACAGCTATCCACATGTTCATGTACCCGGTGTAAGCTATTTACCGTCGTTGTGATTTCTGGCCATTAAGGTATATAGTACACTCGACGTGGTATGCCCATTCAGGTACCCCCATTCTGCATTCATGACGTCACCACTCTTATTAATAACCCTTACCATAAGCCGCTGCCTAACCCTGCTGGCAGATTGCTGAATATTCATGTTATTCATTAAAATGAGTGACGTAATGAATTTAGGATGGGAGCCCGCCTATGTAGTGCTTACCGCCCACTTGGGCGGAGTTTAATGGTGTAACGGCTGGCAATGTTTTGCGGCGGATGTTGTTCGCTATGCTTCCGCGATCGTCCATACGGTATCCAAACCACAACTTAATGACGTTTTCAGGCCTAAAAATTGATGTGTAAAGTTCAGCTTGATTTGAGTTGCAACATATGTTTTTAATTACTTTTTCAAAGTGTAAAAAAAGTGTAAAAGTGTAAAAAAAAAAAAAAAAAAAAAAACCGCCGGTGTGCATGTGGATGTGTATGTAAATAGGGAGAGGGGTGTGTGTGTTCTCAAAGGGTATTAAAGAGATTCACCAAAAGGAGAGAAGAGGGAATTTAAGAGGGACATGTCGGTGATTCGAGGGATATTAAGTACAGTTATCCAGAGATACAGCAAGAAAGTGGATCTAGGACTGATCTTCATCAGGGAGAAACGTAGAAAAAATAGATGATAGATAACATTACATTAGATGTAGATAACATTACAAACCAATATTGATATCATATGGACTGGCCTTGAGAGGGATACGACAATTATTGCTGAAATAGTATCGTACTGCCCGAGTCCAAGGCGAGGG
This sequence comes from Arbacia lixula, assembly GCA_963669155.1. Taxonomy (NCBI): domain Eukaryota; kingdom Metazoa; phylum Echinodermata; class Echinoidea; order Arbacioida; family Arbaciidae; genus Arbacia; species Arbacia lixula. Next base: position 14,805,006 of record OZ022592.1, on the reverse strand, counting down.
CAATACGATGCTACCGAGGGCAATCAATGTCGTTTCCCCCGAAAGTAGCCAGTCCATATGATTATTATTTACAGCATCGGACATCTAGAGAGAACTCGAAAATATTAATTATTTGACCTAGCGTACATATAGCCCGCTGCAAGGCTGCACCGGACTTGCAGGCATTACAATGTTCGCGAAGCTATCGATCTAGTGACCGTGAGTGACATGAAACGATTTTCCTCGAGTTTATTGCCCGCTATTTTACACGTATATTCCCGTTGACTTACGTTGGCGGGAAATCAAGAATTTTCGGCCCGCTATCTATTTGGCCTGTCTAAAGCGGGGCAACATAATATAAAACTGACATGGCTCAGATGTCTGATGTGTTTAATAATAGGTTAAATGTTTATATGAGAGATGTGGGGAATATACTTTATTATAAGTATAGGAAGAAAGGTGCAGTAGAGAGCAGGATTCTCCAAGCCGCGTTTAATGAGTAGTTGTCCCATAATGCATCGAGTCATATCCACTTCCGGTCGCATACACTATGTATTAGTGGGTAGGACTGAAAAGATACCTCCGGACGTTGGTGAGCCGTTTCATTATGGGATAACTTGACCCTATGTGCAATATAAAATAATTGGGTCATAGTGGTATTAATTACTATCTTCCCAATGCGATAATTATGAACGATTAACTTGTCATGCGCATTTATTACATTTCTCTGCCAATAATGCGCACAAACAGAATAGCGCAGCACGTTGTTTGACGAAGGAGGGGTCAACCAAAAAAAGAGCTACTGCTACATTTGACGAACAGATGTGATCAACCGCCAAGAAAATGCATGATACCCTTCCAAGACAAAGCAACATTTACTTTAAACAAGATATACACAGTTTATTGATCAGTCATCGTATTTTATTTCATCAACGAACAGCAATTGCGATCATGTGTATATTGTATGACAGACATAGCGTGAACGGAAAACAGATGATCCAAAAATTCAATTTTTACAACACCCTTGCTAAAGTATATGTTGATTGGGGGTTCTGTTTAAAAACAATTTTTGTCCGATCACGAGGGTTTTTTTTTATAGCGGTGATACGTATGACGAAATCTACGGTAGTCTAATGGTTAGGAGGGGGCTGATTTAATTAATTTTTATATAATTCTCTTTGTCATTAATCAAGGAATAGTGCTTATTTCTGTTTGATCATTATAGCTGTATATCATATCCAGACCAGCGCAGACCCATCTTAATTCACTGGTTCACCGCCCTCTGGACCATAAGGATGACCTGGTGGAAAGCCTCCCGTCTCAGAGATCAGCGCAGACGCATCTTCGTTCACTGGTTCACCGCCCTCTGGACCATAAGGATGACCTGGTGGAAAGCCTCCCGTCTCAGAGATCAGTACAGACGCATCTTCGTTCACTGGTTCACCGCCCTCTGGACCATAAGGATGACCTGGTGGAAAGCCTCCCGTCTCAGAGATCAGTACAGACGCATCTTCGTTCACTGGTTCACCGCCCTCTGGACCATAAGGATGACCTGGTGGAAAGCCTCCCGTCTCAGAGATCAGCGCAGACGCATCTTCGTTCACTGGTTCACCGCCTTCTGGACCATAAGGATGACCTGGTGGAAAGCCTCCCGTCTCAGAGATCAGCGCAGACGCATCTTCGTTCACTGGTTCACCGCCCTCTGGACCATAAGGATGACCTGGTGGAAAGCCTCCCGTCTCAGAGATCAGTACAGACGCATCTTCGTTCACTGGTTCACCGCCCTCTGGACCATAAGGATGACCTGGTGGAAAGCCTCCCGTCTCAGAGATCAGTACAGACGCATCTTCGTTCACTGGTTCACCGCCCTCTGGACCATAAGGATGACCTGGTGGAAAGCCTCCCGTCTCAGAGATCAGCGCAGACGCATCTTCGTTCACTGGTTCACCGCCCTCTGGACCATATGGATGACCTGGTGGAAAGCCCCCCGTCTCAGAGATCAGCGCAGACGCATCTTCGTTCACTGGTTCACCGCCCTCTGGACCATAAGGATGACCTGGTGGAAAGCCTCCCGTCTCAGAGATCAGCGCAGACGCATCTTCGTTCACTGGTTCACCGCCCTCTGGACCATATGGATGACCTGGTGGAAAGCCTCCCGTCTCAGAGATCAGCGCAGACGCATCTTCGTTCACTGGTTCACCGCCCTCTGGACCATAAGGATGACCTGGTGGAAAGCCTCCCGTCTCAGAGATCAGCGCAGACGCATCTTCGTTCACTGGTTCACCGCCCTCTGGACCATATGGATGACCTGGTGGAAAGCCCCCCGTCTCAGAGATCAGCGCAGACGCATCTTCGTTCACTGGTTCACCGCCCTCTGGACCATATGGATGACCTGGTGGAAAGCCTCCCGTCTCAGAGATCAGCGCAGACGCATCTTCGTTCACTGGTTCACCGCCCTCTGGACCATATGGATGACCTGGTGGAAAGCCTCCCGTCTCAGAGATCAGCGCAGACGCATCTTCGTTCACTGGTTCACCGCCCTCTGGACCATATGGATGACCTGGTGGAAAGCCTCCCGTCTCAGAGATCAGTGCAGACGCATCTTCGTTCACTGGTTCACCGCCCTCTGGACCATAAGGATGACCTGGTGGAAAGCCTCCCGTCTCAGAGATCAGTACAGACGCATCTTCGTTTAGAGCTTTACCAAGGACGGAGAGAGAGAACAAAATGAATGTGGAATATGGTTTGTTGGTTCGAAAAAGAAACGGGGCTTGTTAATTGTAAAATGAATAAGAATCACAATTCTGAAAAAAGCAATAACACCATATTAGTATTTTTTATATTATTCTTTTTGCACCATTGTGGCATGTTTGTTGGCTACTGGTCGCGCCCATTCTCAGAGGTCAGTATGGCGTTTCTTGTCGCAAGGAAATTTTGAACATGTTCAAAATTTCATTACGCATTTATTTTCCACAAACAGTAATTGCTAGCGTTCACAAAACAGTCATAAGTATTTAAAAACGGTTTTAGCACAGCGTCGCTGAAGTCATTTGCTGTTTCACCAATGTAATCAACCAGATATCATATATATGTTTAAAATCCATTTAGAGAAATTCATTCAGTCCGTCATGCCGAGGAAGCAAGGTATGCTTACTAGAAGGAGAACAAAAACACTTCGGGGGACAGAAAACCCTGTTGTTTGCCAAGATTCGCCAAAAAAAAAACGTTGGCGAATATTGAATTCGCTACATTCGTAACCATTCGCCGCCTAGTGAGACATCTACCCCCAATATTTGTGAGTGTTTGGGACTTATTGTAACTCCTGGAAAAGTAGCATGGGAATCTACAGACCCAGCCTTATCATGAGAGTGATCAGCCCTGCTCATACACTGAATTGATATCAAAATAATACTTTATGCTTGATATGAGTAAAATCATGAATACTGAAATGAAACAGAATGTTTTACTAACTCTCCTAACCAACAACACAGGAAATCACAATGTGAAATAAGCCAGTTCGTAGTTCCAATCTGCGCATGAGCAGATTATTGAAGGTAAAAAACGACCTCGGGTCAACGGCACTACTCATAGAGTCAAATGAAAATTCATTAGATAGTCAACCACATTGCAACTTATTATCACGGAGATATATATGGCCACAGCTATATCAACTCTGAGAAGGTAGTGAAAGATCATTTCACCTGCTTCTATTGTTGTTCCGGGTACACTGTTTTGTAAAATGTCTATACATCCATCACCAAACACAGCTCCATCAACCAATCCCACTCTATATTCTACTAGGTGTTAAAATAACTTTTGACACTTTTGAAAAAAAAAATCACCAGTTTCAACTTACATGAAGCAGACATTGACACATCATAAAGTCAAGGGACGTCACATATTTTTTTAACATTTCATCGATTACTTTTCTTGTAATAATCCTTGGAATATTTAATGAGTTTATCACTTTTGGGCAAATTTTGATTGTATGTACATGTATTACCAAAAGGGAATCGATGAAATGTCACAAAACCTGTCTCTAAAAATGTTGACATCCCTTGGCTTTTTGATGTTTAGATTTCAGCTTGATTTCAGTTGAACCTTCTAACCGTCAATTATTTGTCAAAAGTGTCAAAAGTCTTTCTTTTTAAAACCTAGTACATGTATTTAAATAAATTATCCTTACCCGGTTTTGCGTTAACGGTCTCCGCGAAGATGATAAGTAGAGGGAGTAACAGAAAACACTTCATGGTGTCCCAATCGAAAACGGTACTCAGAATCGAGAGGAAGTGTCTCTTGCAACAAATCCTTTATAATCAAACCCTCACTATTTCAGCCGTCGTGTTATATTCAAGTTGACTTCAAATCCTCCAATGAAATCGTCACATTAAGTCGGTTGCAGTCGATCACGTAGCGAACATGAGATGTCACGCTGACACGGTCATGCGGAAACAATTTCACGCTGCATGAAAGCGTGTCGACGTCGTAAAAGATGGGGATCGTGATTTGGAATGGAAATTTAAAAAAAAAAAGAATATGTGCGGGTAAACAAAACAAAGAGTAGATACCATTTACATTGTTTTTAGTTATTTGTTTTCAATTTTGATTTTTGAAGTGAAGCACACTGACATACGCGAGAAAACGAAGGTCAAAGACTATAGTAAAAATTAAAGACATGAAATGGAGATGGGCTTGACATTTATATAGAACATAAGACAACAGATGGACCAAAAAACTCACAGATTGGCAACCAAGAATAGGCAAGCGAACAAGTGGTCGACAAAAGAGAAGGTGGACATGGTGGAGAGACGAAATATAATCATACACAAACACAGCAACATGGAACAGAATGACAGCAAATAGAAGCAAATGGAAACTGATTGAGGAGGGCTCTGTCCAACAATGGTTGAAAAATGCCTGATGATGATCATGATTTTAATTTCTCACTTGAGTGTGTCGTTCAGTCAGGAGCAAACCCTATGATTTTATCGCTGTTCTATTCTAACATTTAGAGCGTGGCCACCATATGTGCAGCTGGCTGCAGTCGTAACACGTGCCTCATGACCGAGATGCCAAGTTTCTAAATTCAGTTTGACACATTTATTTCATCCATGTTCACGTTTTACAGGCAAATGATTTTTTACGTACATAATCAAACAATTAGATACTTCAGTAGATATCAGGGATAACGATGTTTCAGTCATAACAACGGAGAAGTTATTCAAGTGAAGGTATTTTAAGGAAATTAAAGATTTGATGTTTTCAACGCCTTGCTGCATTGGTCATATCGCGAAGTTAAAGAAACTCCACACCAGTTTAAAATTGTTTTTATATACTGAGCCCGCGTATTTGCGGGGTTAACTGAAGTTTTCTCCAGTCAGACACTGAGCAGCGCAACTCACGCATAATCTGCTCTACGGACAATATACATTTCTCAGGTGAAAAGGGGGTTTTAAAAGGTCTTTAAAAACACCCCTCGTACTAAAAATGCAGAGTAAACCGACTTTTAGAGGAAATTTGTCTGATCTGTTCCTGCAGCCTAAAGACCGGAGACAGCAATATAGCGCACATCGCAACTTTTCGCACCGCTCTGATCCGTGGGCCGATATACATTAGTTGAGAGATGTAACATGAATGTTGGCCTTAAAGGGATAGTTCACCCATAACTTATGAATTGCTTCTTTTTATGTTCTTTGATGAAGGAATTATACATTCTTTTCAGAGCAATATTTGTGTAAAAGCATGTGTCTAATGATATATCAAACGCACAGGTGAAATGGTCAATATCCTTCTGATAAAATTGACGTTTTCCAAAAACATAATATGGAAGAGTACCTCGCACGTGACGTCATTAAATTTAAACTTTAAAATCAAATACATGTAGCTTTCTTTTCCTTTGACCGATTTTCGTCAAACCTTCACTAATAATTATGTTTCTTTCATGTGCCTCCTTTTATCAGAACCATAATAATGTCTGAGAAGATAGTGAAAGAACTTTTCACCATATGCACCTGCTCCTATTGTTGTTCCTGGCACACTCTATTGAAAATGTCTATACACCCATCATCCAACACAGCTATAACTATAAGCTATAACTGTGATGATATTACACTCTATTGGGTATACTGCTGTTTCCTACAATGTTTCATGAATTATGCAAATGGGCTATATCCTATCTTTAAATATATAAATTTTGCAAAATATGGTACATGAGCTGTCATACTACGCTTGCTGAACCAGCGAATTAAATGGATAGTTCACCCTGAAATGAAGTTGTTTGCAATAAAGGCACAACATGAAAGAAACATATTAGTGAAGGTTTAATAAAAAATCCGTCAAACGGTAAGAAAGTTATGATATTTTAACGTTTTGATTTTGTGATGTCACGAGCGAGGTGCTCTCCCATATGTTGTCTGCTTTATGATTTTATAACTCCTCACTTTATGTTTGAGATGAAGGAATACAATGGGTTTTTTTTCGTAGAGTATGTGTATAAAAAAGTTTCTAAAAAGCACAAGTAAAATGATGTTTATCTGTTGTAGGGAGCCTGTATTGTAGAATATCCCAATTAAGGTCTAAAAGCACAGACTAGCATACCCAACCATTACTTATAAACACATATGCTTACAATTAGCTCCAAGTCATTAATTTATTTGTCATCATTCGGCTTAAATGAATCGACTTTCATAGCAATATGAGAAAATCGACATTTTCAACAAATTATTTGTGCACAAACATAGGAGAGCACCTCACACGTGACGTCACAAAATCCAAACTTTAAACAAACATAACTTTCTTATCCTTTGACGGAATTTTCTCAAACCTTCACTGATATGTTCATTTCATGATTCTGTTCTTATCAAAGCCAACTTAAAGGGTATATACTGTACTGGGAGGACAAAAAGCCTTCGAATGGTGATCATGAGCAATCTTCTTGCCAATGGTCTTAAATTCATATATTGTCCATTTTAGAAACATGCTGAAAGTTATTTGACCTCAAATGATCCATATGTTGAGTAATAAATGATTAAATTACAAATCCTGAAATTGTTCGTCCCGAACATTTTGAGGATTTGTAATTTAATCACTAATAACTGAACATGTGGATCATTTGAGGGCAAATAACTTTCAGCATGTTTCTAAAATGGACAATACATGAATTTAAGATCATTGGCAAGATGATTGCTCATGATCACCTTTTGAAGGTTTTTTTGTCTTCCCAGTACAGTATATGCCCTTTAAATTCAGAATGGACTATTCCTTTGAAGCATAAGCCTGCAATAAGGATAAGTCAACAAGAGCATTCTACAGCGGATCATCACGATAATGTATCCTAGCTACCCTAAGAATTATCTAATCTGATTTTGTATTAATATTTTAATCAACCTGGATTAGGCCTATCATACGTGATTAGGTTTTGACATAATCGGCGCAAATACAATCAATATTCCTGTCAGTGTTTCGCTTTTACCTTGTGATTGTTTTTAAAAGTCGCGTTACCGTTTGTTAAGATTGTAATCATGTTGAAGACGTGTGGCATGCCGATTTGTGTTTCATTTCATTGAGGGGGGAAATAAGCCATGAGGCTAAATATGTTCAGATCAAAAGTCATTTCAAAATAAAAACAACGATACCTTCACAGTGATATAAATCATACTTTACAAGAGAACTTCATCGAAAACTTGTAAACAAGAAAGATTAAAACAACAAAAAGTAACCCTTAACATGCCACTTGTAGGTTATTTCACCACCAATTAATAATAGGCCCCCTAATAATAATAATAATAATAATGATGATAATAACAACAATAATAAAAATAACAATAATAATAATAATAATAATAAATGTTTCTCATATAGCGCATTTCAAAACCGAAGGAGTTCTCAGTGTGCTTTACGGGGAAAGGACTTAGATTTACAATTTAGCTTCTTAAATCAGCTTCTTAAATTACAAAAGTAATTGCCAAATTAACATTAAAAAGAAGAGATGAAATTTCATATTCACGCAAATCCCAAAAAGCAGCATTTTATCTGGTACACTTGAGGGTTGATATCCTAACAGTCAAACACGCAACAAACAAGCCTTTGAGTGCCAGGGAACTGTACATAGCTCTATGGGATTTGTGTGAATAATTTGTGAATAAAGTCGCATTTGGCACATGAGTTGAGGGTAGCCCGTCCCTTTTGCAGCCCTAATTCTGAAAGTTCCCTGACTTTTTCATCATCACGATTTGAGAGAGAGAGAGAGTGGCTATAACCATGGACCCTACCACGTGATAGGGTCCATGCTATGACCTTTCCCTGGAATTGACAAAGCGTATTAATTCGTTTTTGAGGAAATAATCTTCGATAATTGATCAAGCTTTCTTTTTTCGTTCCACGGAAACAGTCGTAATTTCAAATTGTGTCAACGATCAGCAATCAAATGGAATCAAATCTTTCATTTTCATTTATTCTACGGAAGTTATAGTACCCGTGACCTTAAACAATTTCACAGTTGGTATCCCAAAGATACGTGCTACAGATGTGCAAACCTTTACGGAGTTTGCAGATGTTTTTGAAATGAACGGGCCATCGCATAAAGATCATGTCAAAAGATATCCTAGCTATACTGACAAGCTACATTAAAGGTATAGTTAACTTTGAAATTATGTTGGTTTCAATAAAAGCAGAAATATAAAAGAAACATAGTGAAGGTTTAACGAAAATCTGTCAAAGCATAAAAGTACGGATCTCTCGAAATTTTTGTTTTGTGACTTCACGTGTGAGGTGCTCTCCCGTGGCTTATGATTCCATAAATTGTTATTTTTCTGTTTTTCCACAGCGGATTTTTTTGCATAGTATATACATGTGTGTATGTGTAAATCCATGATGTATGAAATGCATTTGTAAAAGTATGCATATCTTTTTGAGAAAATGGATATTTTAAAAAAATTGTACATGGGAGAAAAGTTCACCTTGCACGTCACCGTCACAAAATAAAAACTTAAAAAAATCCTAACTTTCTTATCCTTTGACGGATTTCCATCAACCCTTCACCTATATGTTTCTTTCATGTTTCTGCTTTTATTGGGGTAAACGTAATTTTCAGGATTAAAGTGTTTAAAGCTGTTTATTTCGCGTGCATAAAGTTAGTCCAGGTTTGTTACACTGTTAGTAATGAATTTCATGGGCGGAAATCTCGGGGGGGGGGGGGGCGGCGTGTCCCCCCCCCCCCACACTATTTTCGTTCCTGTACGCTCACAAGATCAAGTGTCCCCCCCCCCCCCCCCCCCCCCTCTTTCGGGGGGCGATTTCCGCCCATGATGAATCTTATTCTGAATACGCGCGGCGCCCCACTATGTTAAGTTAGAAAACTGCAATCTTGTACTCTGAGAAACAGAGTGTCTCCGATGGATGCCAAACGAATGCATACGTATCTAACTAGATTTCGACCCCAGCCGAGACATTCAGACAACAATTTATGGATGCATACGAAATGGTGTTCATTTATCTGAGAGTTGCTGATTAAATGTTTCAGCTTGACAACGTCCTTTCAACGATACCATAGTAATTATTCTGCATTGCGGGAATTCCCTTTTCTCAGATTTAAGGCGGATTCACACTGCATCCGACATCCGACATTCCGACACACGACACGACTTTCTACACGACATTTCAGTTCACACTGACAACGACTTTTCAAAATGTCGTGCAAAAAGTCGGATGACACGACATTTGCTGTCGGTCAATCAATTATCAAGTTCTTTATGCAATAACCAAGCATAAACACCAAAAAAATATTGATCTGAGAAAGAAGAGAAGCAGGAGGAGGAGGGGGTGAAGAAGAAGAGGGAGGAAGGAAAGAACTTACGGCGAAGGCGGGAGAAACGGAGGAGGAAATTGGAGCGGTAGAAGACGGGAGTAAGAAAGTTAAAAGGAAGAGATGAAAAAGGTGGAAGGGAATATAAAACGAGGGGGAGAGGGAAGGAAACGGGAGAAAGGAAACAAGGGAGGGGGGGAGGGTGGATTGATGGTGAGGAATAGAGGAGAAGAGGAGGAGCAGTACGGCAAGGAAGGAAGGAGGAAAGGGGCTAGGGAAAAGAATCAAGTGAGAATGACTAGAAAAAAGAACGGTGAATGAGGAGGAGAAACAAAAGACGAAAGACAAACTAGATGATCATCGTCTTCCTCCTTCTCCACCATCTCCCTCCTCCTCCACACATTCGCTTCCCTCTCTTTCTTCTTCTTCCCTCTACTCTTACGTCTCCTTGTTCATTCTCATGCTCTTGCCTCAATACTAGATCAAGTTACAGATACGTACTTATCAAAAATAGAGGAAAACCAGCATCAGTATTCCGTGTTGGAAAGTTGGCATAATCACACTCACCCTAATCCTTCTTTACAACGATGAAGAGAAAGAATTCACGATATTACAGCAATCATAACAATAGTCCATTATAAGAGGGTAGGTTATGTCTTTATCTAATTCATTCGCTATGCCTATGTTAAGGCATGTTTGGGATTTTTTTTATACCAGACATATGCAGTATAAATCATATCAGCAACATGACATTGTATACATGTAGGCCTACAATATAGTTCGCAGGTATCACGATTCCTCAAATAGAAATATAAAATTATTCAGTGATTTGAGTGTCCTGTTCAAACTAAGTCTATCTGTTAGATTCTGCTTTGACAAATCTGCATCGACACAACAAAATTACCCCCCCCCCCCCCCCCCTCCGTCCCCTCCTCTCTTTCATGAACACAGCAAAGGCATATATACCCCCCTCGGCACCAAACTCCCCTAATCTAGGGCTACATCTGTACATATTTGTTTCAGCCTTAACCCCCTTTCTTAATTTTCCTTTCACATATTCGATCATTTATGCTATATAGACGGTTGAAATACACGGTGAGAACTTTCTTAGAGATCAAGAAACAACATTATCCTACGAAGCTACATCGGAACATTATCATACAAAGCTACATCGGAAGGGGGGAACCCCCCCCCCCCCCCTCGCCCTCTTCTCAGACATCCTTCTCCCGCACCCTCGAAATGGCATCTATCCCTCAAAAAAAAAAAAAAAGAAGCTTTACATGTTTACGCCAGTGTGCGTGATGCAAGAAAAGTATCAAAATAAAACATTATGAACAGAACCTACTCTTGACATGCTTGATATTGCATTTATTTAAATCTATGCAAAGGAATTTTGAATATTGGTACATTCTTTTTAGGAACATCCCGCATATCTACAGCCATTCTACATGTAATCATTTAACTGACGAACTAAATCATTCCACCAACAGTGACTCTGCAAGAAAAAGTAGTTACACTTCTTATTTTTTTAGTCTACAAACTAACGTTAAGAAGTTTTGACGTTAAGAAAACTGTCACCATTCCCCGACAAACAAATATGAATCTACATTAGCTCTTGATGTAAACTTAGTTGAGAGTCTTCTAAACCCGAAAGAAAAGTTACTTAAACCCATGAATACAGGCCAGTTCATCTCTATCTTTGTTAGTCAGATTTCACTAAAATTAAGGTTTGGCTATGTTGGTAGACATTAGACGAGCAGATAACTTTCTGTGATTGAAGTAGTCTCTACTTTATGATATTGATAGACGGCTGATTAGTACGAATTGTAACTAAACAAAGAAATCTTAGTGTAGTTCTAGTTCTAGTAGTTCTAGTTCTAGAGGTAGACTGCATACATTTATAGTACGAACCAACGTCAGATATATTTAACAGTCAATTCATTTCTTTAATAAAACTAGTATCTATCTAATACGAGTATTCACTCCGTGGACCTAGATCTATTCGGTCGGCTGGCTAGATTACAAGATAGACCTATTGGCTACCCATGATAGGTACGGTCGAGTCCAGATCCCGGGTCCAGATCTAAAAGAAAACGTGAGTAGTAGACTAGCTGCTAAAGAAACTTGTTTGGATCTGGGAAATCTACACTCTAATTAATAGACCTAGACCCTCTAGATATCTGTGTTGTTATGAGTTGGTGTATCTGTAGCCCCGGGACTGACCGTGAGCGGGCTGGTCGCAGTATAAAGTGTATCTGGATGAATGATACGTTTGTCGTTAGATCTCACTTCGATCTCATGACATTTTAAAGCCTTTAACAGCCATGTTGACCTCGAGGCTGTAGACCTGTAACTTAACTTTAGACCCAACGTATAAATTAGATCTAGATCTATCTATTAAAACTCTGACATTCGAACAGAGTAAATAAAGAACACACTACAATTAACTGCAGTACCGTTTAGACGTATACTTGTAGTAGAGTACGCGTATTACGGATGTTTATGTTGAACTGTTGGTAATGCAACAGCTTTCTAGTAGTAGATCTAGACAAATCACAAGAGCCTAATCCGAGTATAAACATAAACAGGTTTAATACTCGTTTAATAACGTTTAATACCAGTCTAGACCTCTAAAACTAGATATATTTATGTTGCATGTAATGTATGTCCAGGCCTTTCAAAGTTAAAGCGCGATTTAGATCTCACAAGACTTTCAAGTTTAGAATGACATTTATGCAGGTAGATAACAGTTGCATACACCATCAATCATCGTTGACTTTTTACATGTAGACCCTTGGCCTTGGGTCTGTGTAATTTTTAACGTTTACTTATACGACTACGTAGACCTACTCGAACGTAAACATTAGACTTGTCTCGAGTCGAGTCTTTAAAACTCAATTACCACTGAATACCGAGATAAACTCGCTATCAGCTGACATTGATAGACATTGATTAACTTACCGCCAATAAGGAATCACATTCTTGCCCACCTTTCTTTACAAACGATGGCAAAATGCTTCACCAAAACATGATAAAGATATGATGCGGAGGGAAACATTGTCCAACATAAATTTTAGTAGATGGGACTGAAGTGGGGCCATCGCAGAGATTTTCCGCGAAGCAAAAGTCTTTTGACAAGCCAAACTTATGAAGTGACGTCATAGGAATCCGCCGTTGTGATTGGTCTCCGGCTAAATGTCGGATTGTCGCGCTTGAAAAATCGCTACATGATCCGATTTTTTAATACGACAAAATGTGTCGGACACGACTTTTTTTGTCGTGTTGCCTCAGTGTGAATGGACACATTGGATTTGCACTGTTTCGATTTTTATTTTGTCGGATCAAATGTCGGAAAGTCGTATGTCGTGTCGTATGTCGGAATGTCGGATGCAGTGTGAATCCGCCTTTACTGGTATCACGCTCACAAATGCATGCACATGCACGCGCAGAGCTGGAGCGCGACCTGCAGCATGCATGCAGCGCGGCTCAGCGCAGCGAAGTGAATTCTGGCAAGTCTGAGTTGTAATAATGATGACAACTTTCTGAACAGTCCAATTTTGAAAAAGGTAAGTAGAACTGTCGACCTTTCACCTAAGAGCAAGAACATGTCATTTCCATGCTAAGTTGCAGCTGCATGAGCCAGCTGAAGGCAGCTTGAAATGTGTTGAGGTCTGTGTTGTTCCATTACGAGCCCCACGCCACGGCCACGCTTTTTGTTAGTGCCAATGCACGCATGGACATCCCACATGTCATGACATTAGCCCCGGCACTTCTCCCGTGCAGCGGCGTGAGCGGGCTGGTCGCAGTCCCACGGCCACGTTATATAATGCTGCAAATTCTGATAGTGGGATACCAAAGAATTGCATAGACATAGCCATTAGCCATGTTACCGCCCACTTTTGTTTTTAACAGTTTGTACTGTTTCATGACCATGTGTTTAACTAGCACTCAGTAACTTAAATAATCATGATAATTATATATCAAAGTTTTGATGAAATTGTTATGTCGAAAATCTAGATTAAACTCTAGATTCTTTTTCCTCTTTCGGTAAACTGAAGAGTGAAGTAGAGTAGTCGTAGAAAAAGTACTGCCTCTGGCAGGTGTCTGGCGCGCGCTGGGCATGCTGGGAAACAAAAGTAAAAAGAGTAGATGTAGAGTGTGTAAAACACTCGACCAACACTCTTTGCTAGCAACATCTGGAAATCTGAGATAGCTTTCAGCCTAAGTTTAGAGCATACTCTAGCATGCCCAAATCAATTTAGTGACATACTGAGTATACCGCCCTGCTAAATACAACTTCAGAAGGTTCAGATGGAGTATTCTTCCCGAGAAGAAATAATACATGATGTGCTTTCCAGTTTTACAATTGATTCAACTTGGGACACATTTTCAACTGTTATTGTCCACAGATAAAATGCAAATTCCAAAATTGTGTTGATTTTTAACTATACATATTGTACACTACAGCTCAAAGGAATTGGCATAGGGAAAGGGAAGGAGCTGCAGTTTTAAACACAATGCTTTAGCCTAAAAAGCATCATGTTTCATGCTGAGCTGGATATACCGTGGTTTAAAACTGCAGCTCCTTCCCTTTCTTCCCTTTCCCTTTCCCTATGTCAATTCCTTTGAGCTGGAGTGTATACATCATTAGAAATTTGTTTTTACATACATACCTGTATGGAAAAAAAAATCTTTCATGTGTCTCCTTCTTTTTAAACAATGTAATAAAGGGTGAGCTATCCCTTTAAATCCAATTGAGCAACATAACATTTTATCTGGCACAGAAAGGAGTGAATTGCAGTAAATACAATAATAATGGAACATTTGTCTCATTTCTATCATATTTATATATAGGTGCACCATTTTCACTGTGAAAGCAAAATGGCTGACAGCGAGTGGCAGAGTTATCCTGCTAAAAGTTCGCCCCATCCCCAGCAACATGGGAGGGTCGGAGGCCACGCCCACCCCCACCCCCACCCCCAGAGAGGCAGGGGGCGTGGTCAGTTCAATCACCACAGGGGTCGTGGAAGGAGGGGTCAGCAGCGGTCGCGACCCGAGGAAGCCGAGGTCAAGGCACTGTTTGAGAAGTCGTTCACCTTTGAGAAAGCAGGAGATGAGGTGGCATGGGGGGTTCCTGCTAAAGAGGCCATGTTCGGAAAGGCTGGCAATGCTGAATTGAAGGTAAGATTTATTTTTTTTGCTTATCTTTGTTTTTATTCAAAGAATTTAATGATTTGCGGAGAGAAATTGTTGATTATGCTACTCGACATATTAAGAGAGAGTTTGACCTTGATGCCATCTTTATTTCAAAGAAATTTAACCCTAATACTCCCGGGGAGGGGGCCATTATGGCCCCCCCCCCCTGTCGAAGTTTTGTCGGTACTTCCTAACGCCTCAATATTTCGAAATGAAATTTCTTGACTTTTTTCACTGATCCTTCCCGCACATTTTGATACCAAATTAATGGTGATTGGACCTACCGTGTGGGTGTCAGATTACGTTTACCGAACACATGTCACTGAAATTTCACTATTTCTCTATGTGACTGTGTATAACCCTATGGATAAAATCAGGAGCTTTTCCAATTTATGTAAATACTTTTCTAATAAGTGTTATCATTGTTTCAAATAGTGTAAATAATTACCACACACACACACAAACACACACCCACCCACACACCCACATTCACACACACCCACACCCACGCATACGCATCTGAATCACAACGAAAAACAAAGAAATACATAAGAAAATTGAAAAACAATAAAATACATTAGAAATAATTACCACAACCTATCTTTTTCTTTCAAGAATTGATGAGGGAGTTATGAAAGACATTTGTACCAAAAATTGCTATTCCTGAGGCTTTATTTAGTGAGAAATACCAAAATCTATGATTTCTCGCATAAATTAGCATAAATTAATTCATTAAAAAAAAATTAAAAAGACTTTCGTAAATTTAGCTATACAACTTTGTAGATTACATAATTCTTTACCCTTGTGCAAAATTTTGAGGCAATCGGGCGACCCATGGCCGAGATCTCGGGGGGGGGGGGGGGGGCCATAATGGCCCCCCCCCCTGTAATAACAAGCTTTGAAATACCCCGGGAGTATTAGGGTTAAAGAAATTTGTAAAGTATGCATTTCATATGCATAAATCATAATTTACCCAATATCTATATATTTTTTTCCTAAAATAAAAAGCAGCCACCCTTTCAACATGTTCCTTTATCTTCAATTTTTTAGTTGACCCCAAACTTATTTGATTAATATCATTTCCAGGATGATTGGAATCCTCGTCTGAATGAGCTGAGATCGTCATTGAGGGCGGTACAGAATGAACTGACCAATAAGGACATCCGCAAGTGGCACGCCCACACCTCGTCCACGCACCGTGGTGGTCTTGTCATGCCAGAGCTCAAGAAACACTTCCATATCGAGCTTGGCACACAAGCATGGTGCAAGTTCCATGAAATCGTATCCTGCAGGTAAGTGAAAATTGTGATGAAGCTAGTGGCTAGGTGGTGGTAATGCCTGTGATACCATGTGGAGCGTGGCACGCAAGCTTGGTGCAAGTTCCTCAAAATCTGTTTTTCTTTTCTTTTTTTTTTTTTTTACAGTGAAATGAAAATAATTGTAATGTGCCACAAATGAATTTTCCAATGATGCCCAATTTAAATGAAAGACAGAATAAATCAATGCCTCCTTTCATTTTTTTATCGAATAGTTGTAATACACTTTCTTCAAATTTGTGCAATTTGATTACTATTATCAGCTAGTAAATAGAATTTTTGATCTAGATGCAGCATTTTCATTTTTGTTTTGTTCTTTCTTACCAGTTTTCTCTGTTTTCTAAGCGTGTAGAGACCATGTCAAGGGTATTTTTTTTCTTTTTTCGCGAGTAGGGTGCTATTCACGAATTGAACAACACACACAAATATGAATATGACATGCGCACATGTACTACTAGTACTAGTACTCCACGTTGCAATTTTAAACACTTGCAAAATTGTCATGAAGCCCTGATTCGCGAAAAATTAGACTCGCTAAATATATGGCGTATACAGTATATAAGAACCATGATAATAATATTATTATTCAAACCATGTCAAATTTGTACCATTTGTGTATTTCTAGACAGTTGATTCCACAATCGGTGTTTAAGTCCGGTACCCTTCATTCCGTGCACATCTGCGAGGCTCCGGGCGCTTTCATCTCAAGCCTCAACCACTACATCAAGACGCACTGGGAGAGGGAGATCTGCCAGTGGAAGTGGCTGGGGACGAGTCTAAACCCGCACTGTGAGGCCAATAGCCTGGACAGCACCGTGGTGGATGATAGACTCATTCTCCAGACTCCCGATTGCTGGTATTTCGGGGAGGACGATACTGGCAATGTGATGAGCTTGACTAACTTACGAGGGCTTGAGAGGCGTGTCCAATCAAGCATGATGGGAACCGTTCATTTGGTAAGTAATATCCTGGTGCTTAAGACCACAAGGTCTTTGTTGTCTTGCATAAAAGTCAAGTTATGATCAAATATATATCGTGTTTACTGCAAATGCAACTTGCGCTTAATCCAGCCATTGCTATTGATAGTTGTGCTCAAAATTTAAAGGATAGTTCACCCTGAAATTATTTTCATTGGTTTCAATAAAAGAAACCTATTAGTGGAGGTTTGACAAAATTGGTCAAAGGAAAAGAAAGTTATTTGAATTTAAAGCTTTGTGACGTCACATGCGAGGTGCTCGTCCTTATGCACATTTTTTTTATTAATGTCCATTTTCTCAAAAGGATATTTACCATTTCTTTTGTGCGTTTGATTGTTTTTACACACACATCGCTATGAAAAGAATGTATTCCTTCATCAAAGAACAGAAAAAAGGCAATTTATGGGAATAGTAGTACACATCATATCGGAGAGCACCTCGCATGTGACGTCACAAAATCAAAACTTCAAGCAATCATAGCTTATCTTTAGACCAGGTTTTGTCAAACCTTCATTTATATGTTTCTTTCATGTTTCTACTTTCATTGAAACCAACGTATCTTCAGGGTGAACTATCCCTTAAGATGCAACAAACCTTATTTGGAATTTTTATGCCTCCGCCACGAAGTGGCCGGAGGCTTTATATTTTCGGGTTGTCCGTCCGTCCGTCCATCCGTACGTATGTCCGTCCGTTCAATTTAAACAAACATGGTACAGAGATGTGTCATTTCATGAAGGTAGACTGGTGAAAGTTTGGGTTTAAATTCCTGAAAGGTCAGAGGTCAAAGGTTTATGAACTTTTCCAAAATTTGCTGAAAATTGCCCCCAAATGATACTTTTCACAATAAATCAAAATCCAATTATGCATTTCAAGAAAACATGTTACAAGAATCAAGGATACAAGGATGGATTTAGACAGACTGGTTAGATTGGAAGTCAAAGAAGTAAGAGGTCAAAGGTCAAATGAACATTGCCAAACTTCACTAAACATAGAAAAACAGAATAAATGTATTTTCATTTCACATAGGAATTCACTGGAACATTTCCAACCAAACAAACAGATTTTCTGAAAATGATCTAAATAGAGCTAGCAAAGAGGCGGAGGCATATTTATCGACTGCATGGCAGTCGAATTGCTCTAGTTCAGGAGGTGCTTTTAATTTTGATACTTAAGATTACATGTTACTTTGTAAACAAACCAACCCTCAGCCTGCTGGCATAGATGTCAAGTTGAGATTAAATGCAACGTGTGTTTAATCCACTAGAGTTGCTGTTGATAGTTGTGTTTTAAGATGTCCTGTCCCTTTCACAAACATCTGCAAACTTAATGAAAGTTTGCACATGTATCTTTGGGATACCAACTGTGCAATTTTAAGGTCAGAGGTGCTATAACTCCCGTAAAATAAAAAAAACTAGTCTTCACTGAGATTAGACTATTTTTGTGGTACGAAAAAAGTAAACTTGTTCAATTGTCGAAGATTATTTCCTCAAAAACCAAATATTACGCTTTGTAGATTTCAGAGAAAGGTTATATAGCCACTCTCTCTCAAATGATGACAAAGTCAGAGAACTTTCAGAATTAGGTCTGCAAAAGGGACGGGCTACCTTTAAAGGGCATATACTGTACGGGGAAGACAAAAAGCCTTCAAAAAGGTGATCATGAGTAATCTCCTTGCCAATGGTCTTAAATTCATGTATTGTCCATTTTAGAACCTTATTGAAAGTGATTTGCCCGCAAATGATCCACATTTAACAATTAAATCACTAATCCTCCAAATGGTCGAGACGAACATTTTTTGAGGATTTGTGATTTAATTACTAATCCAAATGTGGATCATTTGAGGGCATATCACTCTCAGCAACTTCCAATTCATGTTTGGTTTCAGGATTAAATCATTAAAATTAATCCCCTATCAGAGCTGCCAAGTAGTACTGATGTTCAGTATTTCATACAGAAATTTGAGAAGAATACAGAATTTTTCATACAAAATACTGACTTCATAAGTTTTAGTTTATGGGTTCTATTGTCTTTATTTGAAAATACTGTTTTTTTTCCATCAAAATACTGATTTTCAGCCTTAGAATGCTGAAATGTTTTGATTAAGGTTGGCAGCCCTGCTCTATTGCCTTTAATTGTGATTGGTCGACTTGTATGTTCATGTGGTCAGGTGACGGCAGACGGTAGCGTGAACTGTCAGAACGACCCCGCCCACCAGGAGCAGCTCGTCTTTCCTCTCCTGGTCTGCCAGGCCCTCACGGCCTTCTCTATCCTGGCCAAAGGGGGCGCTTTTCTGATCAAGATGTTCACCATGTACAGCGCCAACACTGCCTGCCTCATGTACCTGCTCAACTGTGCCTTTGGTGAGGTGAGTAAACCCTGAGCATGCTGATGTCGACTTACAAGGGCAGCCGATACCACTCATACGAGCCTACACCAAAAAAGTATTAAGGGTCTTTCCCAACGCTGTCCAGAGACTGAATTGAGTGGGATGTTACAATTACAGCCCTGGTCGCTGGATACGAGAACATATCATGCACATGTACGTGCACCATCTCCCCTCCCTGGGGAGTTTTCCTTGCTCGCGGCATGATATCGGCGCTGGGTCAAGATCATGCACATAATCGTCCACCTCCTACAGACCTGCCAACCAGTACGATATTGTCATATTTAGTACGATTTTTAGAAATAAATATAACAGTACGATTTTCCTTTAAAAAAAAAAAATTCAAAGAAAAAAAAAATACCCATTCTGTTTTGTAAAGTATCCTACCAGCATCTCACATTGGCAAATTAGGGATGTTCATTGGTTCATTGAACACACCAGTCATGACGAAATCATGCATATTCAGCGAATGCTCCATAAAAAATGCTCCATGTAGGAACTGTAAGAGGCATTGATCCGGGTTTTTTTTTTAAATACAACTTGTCAGTAAAATGCCACTTTTTTGATTAAAGAATACAGTTTTTGAACTCCAGAGGTTGGCAGGTCTGCTCCTAACATTTATACCCATTTATACTCCTGGTTGGAGAGCAGCAATGTGGATAAAGTATCTTGCTGAAGGACAGAAGTACCATGGGTGGGAGTGAACCTGGACCTTGAGATCTTCAGTCACAGCTCACAACCACACTATGACACATCTATTTTAGAATGAGTTTATTTACAGTTTGTTTCAATGTTGTTGATCCCACAATGGAAGGTCTGAAACTCGAGACTAGATTTTGACTAACACAATTTCTGTTCGTCAAATTTGACTCGAGTAAGTAGCAGCTTAAAGGGATACTATACTGGGGAGACAAAAAAGCCTTCAAAAGGGTGATCATGAGCAATCTTACCAATAGTCTTAAAGTAAAGTCCATTTTAGAAACTTGCAGAAAGTTTTTTAACCTCAAATGATCCACAATTGGAGTAATTGGTGATTAAATCACAAATACTCAAATGTTCGGGCCACACATTTGAATAACTTTTAGCAAGTTTCTAAAATGGGCAATTCATGAATTTAAGACCATTGGCATAGAGATTGCTCATGATCACCTTTTGAAGGCCTTTTTGTCTTCCTAGTGCAGTATATTCCCTTTGAACAATTTTTGTTAAATCGCTCGCGTGATAGTACGTGTTTGGTCAAAGATAGCAGCTCCCTATAAGCCATAATACCAGTTCCCCAGTGTCCCACGCAGAAATGGGAATATGGAATACAACGTCTCCAGAATCGTACTGACCTCAGCTTGTTTTAACTATATTTTAAGTTCTTTTTCATATTTGAAATCCATTGATGTGTGCAAACAGTTATCCAATAATCAAGCTACTTTCATATCATACTTGTTAGAATTTACTGGCAGAAAAGCTGTGTAAGAAGGTTTTTATTAAACATTGTATATCTATCTCCAAAGGTATTCTTCGTAACACAGTACGCAGTGCATGGGCGGCACATTTTCAATATCAATACAATGCAGAATCTTCAGTGGACACACTATGGCAATATTTTGGTCACTGCAACTGCTGGTGACCAACTAATTACGATCAATACCCTTCTTTTGTTTATCAGTATGTAAAGTGCACAAGCAATTCTGCTCAATATTTGTAAACTTAGCTCTATTTTCAAGTTATGCCATGATGTGCGCAGTAATTGATGCAAATTTAATGCGTGCACTAATTGATGCAAATTTAATGCCTGATCTGTTGCTAGGTGACGGTGGTGAAGCCAGCGTGTAGCAAGGCAGGGAACTCTGAGGTTTATGTGGTCTGTAAGGCGTTCTGTGGCAAAGAGAAGTTCAGCCCGCAACTTGACACTCTTCTAGAAAAGTTTGGTAAGTCTACAAAGATCAGCTTGAAATAAAGAGTCTTCAGTAGTGGTTGTTGTGGTAATGGTGGTGGTGGTGGTGGTGGTATGGTGGTGGTGGTGGTGGTGATGGTGGTGGTGGTGGTGGTGGTGGTGGTCATGGTGGTGATGGTGATGGTGGTGGTCATGGTGATGGTAATGGTGGTGGTGGTGATAATGATAGTGCTAATGATGGCGGTGGTTGTTTGATTAGTTTAGTTAGTCTACAAACGTAAGCTTGATATACAGTTAGGCCTGAGATCAACGTCGCAGCTGATTGCAATCTATTGCAGTCAGACTGCTGTCAATGTATGGAGCTGATTGCATTTGATTGCAATCACTGTACATTTGATCTCAGGCTCCGCTGTAAAGAGTTTAAGTAGTGGTATTGGTGGTGGTGATGATAAAAGTGTAGATGGTGGGCAAGAGAGAGGTCTTTGTGGTCTGTAAAGCGTTCTGTAGCAGAGAAAAATTCAGCCCATAACTCGACACTCTCCTAGAATAGTTTGGTAAATCTAC
Organism: Arbacia lixula; assembly: GCA_963669155.1. NCBI lineage: Eukaryota > Metazoa > Echinodermata > Echinoidea > Arbacioida > Arbaciidae > Arbacia > Arbacia lixula. Next base: position 14,782,901 of record OZ022592.1, on the reverse strand, counting down.
AAAGATCAGCTTGACAGGAAGATTCTTCAGTAGTGGTAGTAGTAAAGGTGGTGATGGTGGTGTTGGTGGTTTGTAAGTTTGGTAAAGTTTCAAAGATCAGCCCAAAGTAAAGATTCTTCAGTAGTGGTCAAGGTGCTGATAAGAGTTATATCAGTGGTTGTGATTATGGTGGCAGTTGTAGTAGTAGTGGTGGCAATTGCCACAGATGTGCAAATGGTGGTAATTGGTGCAGTTAGGCAATGAAAAATAAGTTTGCAGTTTTTTATCCGATTGCGATTTCAATCAAAATCGTTGTTAAATCGAAGTGATAAAAGTGCTATCGCCTAAGTATCGTGCTGCATTTGCGATATATTTTCTGCATCTAAAACTCGGAAATATGTTGTGATATCGCTTTTTCCGGGCCTGTGTGTGTGTGTATTTGTGTGAATCGTGGGGGAAAAAACCCTCACCTACCTACCCAAATTATTGTTAGCCCATTACTCCAATCCAATTTTTTTCTTAGGGGGGGGGGGGGGGGGCGTAATGATTGTGATGGTGTTAGTATTGGCGGTAATAGTGATCGTGACAGTGGTGGTGGCGGGACAAAAAAAACTAACTTTATTCTCACTTGCATGTCAGGATTGCGTAGAATATACTAATGCACGCAAGGTATTATTGGGCAATGTACTTGACAGTTGTCAATCGTCAATAGAACAAATCACAAAAATATGTGACCGCTAAAAATATTAGCTTATACATTAATTGGTTGTTAAGTTTCGAACCCTCCTTGGTTGTCTTTCTAAACAGGCCCTGACATCGGAGGCGAGCCCCTCTTCCCCACATCTCTCTTGCCCCCGTCCTTTATCACTCAGCTTGAACGGTGCAGCGAGGCTTTCACCGGCTACCAGACCAGGGCCATCGCAGAGAATCTGGAGTTCTACGCCCGCGACGACGACGACGGAGCAAGGCAGCACGTGGCCCGTGTCAGGGAGCTATGTGTGGGACTGTACATCCGACGATGCGGACTGCGGGTTGCGCGGAAACACCAGAAGCTGATACCAAATTATGGCATGAAGGTAATAGTGTTGTGTACTTGGTTCGGGATTAACTGTAAAGCTCTGTAGTGTTGTTGAATTCTTAGTCGAAGGAGGACTCAGACACTCACAGTGTATAAAGGTTGTAGTACATTATTTGTTCGATAGGATCTTATGCTCAATGATACCACTACCGGTATAATAGTTCTCTGTCTCTTGTAGGCTGATTCTCTTATGCATGTCTCTAATGCCATAGTCACATTTGCTACGGTCGCCGTAGATTCTAAATTTCTAGGGCGAGTAGCAATCCTATGGTCGCCGCAGAACTTCTACGGCCACTTACTGTAGCGGTCGCATATGCTACGGTCGCCGGACGGCGTATTTTTAAATTTATAGATCCAGAAAATCTGCGGCTGCCGTATGTTCTTTGACCTGATGACGTACGGTCACTGACGGGGACCCTGTGGCAGCCATAGGTTTTTTGACAATTACTACGGCTTGCTTAAAAAAAATATTGACATCCCTCGACTTAAAGATGTGTAAATTTCAACTTGATTCAAGCTATTTTTAATTATTTTTCAAAAGTGTCATGAGTTTTTTTTCATGCCTCCGCCACGAAGTGGCCGGAGGCATTATGTTTTCGGGTTGTCCATCCGTCCGTCCGTCCGTCTGTCCCGAATTCGTTTAGGCAATATCTTGAGAACCGTAGCAGATTTGCTTCAAACTTGGTACATGTATGTATTGCATGAAACGTATGAAGTGTGTAAAAATTGGGGTCAAATCTGATAGAGGTCAAAGGTCAAAGGTCAATGAACTTTGTAAAAATTGCCCAGAAATGACCTTTTCCACAATAAATCCAAATCCAAGGATGCAATTCGCATTAAACATGGTACAACGATGGATCACTACTTGGGGATAGACTGGTGACATTTTTGGTAAAATTCCTGAAAGGTCAGAGGTCAAAGTTAAATGAAATTTGTGAAAATTTGCCAAAAATTGACCTTTTCACAATACATTCAAATCCAAGGATGCAATTCTCATTTAACATGGTACAAAGATAGATCACTACTTGGGGATAGACTGGTGATATTTTTGGTAGAATTCCTGAAATTTCAGAGGTCAAAGGTCAATGAACTTTGCTAAAATTGGCTAGAAATTGCCCAAACTTTAAATTTTTCACAATAAATCCAAATCCAATGGTGCAATTCCAACCAAACATACTGAAACGATGGATCACTACTTTGGGGTAGACTGGTGACATTGTTGGTGAAATTGCTGGAAGGTTTCAAAGGTCAATGAACTTTGCAAAAATGGATATTTTTCACAATAAACCCAAATCCAAATCCAATGGTGCAATTCTAACCAAACATGATGTATCACTTCATGGAGGTAGACTGGTGAAAGTTTGGGTAAAACTCCTGAGAGATCAAAGGTTAATTAACTTTGCCAAAAATTAGCTTGAAATTGCCCCCATAGTGATGATTTTCAAAATATATCCAAATCCATTGGAGCAATACCAACCAAACATGGTGCAAAGATGGATCACTACTAGACTGATGACATTTTGGGTGAAATTTCTCAAAGGTCAGGGATCAGAGGTCAATGAACTTTGCCAAAATTGGCTAAAAATTGCCCCCAAATAGATATTTTTCACATTGAATGTAATACTAATGATTCAATTCAAACCAAACATAGTACAGAGATTTATCACTTCATGGAGGTAGACTAATGAAGTTTGTGTAAAATTCCAGAAAGACCAAAGGTCAATGAACTTCACCCAAAATTGGCTAATTTTAAGCACACTTGATGCAAGGATGGATTTAGACAGACTGGCTAGATTGGAAATCAAAGAAGTAAGAGGTCAAAAGTCAATGAACATTGCCAAACCTGGCTAAACTAGAAAAAACAGAATGTGATATTTTCATTTCACATAGGAGCAATGGTACATTGCCCACCAAACATACACATTTTCTGAGAATAGCAAAGAGGCGGAGGCATATTTATCGACTGCGTGGCAGTCGAATTGCTCTAGTTAACACCTAGTACAATCCTTCCTCACTGGTATGACTATCGAGGAAGACAAAGGCATTTTTTTCTTGGAGATCATACTTTTTGCTGAGTCATGCTTGTAAAATGACCCGCTTTCTCCACACCCCTCTGTAGAGCGCGTCGATGCTCGTCAAGAACCTCCACCAGCGTCTCAATGGCAGCCTGGAGGAGCGGGTGGAGGAGGAGCAGCGGCCCTGGCGGGAGCAGCTCCTGGCGATCCTGGAGACTCTGCAGGAGCCAACAGGAGCCAGGGATCCGGGTGAGGGAGATAGGCGAGGTATGATGGCCTGGGGGATGTTTCACCAAACTGTTCTTAACCCTATATAGCCCGGGCTACTATTTTGAAATTGCATAGCCCGGGGGGGGGGGGGGGGGGGGAGCAAAAACAGCCCCCCCTAAGATCTCGGCCGTTGATCGCGCGATCGCAACGAAAATTGAGCACTTTTGGTCTGACGTGCATGTACAAAATGTTACGTAACTTCGGAACCGCGTACCCCCGCGTCGCAAATTTGGTCTTAAAAGTTGTGTGAGACTTGACGGAAAAAAGTCATGAAGTGTAGCGGCGCGATCTTTTCGCGTTCAAAATTTATCGCGAAAAATGTCGAGGGGGGGGGCTGATTTTGCCCCCCCCCCCCCCCCCCCCCCCCCCCACCCGGGCTGGATAGGGTTAAGCTAAGAATGACTTTTCGCACGACTGGTGACCCCTTCTTATGTTGAATCAGATACCCCAATTTGTTCCTGTTTTAACGTTGTGGGAGATCATGTCCAACAATCCTAATCAAATTTGACAAATAATAAACTTTGTATTCAGATACTTAACAACAAGAATTTTGATTATTAAGATCAGATTTCAACCAAAGCTGATGGGAATCAAAGTCATTGAGAATCTGATTTTATTAAAACCAAGTGAACTTGATGTAACTTGATGATGGACTTTCCCTTTAATGACCGATACAAAACCTGTTGCTCCCTTTTTAGAAATTTGCTTGAATAGACCATCTATTAAATCAAGAATGTACAGTTCAAAAGTAAGGAAAAGTAGTAATATTACTCATTATCATGACCACTGGCCAGTATGTGCTATATGGTATATGAATGTAGACTATAGGTGCTATGAAACACGGCGTTTCAAACTTACAGAAGGATTGTTTTACCCTTCCCTGAAAAGCTTCGAGAAGCTATGACTACGTACATTTTAACGTTAGCGTATATTGCTGATCCATGTGGAGTTCTGTGACTTTTGTAAAAGGGCAACCTTACATGTATCTGTAAAAGGAATATACTGTACTGGGAAGACAGAAAGCCTTCAAAAGGTGATCATGAGCATTCTTCTTGCCAATAGTCTTAGATTCATGTAGTGTCCATTTTAGAAGCTTGCTGAAAGTTATTTGCCCTCAAATGATCCACATTTGGAGTAATCCTCAAAATGTTCTGGCCAATTCATTATTCAATTAGTAATTACTCCAAATGTGGATTATTTGAGGACAAATAACTTTCAGCAAGTTGCTAAAATGGACAATACATGAATCTAAGACCATAAGCAAGAAGATTGCTCACGGTCACCTTTTGAAGGCTTTTTGTCTTCTCAGTACAGTTACTGTATACGCCATATATTTTGCAGGGTTTTTATTATCGCGAATTTCGCAAGTCTGGATTATTCACAAATTTAACAACACGCAAAGTTATGATTACAACATGCTCGAGCACATGTACTACTAGTACTCCACAATCGTGAATTTAACCACTCGCAAAATTTTCGAGAAATCCTGATTCGCGAAAAATTAGAAATTAGAAATATATGGCGTATGCAGCATATTCCCTTGAACTCTTTCTCTACCAGACCATATGGTACTATATGGGGTTTGTGGGTATTGCGCAAAAATACATCAATGGCATGTGAACGAATCGTCTTATTTTTCATCCAGGTCAGTCCTCCAACACACGCCCTCTGACCCACAAAGAAACTGCCAGAGCTAAAGTCACTGCCCGCCAGCCAGGGTATTCTCCAGTCAACTCCGTGACAAATCAGCCTGGAGATAGCATTGACAAACCCCATGGAGCCGTGAGGCTAAGGAGCAGAGGATGGGAGAGCACTAGTGGTGTTGAAGCCGCAGCCAGTGGTGATGGCAGCCATATTGGTGCTCCCATGGAGGCCATGGAAGTGGAGCCTGCACCTTCAAAACGTTTGCCGTCAGAACCGAGCTCTCGGAACCATCCAAACACAGATGGTGATGGACCAAGAAGTGGTGCTAAATCTATGGATAGGTCAGGTTTCACTGCCGATATCAATGCTGCACATGCCGCACTTGCCGCTAGGTTGGATGCTGATAACTCTGTGCAAGAGAAGATGGATATCACTCACATGTCACTACCAGATGATAGCCTCATGAGAGGTTGTGCTACACATATGGATGCGCCAACCACTGCTGCATTCGTCAATGATGTTGATGACTCTTCAGATGCTAAAACAAATAGTACTAATGTTGAAAGTTCTACCAAACGCTGTGCAGAGACGGATGAGGTTTGTAATATGGGAAACAGAAGCGCATGCGATATGGAGAGCGTCCCCACAGGCACTGAAGTGGTGCATGGAGCTGCAGCTGATACGGACCAAGTCGCTGGCAATGGTAACAGACCTCTCCACGGCAAAGTTGCACATAGTGGTGATGAAGGTCAGAGGTCATCTGCAGCTGATGATAGTGAGCAAAGCATTCTCACAAGTCAGTTCCCACCGGTAAGATTTAGCTCATTTGGGACCGTGGCCTTCTTATAGCAAAACTGATCATTATTTGGCCCTGATATTGGCAACACTTTACTGTATGAGCCGTATATTTCGTGGGTGTTTCATTTTGCAAATTTTGGGAATTTAAGAACATGCAAAAATATTAACTTTGATCGGACATGAATATGGCGTGCACGTGAACATGTATTGTACTACTATTAGTAGTACTCAACAAATTTCATTACATACCAAATCCATGTCTTTATGGGAATAATGACCCAAGCAATTTAGGATTTAAATGGGGCATTCAAAAAGAGTAAGCTAACAATGAACTAAACTCCTCTATTGAAAGTGACCCTGGGTACTTCTCAAAAGACTTCCTGTCTTGGGAGACTTCCTGCCTATTGATACTTTGATCCTCTTATTGTTATATAGGGTGTATATGTAAACAATGCAATGCACGCGTCGCTATTGTATGTGTGTGCGCACAATACAATTAAATGCGTTCCGTATGCATTGTGCGCGAAATGTAACTTGAGTCGAACTTAGCAGCCCGCTGTATGTGCCGCGAGTCGAACGAAGCGGGCAAAGAGTTAAACACTCTGTCTCTTCATTCCAAGCAGATCTCCTGGGAAGGTCACGGTTCACTTCCTCCGGGGTCATGGAAGATGGTCACAGGTCACCCACTGGGGGCAGTGTGCCTTTCACCGTTCTGCGAGACGCAGCTCTTTGAGCAGTGGAGGAAAGTGCGGATGAAAGCCAAGGTATGTGTGCCACCTAGAGCTCAAGTCTGTCAAAGCAGAGAGTGGTATACAAGGGTCATATTTCGCCCCCAAAATGCTTAAAAGTGCCCTAGAAAAGGTTAAAAGAGCCCCCTAATTTCCTGTAGACACAATGTAAAATTGTCGTCAAATGTAGTCCAATGTGCTCAAAAAGAAGCGCCCGAAAATTTTGAATTATTTTTTTTCACTGTTACTAGTATTTGGAACAAACTCCTGTCAATTGTAAGGGGTACTGTAGTCAATCCCGTAATGTGTTTCGATGGTTAGAGATAGAGTGTCCCTTTTGCAGGTCAAAAACTAGTTAAAAAAACACAGAAAATGGAAGGAGATACTGTATTAGAACTTCCCTCTCAATAATAGAACTGGAAACTGACTTTAAGTGAAATCATCGCGATCATAAGATTTTGAGGAGGTTTTGAGTGGGTCATCCAAAACCTATAGAATATATTATTTTTGCTGCGATTCAAATGTTAACGAGGATGGTTTTTCACATTTCCTGAAAAAGTTGGGAAGTTATGACTGTCAGATCTCATACACATTATTGTCAGGTTATACTGCTGATTCCTGCTGAGTTTCATGACTTTTGCAAATGGGACACTGTGTTTAAGTGAAGCATTTCTTGCTGTTTACTCTTCTATGTAATTTACTGCACAATGTGTACTATCTGTGTTTTGTATTCTGTGTGTGTTTTTAAGTGTGTTTGTGTGTGTGTGTAAGTGTGTTTGTGTGTGTAAGTGTGTTTGTGTGTATGTGTGTAAGTGTGTTTGTGTGTGTGTAAGTGTGTGTAAGTGTGTTTGTGTGTATGTGTGTTAATGTGTTTGTGTGTGTGTGTGTTCTTGTGTGTGTGTGTGTGTGTAAACTGTATATTATGCCTTTATTACCAGCTATCTGTTTCTTTGATTTGTTAATTCTTTGAGTGTCAGATAAACTGCTGCTCTATGGAGATTGTGTGTATTACTTGGGAAAAATGTCACACTTGGAGGAATCAATCTCTAAGAGAAATTATTTCAAGATTTAGATGCTATATCATTTTTGTTTTGAGTGTCAACCCTACATAAGTCAATAGTTCACTAAGTCAAGAACTTTGCATTAATTTTAGGTTCTCCAACAAAGTACCATCAGCACAAACTCAAAGAAACCCAGCATCGCTCTTTCATCCAAGATTTGTGATGTCATCAGTGACATCATCACCGACCACCCAGCATCCAATCAGGGCAAGGGGAAGGATCAGAAGGGGGTGTGGCTTAGTGTTGGATTGACCAATGAGGAGAGGGGATGGCTTCATGGCCTTGCGTTGAAACATAGCGCAACACTTGCACCCCATGAGGTACGTATCTGACCTGGGAGTGTTTCACCAAGTTGTTCATGAGCTAAGAACGACTTTACGCACGACTGGTGACCCCTTCTTGTGCCAAATAAGTTTTGTTCCTGTTTTAACATAGTGGGAGATAATTTCCAACAATCCTAATCAAATTTGACAAATAGTAAACTTTGTATTCAGGTACTTTCCAACAACAAGAATTTTGATTTATTTAGATCAGATTTCAACTTCAGCTGATGGGAATTGAAATAAATGAGAATCTGATTTGGCACAAGAAAGGGTCACCAGTTATGCGTAAAGTAATTTGAAGCTTAAAGAGAATATACTGTACTGGGAGGACGAAAAGCCTTCAAAAGGGTGATTATTGTTTGGGATATTACTGATTCCTGTCAAGTTTCATGACTTTTGCAAATGGGACATCCTGCCTTTAAAGGTGGTATTCATAGAAAATCCAAAAATATGAAGATATTCATCTACAGAAAGCTTATAAGCCATACATGAGCTTGGATGACATTCAAAGAATATATCACTTCCAAAAAAGCGAAATAAGAGTGAAAACAGTCACCCTGTTCTCGGGGACAAATTTTCCCTACTGTCACCCGAAACGGCCTGTAGGTCTGACATAAGAAAAGGGAGGCGTTATTGTGCATCGCACATGCCAATCCGCAGCTTCTTTCCGCCAGAAGCATCAGGCATTGTTAATGAAACTGTGATGGCAGTTGCTAGTGGATTAACAGGTGTGATACACAATGGTCATTGTGAAGCATATCCCGGCTGTGACGTACACACAAAGCCACTTTCCCTGAGGCGATTTCGTAGGTCAGGAGAGAGTCAAATTTGATTTTCTTAAAACAAGAAAATTAACACTTTCATGGCATGTTAGCTGCATAAATTGCTTTAATGACTCATTCATTTGTAAAGTAAAATATTTTTATTTGATTTCATTTCCTATAAGTATCACCTTTAAGACTGTGTTGGGCTTTGGGCATATTGGGCATTACTTGACAAATGTTTGTTCTAATGGTGTCTTTGACCAGGGGGACTGCACGGAGCATGCAACATCACACCAGCTCCACACATTGCTGCACAAGTAAGCTTCTGATGCTCTCTTGCTGTCATAATCAAAGGGATATTTCACCCTGAAGAGAAGTTGGCTTTAATAAAAGCAGAATCATGAAAGAAACATATATGTGAAGGTTTGATGAAAATCCGTCAAAGGATAAGAAAGTTACGCTTGTTTAAAGTTATGATTTTGTGACATCACGTGTGAAATGCTCTCCCATATGTTGTGTGCAATTTTTTTTTTAAAGTGTCCATTTTCTCAAACAAATATGCATCCTGTTTTTTTACCCGTGCATTTGATACATCATTAGAACACATACCTTCATGAAAAGAATGGTTGGGTTTTGTCAAAATCATAAGAAAAAGCAATTTGTGGAATCATACAGCACACAACATACGGGAGACCACTTCCTATGTGATGTCGCAAAATTGAAATTTATAAAAGATCATAACTTTCTTATCCTTTAATGGATATTCGTCAAACCTTCACTAATATGTTTCTTTCATGTTTCTGCTTTTATTGAAACCAACTTATTTTCAGGGTGAACTGTCCCTTTATTGAGTTCCATGTTCATGGCTCTGTTATAACTGTAGCTCATTCATCGCAGAAATCAAATTAATTGATAACTTTTTATTTTAACCCATTAAAGCTTCTTCTACTTCCATTTCATCCCATTTATTTTTGGTTTAAAACACAGAAAACTCAAGTTTAAAGTGGTCTTGTGGAAGTGTTATAACAATTAAAAAGTATATCTCCTCTTTTCACTCTTTCTTTTCCTTTCTTCACCCCACAAGTTGATCAGTTATCCTGAAAGAATACAACCACATGGTGTTACCAAAGGTTTTACAATTTATCAGTAAAACTTATTGGTTTCAAAGCACTATTCTTGGTTTGTTGATTGTGGAGAAGTTTATCCTTTAATATTTTCCTCCCCAAATGTTTTGTATTCATTCAAGATTAAAGACTAAAGATTCAACTTTATTTTTCCACAAAAAACAACAAAATACATGCATAAATTTGCATGCATAAACACAGATACAATGAATGTACATGTAAATAACAAACAAGAAATAATAAACACAATTCATTCATATAAGTAATATTTTTGTGGAGGGGTCCAAAAAGAAGCAGGGCTTGTGTACATTGGACCCCGAATGAAAATATATGGAAATTATGTAATATATATATATATATATTAATGTAAACTAAAACATTTCAATTTACAGTGTTTCTCTTTAACATCACCAACAAAATATTATCGTGATACAACATGATTAGATTCATTGGTTTTTCAGCATGACTGGATGGAAATTGGATACCATGGAAAAAAAAAATCACCCCCAAAACACCCAAGAAACAAACAAACAATCAAACTGTCCCTAAATACCTTCTTCCTGATCAAACTTCTCCCTCACGAAGTTTCTTCCTTCTCAAATTGTCCTTTCCCTCCTTGTTTGCCCTGTCTATCATTTGTTTCTACTCTTCCTATTCGCACTTTTATCTGCAATGTCAAATTAAAGGGATAGTTCACCCTGAAATAATTTTTGTTTCAATAAAAGGAGAGACATAAAACATATCACTGAAGGTTTGATGAAAATTGGTCAAAGGAAAAGATTTTTAAGGTTTGATTTTGTGACGTCACGTGCGAGGTGCTCTACCATATGTTGTGTACAATTTTTTTTGGAAAATGTGGCGTTTCTCAAAAGATATGCATCCTTTTACTTGTGCATTTGATGGTTTCTTAGAAGTACATTTTTACACACATACCTGTACGAAAAAGATCATTCCGTTGTCAAAAAGGGAAGAGAAGCAATTTATGGAATTATTTTGTACACAACATATGTGAGAGCACCATGCACGTGACATCACAAAGTGAAAACTTTCAAAGCAAATAACTTTTTTTTCCTGGGACCGATTTTCGTCAAACGTTCACTTTTATGTTTCTTTGATGTGTTTCCTTTTATTGAAACCAAAAAAAATTCAGCGTGAACTACCCCTTTACTGTTTGAATTTTAACATTTTTGAATAAGAGAATCATCTTTAAATCTTTATAATCTTTAAAATATGTATAATCTCTCTTCTCTCTTTAGGAAATCTGGAAATGACAGGGTTTCCTCCATTTTCATCCGAACCCTCCCTTCGTCCTGTTTGTCGCCCTCTGTGGCCGATCCAACAGCGGCAGAGCTACAGACAAAGCAAGATTTCTTACGTTCAGCTCTCGTAGCCTTCAAGGTAATTATCCCAAATCCAAATTCCACCCCTATCCCGCTAATGTCATAAATGTATATCGTTCAAAAGACAAAAAAAATACTCAAAAGGGACAACATTCATTACAAAACCAATGCTTCGTTGATTTGGTACTAGAATTGAATATCAGTCATACTGTTGTGGGGTCTGATAAGTTTCTGTAATTAGAGAACAAATGCAATTAATAAATACGGCGCGCGGAACATCGTCTTTCATGATGTCCCGCCCATCTCTTTGTTTAGCATGTCCGACAGATGATCAATACACGCTTGAACTTTCATGCTATAATATGTACAAATGCAGTTCGCAATCATCGATGTACATGTACGTAGGGCCGTATACAAATACGCTACACTCTACCTGTGCTTTCATTATTTGCCATATTGAAAGTCACTTGCGACAGATATTTTTTCAAAATTTGAAGTTGCTGTTTCTCTCGGTTTGGTGCATATATAACAGAGATTCCTTGTCATTGTGCAGCCCCCTTTTGTGAACTAACTCATTCTAGGAGATTGCTTTGATTTTCAAAGGCGTCAAATGTTCATGCGCTTGTGTTGTAAGATAAGCGCAACACATCAAATTTTACCTCTAATTTTCAGTATTTACTGTGGGGCTGCGCCCTTCAGGAAATAGTACAATCAAAGCCACCTCAGGTGCATAGATTTCACTACCATCTCAAGGTCTGTCCTATAATTTCACATATTATTCGTCTGTCACCCCTCTGACTCCCAAAACAAATACAGGCAAACCCCGTTATAACGAGGTAGCCGGGACCAACACATTTTCCTCGCTATAGCCGATTGCTCGCTATATCAGTACATGATCAAAATATACAGAAATATATGCATATGGGACTACACATGTACAATGACCTATTCACTGCTAGTACAGGTGTGTTGTAATCGTTTAAGGGCTTTGCAAGCATATCAAACAGAAATGACTAGCTTTAAAAGTCACTAAAATAATTAACAGCACAGTTGAAAATGTAAATAAACGTCATTCGAACGTCTCCGTTTACCGACAGATGAAGCAACGGGGAGGCTTACCGGTACATGTAAATTGTACATGATATTATGCGCCTGCATGCTGGCGCTGGCATGAACGTGCGTGAACAATGATTGAGTGTACGCAATGCGCCTTCATACACGTACACGATCGTACACACAAGCATCACATTGAGGTTCTTGTACTTGTGTAAAACTTTCTTTGCCGTGTGCGTACGTAGCCATGTTATTGGTTAAGCTCGGAGCAGTACCGAATAAAGTGTGACGTGAATGGCATTCGAAATGTGTGATAGCGCAGGTTGTGTGAATGGGATATGGATGTATGAGTGGTTTTGAAGATAGGGATGGAGATCGCCTTAGCATGATGCAAGAGCATGCTTGGGTCGCCGTGAAAGTTTGTTCGTGATAGCTTGACAACAACCAATCATATTTACACCTGTGGTCGAGCCCACTTTCGTCCTCACACATTCACCCAATCATTTCAACTTAACGAGACACACCCCTTTTATTCTGGAACCTTCCTTCCCAATGTACGTTTCTTAGGCATACAAAAGCAAGAACGACCAACCAATCAGCGACAGCTAATCTGTGTTGCTATGCGTAAGGAAAGGAACCACACCGCTGCGCGCCATGCCTTACTCTACATGACGTAAAGTTTCAGTGGGGAAACCCCGCATATTTTGTGACACATGCGCAATGGCCTTCTTGTAGCGCTCGCAGGGCACGCCATGTGCCCTCTTGCACGTGTCATTTTGTGTGCATAGATTCTTGAACGGCGTGCGTGATAGTCTCTCACGAGGCGATGTGTTTGACAGTGCGAAATCATCGCTGATGTTTGTTGTTGCATTTCCCTTGCTGGGCGGCGTGGCTGAAGCGAGTGCTCGTAATAACGGGGTCAATTTTCTTTGTTTTTCTTCACTCTTGGGCTGGGAATTTGCCTCGGTACAGCAGAAATTTCGCTATAGCCGATCTCGTTATATCAGAAGCAGAATACACAGAGATCTATGGAAGAAAAATTGGGCCCCAAGAAATTTCCTCGTAATAAGGGGGTTCTCGCTATATCCGTGTTCGTTATAACGGGGTTCCCCTGTAACACAATAAAACACTTCAATTATTGTGGGATAGCCTAACAACGACCACTGGGAGCCGGCCTTTTATTATGTATAAATGTTTATCAAACATTTCTTCTCGTTTCCTCCAGGAAACCGGACCGAGCATGGTCCAGGATAAAAAACCAGAGATAAAACTCAAAGAGAATAAAAACTCTGGAAAAACTAAAAAAAAAAAAAATACAACACAGTCATGTCATAACATTGCACAACACACTTTCATTGCAAATAAAAGTTTCTCATTGAAAGTTCAAGCTAGAATGATTCAATTCCGTACTAATTGATGCCACGTACCCCCGCACGTGCCCTGGTCACCGTGGCAGAATTAGCTCGCACACCTGTACGAGCTGCCTATGCAAATTACGTCCCATCGGGGCAACGGCCCCTACCCAACATAAGTATGCATTCATTAACGATACAAACAACATTTGCCTGCTATACAATTGTACCGCAGACAAATAACATTCTTTTCTGCCAGAAACATCATGCATTATTAATGACACTGTGATGGCAGTTGCTATCGAATTAACTGGTGATGCACAGTGGTCATTGTCCCAAAGTGAAAAACTTATTGAATATTCCAAGGATTATTACAAGAAATGTAATTGATGAAATGTCAAAAAACCTGTCTCTAAAAAGAGAACTTTATGATGTGTGAATTTCAGCTTGATGTGAACTGATTTTTAATTATTTTTCAAAGGTGTCAAAACCCCCTACTACCCCCTATATGTAGTACAATTTAAGTCACCTAATACGCATAGATTTCACTACATGTACCACCTCGTAAGGCCCACTGTATTTTGTCTATTATGTAAATTTGAACTTCCTTTCAGTACTTGAACACCGAAGGCTCCCTCCACGTCTGGGTGCCGTCTCTCCTGACCAGGTTCTCTGCATGTCTGCTCTACATCCTAGGCTTGACCTTTGACCTGGTGACCCTCCTCAGGGGTCAGCCGACTAGTCTTGACATGCCAGGAGTTTGGGTAAACTGCACAGGCTTCCGCCCCAACCCACAGTACTACGAGGTGCGCCAACGGCCTTGCTCTTACCATTTTTTGTCTCACCTAAACTAAGTTCGTCGAGACGTAGTAATCAGTTTTCCTATTAGTCTGTTAGTCTGTTGGTCTGTTGAGTTAGTCTGTTAGTCTGTTACAAAAAGGTTTTGTTTACCTTGCTCGTATTCCTTTATTTCTGAATCAATTGTATTCATATGTGGTACAAATGAGCCTTGGTTAGTGCCATCTGTGTATTAATGAGGTCAAAAGGTCAAATGATATGAGGCCATGTGTGTCATTTTTCTTTAAGTCTTGGTCATATCGCATGTTTTATTGATTGCAAAATCAGGCGAGACTCGTGGTTTGGGAACCACATTGTTTAAGAAAGTCAGCACAGCCACTTGAGCAATGCCATGCAATTGAGGTGTCCAAATGGATTATCAGGGGGCCCAGATATTTTTATGTATCATACACTACTATGTATGAAGGCAGATTGTTCCTTTTTTTCAGTGGCCAGCTGGGCCGCATATTCAAGAGTTTCTAGTGGTCATTGGCTCTCGGGCCACCATTAAGTCATTCGGGACCAAGGTCTTTTTAGAGCAAAACAGATCACTATTTGGCCTTTAAATTGGCAACACTGATCTCTTTAAGTGACAAATTTATCAGAAAACGGAATGAACTTTCCATTATAAATCAACAAAATGTCAAAATCATTCAAGTTTGAGCAATAATCATGCCAATTTTAAGAGCAAAAGTGAGATTTTACCCTTTTCAGTGCATTGCCAATTTAGAGATTTAGTGATCATTTGACCATTATTTTGCTTTGAAAAATCATAACAAGGGAAATGAATGTTAACTATAAGTGCTCAAATTGGATTCATCTTGTGCAGAAATGTATGCTCTTTCATGTGATGCATCTTTATTTATTTTTTTTATAGTTGATAGCAAAAGTTACAGCACCAAACCACATATTTGTGGTACTGGGTCCCGCATGGGTTAAAGGCAAGGTCTGCCACCATGAATCCTTCATCAAATAAAGATAAAGCATAAAGATAAAGCAGTAAAATAAAGATTTCTTTCCAATTTTTACTTTCTAATTTACTGAAATGTAAGATTTCTTAGTATTCCAGTAGAAAGCTTTAAGACATGCTTCAATTACCTTTTATTGTCATGAAAACAAACTACTTTTACGGGCAGAGAGATTTGAATTCTTGTTTTTGTAACATTGTAAGAATGAACAACAAAAATGTAATACTTTAAGAAACATTTAATATACAATAAGAACAACTTGAAATTGATCCAAGTGTAGTTTGGTTAAGCAGAATGTAAAGAATTAAATTTACTGTGGTCGTAGCAATATTTAAGCCTTGAAATTTGTTGTTTCAATCATTTGTTCCATGTAGCTTCTTCAGAGGGTCCAACATGAGATAGAGAAAGAGGTCGTAGGTCAACAACGGACCCGCGACTTACTGCAGTTCGTGCCCATGCTTAATCTGTACAGTGAGTACAATCCGCCATTGCTTTGAACTCTTTTTTTTTCTGCACACCATGCTCATTAAAGGGATAGCTCACCCTAAAATTATTTCGTGTCAATAAAAGGAGACACATGGAAGAAACATATTAGTGAAGGTTTAACAAAAATCGGTCAAAGGGAAAGAAAGTTATTTGATTTTAAAGTGTTGAGTTTGTGATGTCACGTGCTCTCCCATATGTTGTGTACAATTTTTTTCAGAAAATGCCCATTTTCTCAAATGGATATTTGCCATTTCACATGTGTGTTTGATATTTAATTAGACACATGTTTTTTACACACATATCGCTATGAAAAGAATGTATTCCTTCATTAAAGAACATAAAAAAAGCAATTTTTGGAAAAGTTGTACCCAACATATGGGAGAGCACCTCACATGTGATGTCACAAAGTCAAAACGTTTGAATCAAATAACTTTTCTTTTGACCAATTTTCGTCAAACCTTCACTAATATGTTTCTTTCATGTGTCTCCTTTCATTGAAGCCAAAATAATTTCAGGATTAATGATCCCTTTAATTTCTCTTTTGATCTGCAGCTCCTACATCTTTTTGATGTGCCGTATCTCCCGTATCTATTCTGTCTTCTTTATTTTCATGCCACTCGCCCATTTCTATCGGCTTCTATCTGAAGATGAACTCAGACATCACTGCATGTTATGATGACAAGATCTGTGTCATGAGCTAATGCTAAAAAGTTCAGTATCTTTATCCTTATATTCAAATTGTTCAGGAACATATTGTGAAATACGTCATATAATAAGGCATTTTTGAAAAGTATTCACAACTTTCACACTAACAGCGTAGTAACACATTAAAGACAGCCCGTCCCTTTTTCAGATCACCACAAAACCATCAACATTAGCAAAACATATAGAGAAGTGTTAACAAGCTGTATATTCATAATTTGAAACTGATACGTAGTGTAAAATTCAAATAATGCACGTAAACAACGTCTGATTAATAGTCTTTACCTCAGGCTCTTAGCAGTTTGTGTTGAAATATCTGCTTTATTGATTAATCTGCTTATTAAATTATAAAACGCATTATGAAAAAAAAATGTTCTATAGAAGGAATCATCTCCAAAGTTTGGTCATTACTCAAAAAATTAGGATTTCACACATGCATAATAACCACATAGAGACTGTCAGTAACAAAGACTCATACTTTTTTCGTAGTACGAAAAAAGTCGATTTGAAATTTAACGGCTGAAATTTTTACATATACAGAAAGCTTCAAAATGCTGTATTCTTAGAAATGGTCTTGAATCACACTTTCTTCAATTTACGATCGTGATAGACGATTTCAAATTTTAAGCTTGCAAAAGGGACGGACAATCTTTAATTATTGACCTGTAAATTTCTCACTATTTTCCCACTCAATGGGTGGAATGCAGGCCAAGCTTATTAGTTGTTGCTAGTCAGACAAACCTCAGACAAGCTATGGGGTTTACTATTAATAACATCGTTTGTAACGATGTGCATACAATTTGCATGCGTAACAAATATGATATTTTGAACAGGCTGCTTATTTTTTTTCTGATCTAGATCACAGCTTTGATGATGTCCTCTCTGGGTTCAACCAGGCCGTTCTCCGAGATGATCTGCTCACCGTCTTGAGAGCCGAGCTGGCCCTCCTTGGAGACCAGGACCTTGCAAGTACGAGGATTCGATAAGAAGTTGCCTGAGTGATGTCTGACGTCTCGGAAGGGTACATGTAAATGGGGTAATAATAGGCGTCAAAGCATTTAGAGTCCACATTTAAGGTACAGCAACACTCTTACGTGTCAAAAACTCAAAACTACCATGGCAACATCTCTCATTGTTGCACCTGTTGCCATAGTAGTTACCATTGATGGCCAGTTACAATAATTAAAAATTCTATATATATGCAAAGGGGTCAAGGATATTTTTTTGCTTTTTCTGAAACGGTTTCTGAACTTCTGACTGAGATTTCATACATCTCATCGTTAGGGTACACTGCAAGGATCAAGGATACTTTTTTTTTTTTTCTGAAACAGTTTCGTAACTTCTAACTGAGATTTCATACATGTTATCGTTAGGGTACACTGCATATCCATGCAGAGTCATGAGTTTTGTCAAATACAGGTAGCTCTTCTACCTTTAACCCTTCGTGTGCAAGACAAAATGCTGCTCTGTGCGATTTGTGTGTATCACTGAGGCCAACTCTTGACAGTAGCACATGAATAGTTAAAGGTGTCATTGTGGATAAAGACTCATAAGATGCATGAGTTTTTGCATGAAATCTGGGTTATTTTATTTCACAGGTATGAAGCTATCCTTCAAAAAAAAAAAAAGTTATGATATTTTAAAGTTTTGATTTTGTGATGTTACTTGCGAGGTGCTTTCCCTTATGTTGTGTACAATTTTTTTTTTAAAAATGTCCATTTCCTCAAAAGGATATGCATCATTTAACCTGTGCATTTGATACATCATTAGAAACATGCTTATATACGCAAACCTAAGAAGAAAACTAGAGCAATTGAACTTTGGGTTTTGGGTGTCTTCAGGCCCTCGGCATCTCCAATTTCTGAAATCTGCATGGGGGGTCTTTTTACTTTGATTTGCTGCCACTTACTCAGATCCATATCATAAAGCGAGCATAAAGCGGCGCGATCTCTCCCACTGAATGTGCGTTCACCGGTTGTCACAGGGCGGGGTCGAATCGCTACCCTGTGAGGGATCAGACCTCTTCGACAAGACAATGGATAGACAGAGACTAGATAACACCAGTATGATTATAATGCAATAGTATAATATTTATTAATACAACACATTACAATCTACGTTGACCCCAATACAATGGTTAGTCGTCACTTAGCTACAACAAGTACAATGTACAATTTATATTCAGTATATTATCGGCGTTAGTTGAATCTCTCTCTTGGTGGTTTCTTGCTACTTGTAAAGTCCTTGCTAATAGTCCGAGCCCTCTGGCCTAGCTCCAGCGTCTTTCCCTCGGAAAGTTGAACTTTAGTCCCAAATTAAACACCCTGTTAATTGCAAATGAATAGGAATATTGTATATTTCCCTTTTCTAACCCAAAGCGAAATATATATTTAAAAAATAATTTTCTTTCCCAATTTCACTGTCCTAACAGGTCTCCTCTTTTGACTCAGTGAGTTCCTCTTTTCGCTCAGTGAGTTTTCCCAAAACATAACCTTTTGACCTGGCTTGCCATGAGAAGGCCATAAAAGTGTCAACAGTTAGGTCACTCCCAATACGTCACTTTTCCCTGAACTGGTATGTTCCTTGATATTCTCTGTGCTGAGAATGTATGCACACAATTTGAGTATCATAATGATAACATATGGAATAAGATTAAAATATCTTTCTTTGTAAACCCAAGTCAATGAAATATATCAGCATAAACATCATACAACATTCACACCTTTGAAATACATGCATAAAAGAAATATAAGACTTACAACTTTGTTGGTGTTTCCAAAGACAGTTTACACAGAATCCACCACTTGTAGAAACAGTTTAAACTCTGAAGTTTTGCTGCAATTAGTTGAAGGGGGGAGACCGCTTCACAACTCTCAGTTGCACCCCTGCACACAGACTGTTTCCTCTCTTGATTATTTTGCACAAATCTTGTTTGTCTCCGGTCTGATTAATTTTGCTCTTGCCCCTTGGTTTTATATGGCTCATTAACACATGAGTCTATGGGAAACTGATATTTGTACACATGTCTATGGGAAATCACTCTTACTACACAATTCAATATAGGGCCAATCAGACCATTCTCATTTTCTGTCCTGACATTTCATTGGGGGTTGGTGGATAAAGATTTATATTAAGACTCTGATAATTGGTTCCTGAAACTGTTCCTAAACTCTTCTTCATTGGGTTAAAGTTAACACCCACACCCTTCCGTCGGTGACTTCTTCCACTTCCGTCGGTGACTTCTTCCCCCTTCCAGGAAGTCAAGGTGGCCTCAGTCTAGCTCTGATTTATGGTCCTGAGTTTCACAAGTCTTAGCCACATGTGTCAGAAAAGCACCTGTTTAATGTCCATATCAACCCTGGCACTGACCACATTATGTTAGGTCCTCTTTGATGTGGAAACATTATTAATGACCAGAATATTTCCTCTTTTAGTCTTCTTGTCTCCCATCTCTTATTTGCAGTGTATTGAACTCAGTATTAAGGCCTTGAGCCTGTGGGTCGACGACCTGGCTCTGTCCAGTCTAAACACATTATTATTGTTTGCAAATCGTGCTCCCACATACTATCTGAATGGATACACTTGTAACCAAATGGTGCACTTCACATTTACACTTTACTGTGGTGGCTTTACTACCACACTCTAATTCACATGAATAATATAATATCACGTCACACCGTGACACCGGTCTTCTGCAAAGAGGCTCTCTTCACAACGTAAGTGAAGCCACTGGAGTATATGAGGAGCCGAGGCTTTTCCCACTGAATGTGCGTTCACCGGTCTTCTGCAAAGAGGCTCTCTTCACGATGTAAGTGTAGCCACTGGAGTCTATGAGGAGCCGAGGCCTTTCCCACTGAAGGTGCGTTCACCGGTCTTCTGCAAAGAGGCTCTCTTCACGACGTAAGTGTAGCCACTGGAGTCTATGAGGAGCCGAGGCCTTTCCCAATGAATGTGCGTTCACCGGTCTTCTGCAAAGAGGCTCTCTTGACGACGTAAGTGTAGCCACTGGAGTCTATGAGGAGCCGAGGCCTTTCCCACTGAATGTGCGTTCACCGGTCTTCTGCAAAGAGGCTCTCTTCACGACGTAAGTGTAGCCACTGGAGTCTATGAGGAGCCGAGGCCTTTCCCACTGAATGTGCGTTCACCGGTCTTCTGCAAAGAGGCTCTCTTCACGACGTAAGTGTAGCCACTGGAGTCTATGAGGAGCCGAGGCCTTTCCCACTGAATGTGCGTTCACCGGTCTTCTGCAAAGAGGCCCTCTTCACAACGTAAGTGTAGCCACTGGAGTCTATGAGGAGCCGAGGCCTTTCCCACTGAATGTGCATTCACCGGTCTTCTGCAAAGAGGCTCTCTTGACGACGTAAGTGTAGCCACTGGAGTCTATGAGGAGCCGAGGCCTTTCCCACTGAATGTGCGTTCACCGGTCTTCTGCAAAGAGGCTCTCTTGACGACGTAAGTGTAGCCACTGGAGTCTATGAGGAGCCGAGGCCTTTCCCAATGAATGTGCGTTCACCGGTCTTCTGCAAAGAAGCTCTCTTGACGACGTAAGTGTAGCCGCTGGAGTCTATGAGGAGCCGAGGCCTTTCTCACTGAATGTGCGTTCACCGGTCTTCTGCAAAGAGGCTCTCTTCACGACGTAAGTGTAGCCACTGGAATCTATGAGGAGCCGAGGCCTGCGTCTGAGACTGGTCATGGAGCAATATGGGCTCTACCCTGAACTCTGCTACCACTGGACCCCTTTTGCCTTCCTCTTCATCTTCATCGGTACAAATCCAACCTCCGCTGGATGTCAAGCCGGAGGTGGGAGTCGATGAAGACGACCTTACAACTGACAAGGGAGTCGCAGATGATCCTAAGGCTGATGTCGAGGCTGATGCCGATGTCAATGCAGCTGCTGCTCTGCACATGCTGCTCTAGACCGCAATAGGCCTTGCCCCTGGCAGATTTCCCCATACCACATCACATAATTCGAAAAAGCGCATTGTCTTTCGATCCCTCCCACTTTGATTATTGTGGTCAATTATGCCGGTATGTTGTTTCTTCAGTAACTTGAGCTTACTGATCAACTGTTTCTTCGTTCGGTTTACTCCCCTCGCCTGTAGGAGCTCGCAGACTCTACCGTGCACGATGGATGAGCGACAGGTCCCGTTCATTTGCTTCATGATTTCAACCTCACCTCGAATGAGCAGGAGCTCACGTGGCTTATCGTCTTTCCAGTTTCCCTCTGGCATATTGCGAAGTACGCACTGAAAGTACAAATATAAACACAATCGTCACTCCAAAACAAGTTGTCGATACAAAAAAATTAGCAGCAGTGCAGACTCAAAATAGATTTATTGCTGCTACAAAACACGATGTCGATACCAAAACAATACACACAAGTTAGCGTGAAGGCAACTTCTGGTCAACATTGCATCGCGATAAGCCAATAGCACGTCCCGCGCCGCCCTTCCCCCTCCTCGCACAAAGCCGCAACATTTGCTGCTATTTTATTTCCAAGCGTCTGGTAGTATACACAGCTATTCCACACACCCTATACATACCTGTATTGTGTAACATGCACAGAGGTGTCAGTTGCTGACGTTGAGTCTAAGATGGATACTTCCTTCTCCGGAATGTTGGCTACTAAAAGCACCCAGTGGTTGTTGCTCACAAGTGAATTTGGCCAATTTAATAAGAATGCTCACGCATAACATTCTTGCAAGGTACACTTGATAAATAAATATCTCACCTTATTTACAAGCGTGTGGTTGTATACACCTCTATACCAGAAAACAGCTACATAGGTTGGTAGGGCATATGGTGAGTGCTGTCAAGGTTGTGGTTCCGTGCGAGCACAGATAAGTAGGCGTTTATCACCTTAATATTCTTGCAAGGTACACTTGAGAAATAAATATCTCACCTTATTTAGAAGCATCTGGTCATAAACACCTCTGTTCCAGAAAACAGCCACATAGGTTGGTAGGGCATATGGTGAGTGCTGTCAAAGTTGTGGTTCAGTGCCAGCACAGATAAGTCGGCGTTTATCACCTTGAAAAAGAAACAGATTATTTTGAATGGGCGTGGCGGTAGGCTCCTCGATTAAACGCTAGACAAAAATTAAGACACAAAGTCATCAGACGTACAGTTGATTGATGATTTATTGTATAGGGGAAACCAAGAAATCTCCAAATCATGGGGCAGATATTCTTATGACATGAGGTGCATTATACATTATATGGGAGGAAATTTGATGGATTCTTACCTCCACACCGTCTTCTGCAAAGAGGCTCTTTTCACAACGTACGTGTAGCCGCTGGTGTCTACGAGGAGCCGACCTCCACGTTGAGCTGCTCCTTCCATCACCTCGTACTTGCCTCTGTCTCTGGCTCCAGGTCGTAGCCTGAGAGGGGTGCATAAATGCAACATCAGAGCAAAACCTCTGTAGTTTTAATGAGATGTGTAAATATGTTGTTGACATATAGTACTTTTCTAATCAGGAAAATAATATTAAAATGATTT
Organism: Arbacia lixula; assembly: GCA_963669155.1. NCBI lineage: Eukaryota > Metazoa > Echinodermata > Echinoidea > Arbacioida > Arbaciidae > Arbacia > Arbacia lixula. The sequence goes on along the minus strand of OZ022592.1, from coordinate 14,759,878 downwards.
AATCAACTGCATGCACCCACCCCCACAACACACACACACACACACACACACACACACACACCCTATACCTACCTGAACTGTGTAACATGCACAGAGGTGTCAGTTGCTGACATTGAGTCTAAGATGGATACTTCCTTCTCCGGAATGTTGGCTACTAAAAGCACCCAGTGGTTGTTGTTCACGTTGATTGGTCATAATGTATCAACTAAGTGAATTTGGCCAATTTCACCTGTAATTTAAGTTACAAGAATGCTCACTCATAACATTCTTGCAAGGTACACTTGAGAAATACATATCTCAGTTTACAAGCATCTGGTTGTATACAGCTCTATTCCAGAAAACAGCCACATAGGTTGGTAGGGCATATATGTGGTGAGTGCTGTCAAGGTTGTGCTTCCATGCAAGCACAGATAAGTAGGCGTTTATCACCTTAATATTCTTGCAAGGTACACTTGAGAAATAAATATCTCACCTTATTTACAAGTGTGTGGTTGTATACTACGGAAGCTTAGAAGTGCCCCCAGAAGACGAGATAATTTAGGATGTGAAGACGAGACGAGAAGACGAGAAAAAGAGTCGAAGACAAAAAGACAAGATCGACTTCTGTAAGATGAGAAGACGAGAAACTGAGAAGACGATCGAGATATAAACGCAGGGCCTATAAAAGCTAATTTTCTATTACATTATATATTACGCGGTTGGAAGCCAGCTAATTATCGAAAGTTACTACTGGTGCTATTAGTGCAGGGGCATCTGCTTGGACAGAAAGTCATTTGAAGACGACATTGAGCTCATCTAATCATGAAACTTTTCTGTTTCCCCTCGCCCTGTCTCCAAACCTTAATAAACATAGAAGCTTGATGGGTTCAGGTTCAGTTTTGTCGTTGTCGTCGTCATTAAACTCTGTCGACGAAGGAGAGTCGCCCTCCTTCTCAACTGCATTTTCAGCCATCACACCAACTGGTAGATTTTATACAAGTTTTAACGATGCTATGAGTGTGAATATGAAACGTTGCGTCAAGCCTGATCACAATAAACAAACACCCTTGCCTATATATAGCCTAGAGTCGGTCGTATAGAGCGACGATCTCGAATTCGTCTTCTTGCCTTCCCATCCTCATCAAGTCGACTTGACGAGATCCAGGATCTTGTCATCTTGTCTTCTTGTCTTCTTGTCTTACAGAAGTCGACTTGACGAGATCCAAGATCTCGTCTTCTTGTCTTCTCATCCTACATAAGTAGACTTGACGAGATCCAAGTTCTTGTCTTTTTGTCTCTTCGTCTTACAGAAGTCGACTTGACGAGATCCAGCATCTTGTCTTTCTGTCTTTTCGTCTTACAGAAGTCGACTTGACGAGATCCAAGATCTTGTCTTTTTGTCTTCTTGACTATTTTTTTCTCGTCTTCTCGTCTCGTCTTCTCGTCTTCACGTCCTAAATTATTTCATCTTCTGGGGGCACTTCTAAGCTTCCGTAGTATACACCTCTATTCCAGAAAACAGCCACATAGGTTGGTAGGGCATATGGTGAGTGCTGTCAAGGTTGTGGTTCCATGCAAGCACAGATAAGTTGGCGTTTATCATCTTAATATTCTTGCAAGGTACACTTGAGAAATACATATCTCACCTTATTTACAAGCATCTGGTTGTATACACCTGTATTCCAGAAAACAGCCACATAGGTTGGTAGGGCATATGGTGAGTGCTGTCAAGGTTGTGGTTCCGTGCAAGCACAGATAAGTAGGCGTTTATCACCTTAATATTCTTGCAAGGTACACTTGAGAAATACATATCTCGCCTTATTTACCAGCTTCTGGTAGTATACGCCTCTATTCCACACACCCTATACATTCCTGAACTGTGTAACATGCACAGAGGTGTTAGTTGCTGACGTTGAGTCTAAGATGGATACTTCCTTCTCCGGAATGTTGGCAACAAGCAACCAAAAAATTACTTTTTTTCTTTCCAGGGCTCTTTTTGGAGAAACTTAAAAATTTTCCAGGGCTACTTTTTCATTTTCCAGGGCTCTTTTTCCACTTTCCAGGGCTACAATTTCTGGAGCTATTTCGGGTTTTTTTTTTTTTGTGTGTGTGTGTGTGTGTGTGTGTGTGTGTGTGTGTGTCAGGCGCATACGCAGGATTTTTGTGAGAAAGGGGGGGGGGGGGTTACGAGAAGTTGATGAGCATTGGGGGGGGGTGGTAGTGGTAGGTTTTTGGGAGTGTTTTAGTGTTTTTTCTTCACAAATTTCTCCATTCCGTCAAGTCTCAAACAGTGGGGGGGGGGGGGGGGGGGGGGGGGTTCAGCCAAAAAAACTAAAACAATTGGAGGCGAAAGAGGAGGGGGGGGGTTGACCCAAAAAAAAACGAAAGGGGAGGGGGGGGTTAACAAATTAAAAAGTTGATTCAGGTTAAATATTTCATTGGTGATATGACAAATGCAAAGAAGTTTTCGGCTTTCAGGCATAGTCAGACTAGCCAGGGCCAGGGGCACAAACATGCAGACGGTAAGTACAATTTGATATAGATCTTGTCATCTGCAATTAAGACTTGATAAATGTTATGTAGATCTAATGTAGTTAAACTTTGAAGATTTTCAATGTCAAGGAATATGAAAAAAAAAATGCACGGCAAACTGTGTTGCCCGGCCATAAATGGTCACAACGGGATAGTCACAATCAAACAATAGCTCTCCCGTAGTTACGGCCGCCTTACTAGTCGGCAAACTGGTATGCCACAGCAGCTGCCATACCCGTTTGCCGACTAGTAAGGCGGCCGTAACTACGGGAGAGCTATTGTGACTATCCCGTTGTGACCATTCATGGGCAACACAATTTGCCGTGCATTTTTTTTTTCATATTCCTTGAGATTGAAAACCTTCAAAATTCAACTACATTAGATCTACATAACAGTTATCAAATCTTAAATTTAGATTACAAGATTTATACCAAATTGTACTTACCGTACCGTATGTAGGGGAGACCGGGTCTAGTTGTTACAATTTTCACATTTTCAGGTCTGTACAAAAAATGAATAGAGGAATCGACTTCATTTTTGCTTTGAGGATACCTTATGTCCTCCTTTAATTAAAAACAGTACAAACTTTGGGAGTCCAGATAATATAAACAAGATATTACGTAATCAATAAACACAAAATTTTGTAACAACTTTCCCCGATGTTGGGGGAAGTTGTTACAGCACATGGGGTACTTTGTTACACCGTAGAAAGTCAACTCAAATCGGGTAATGCAGATCTGACTTGTTAGGTAATTGTTAATATTAACCTGTCTGGGTGTGCATGTTAGCCTATGCTGGGGTGTGTGGGTGTGTTGGGTGTGTGTGTGTGTGTGTGTGTGTGTATGCATGCTTGTGAATTTTGTGGGGTTTCTTATTTTATAATTATAGGATACACATTAATACTAACATGGTTATTACTTTCAGATTTACATTAAAATTGATCATGGATAAATGGAATTAATTTGTTTAACCACTTACTAAACAAAGCAAACTTACTTCCAAAAGAAGCGTAAAAGTACATGACATGAGTACCGAACAGTGATTCAAAATAATTATGTATGCAACATAATTCTTGAAAACTCACAAGAAAGTCAACGATTTCATTTATTTAAGAGTGTAACTTGTAAAATCTGGATAAGCTCAATTAAACAATATATGTCAGCATATACAATAATTTTCATTATCCAGATATTCAAAAATGAATTTAAATGGGCTTTGAATACAGAATAAGAACAGAAAATGTTATGCAATGATGAATGTTCATGATTACAAAGGTTGACATCTAAAACTCCCAACAGTGGTTTATCTTAAATGATTAACTCCAATTTTGATCCCATAACCTGCTCCTACACACATTTTCATTTTGCACTATTTCCAAATCAGACAAAGTATTCGTGATACTTATAAAAAGTAAGCGTATTTAATCGCTGTCGCTGGACTCCATCAAACTACTGCCACAAATATCACAGATGTATGCAGTCCCAGATCTTCCAGGGGTGCACTCATAGTGGGACCATCCACTGCACTTCACACATTTAATCCACCGTTCACCAGGTGCAGAATTCAAGTAAGAGTCCCCACAAACCAAGCACTCACAGTCGGCAGGCTCTGCAAAGTTCTTCTTCTTGTTCACCCTTTTTTTAGTTGGTTTAAGTGTTTTGGCCTGCTTCTTCTGCTGTTGTTCTTGTTCCAGCTTCTCTTTCTCTGGTGTGCTGGTAAGAATGGCTGACATCCGCTTTCGTCTACCACCTCGTGCCTGCTTCCTTGGACCTGCTTTAGGGAAAGGCGCGATGACTTCAGGAGACTTGGTGATCGTCGTCATTCTAGGTGCGTCTCTGCTTGGTCCTGGCTGCATGCTATGTTGATCCTGCAGCATAGGAGAACCTACATTTTGCTCTGTATGTGGGTGTGACTCATCTTGACGGACCTCATCTGGGCGGACGAGTTCTGGTTCCTCTGGAACAACTTCAGCAGATTCATCTGAAGTTACCTCAGCTGGTTCAGCTTGGGTGGCCTCATGTGGGCGATCAGTTACATAGTTTGGAAGGAACTCGCTTTCATCGAAAATGTTGCGGTCGAATGGCGCAATTCCTGTGCATTGGAACCCCTTAGGGATGTTGGTCGCAGTTGCAGCCCGCGGAAGAGCTTCCTTCACTATTGCTGGAATGTCATAAATGGTCATTGTCTTCCCCGGATGAGACTTCATCCATCCATCACTGGCCTCATTGACGAATTTCTTGAATGGGCCAAACACGCTTCGATCAAGCGGTTGAAGCTTGTGGGAGCAGTGAGGTGGGAAAGAGACAAGCACTATACCATGGTCGCGGCAGAAATTTATGACAGAAAGTGCAACATGAGACTCGTGATTATCCAGCAGGAGCAACACTGGATGATCCTTGGTGCACCTGGTCACTTCCTGAAAGTGTTTGAGGAACTTTAGGAAGTCATCTTCCTTCATCCAACCACTCGGATTAGCAGAACCACAGCATCCAGGTGGGCCGTTAGCTATGAAATGCTCTCGAAAGTTCACTCGAGGGAAGACAAGCATTGGAGGTATGCTGTTTCCGCTTGCACTCACAGCAAAACAGACAGTCACAAGCGTCCCACGCTCTGCGCTTGTGACAGCTCCAACTTGTTTGACACCTTTTTGGGCTAAGATCTTTCTCGGCTGCTGAACTGTGGTGACCCCGGTCTCGTCACAGTTGTATATATCATTGACTGCAAACTTATACTTGTCAAGAACGGCTCCCAAGTTGTCGAAGAAGGTGTCAACATTTGCCTTGTTGAAGCTTGTGGCTCTGCTTAGGCTGGTTCCTTCTGGTGTCCGAATGGAAAGCTGTGGGTGCCTTTTCAAGAATTTTGCACACCATTCTACACCTGCTGTTTTGTTTTCATGCCACGTTTTTGGGCAGTTGATACTATTCTGGAGAGCGAATTGAAAACTTAGTTTCCTGAATTCTTTTGTAGTCAGTCCATAATAAATCTGCGAGGCGAAGATCACGTAGTTCACTAACATATCTTCCTCTTCAGGGTTGAATACCATGCGTGGCTTCGCATAACCAGTTGTTGGAGTTTGTCCCTTGCGTATCTTAGAGCAATACCTCTGCAAAGTCATGAAGTTTACCTGCATAGAGTGAAAATAAAATTGGAAAGAAAATCATAACTTTCAAATCAGGTGCTATGCTTATATAATTCATATTCATGAGACTAGTGATATAGGCATACCTTTCGACTAAAATTAAAATATAATTAATACTGATCATTTATGAGTTAAGATTTTATAAATCAAATAACAATGAAGTATACATTTACAAGAAATATTTCGAAGCAGTCAGCTCTACTCCATATGCTGGATCATTAATCCAGCATGGAGGACCCTTCCACAGCGCTGTAAAGAAATGCTTTGATAAGCTTCTCTAATTCGCTGTATCTATACTCACATCAAACTGTTCTGCAACATTTCGAAGCGATTCGTTGTTATCTATCACACGCCTAGCTGCAACAGCCATAACATCGTTAGGTGTTGAACCTCTGTTTGTTTTTCTTTTATAGTTACGTGGCATCATGAATCAGACTTCCTGTAGGAAACAAAATAAACCATAAATTCAATTGAAAGTGCATTGGGGTAAGTTGTTACACCACTCGATTCTCCAGACGGGTCAAGTTGTTACACTGTAACAACTTGACCCAGTGCGTTTTCAAAAACTTGAACACACGTAGCCAATAGACAATCAAACATCACGTGTTGCTACTTTCACCAAAAGACAGCCAAAACACGCTTCTTTCAACCACAAACTCATCACTTATTGGAGAAAAATGGATTTGGTGTAATAAAGAAAAATCGAATTTTTCAAAATTTTACTCGGAGAGGTAAAAAAGTGTTTTTTGGACCTACCTTCTACATGTGACGTCCAGGCAACACCAGATTTCGCATGTAGAGATCGTTGGCTATACGTATTGATTTGATATTACTTGTAGCGCCATCTTTTGATCACATTTGGAGAAAATGACAGTGTAACAACTTGCCCGTGTAACAACTAGACCCGGTCTCCCCTACTGTGCATGTTTACGTTTATGCCCCTGGCTCTGACTGAGCTGAGTCGCTGACGTCTGACTATGCCATGCATAGCATAGCACTAGCAGCTTGACGGTCGAAGTTTTTAAGCTAGTTTGAAGTTTGAGAAAAACATGGATAAATTCCTGGTTCGAGCGGCTGTACGGGAAGCCGAAAACTTCTTTGCTTTAGTCGTACCGCTAATGAACGGGTCATTAGATACTGATCCCCTGTTGTTTCCGCTCGAACCAGGAATTTATCCATGTTCTTCTCAAACTTCAAAGCTCGCCACGGAAGCATTCATTATTCATGTATCGCGTATGCTTTGCATACACTACACAGTGCAGTACAGTACATGTACGATCATATGCATGGCCGACTCGCCGTCTTGCCCAGCGCCAAGGCCTAGCTAGGTATGCACTATGCATTCGTATCGGGCGAAGAAACTATGAAGAGCCGTTCCCGCCAAAACGCGTGCCAAAACTATACGCGTGCAAGTCAGAACGTACGCGTATGGTTTTGGCACGCATTATGGCGGGAACGGCTTACCATAGATATCGGGCGCGCGCGCATGGAAGAAACGCTCCACGTGCGATGGATACTGCACTACACACAGCATGCATTCAGCAGTACAGTGAGTCGGTGAAACATGCTGTGTTTGCTTGCGCGCTCTCAATCTTCGTTGTGCAAATTGCCGCAGTGCAGTGCGCGGCCGTCAAGCTAGGATTGGCTGCTTGTAGTCTAGTCGTGTGGCAAATGTTACGGGGGCGATTTCCTATTTTTGTGTCGCCCACGAAATTGTATTTTTGGCCAGTTTCGGGGGCTCTTTTAGGTGTTTCCGGGGCGAATTCGCCCGCCGCCCCCGTGTATTTTTTTGGTTGGCAACAAGTAGAACCCAGTGGTTGTTGTTGACATTGATTGATCATAATGTACTGTATGAACCAAGTGAATTTAAGTTACAAGAATGCTCACTCATAACATTCTTGCAAGGTACACTTGATAAATAAATATCTCATCTTCTTTAGAAGCATCTAGTCGTAAACACCTCTGTTCCAGAAAACAGCCACATAGGTTGGTAGGGCATATGGTGAGTGCTGTCAAGGTTGTGGTTCCGTGCAAGCACAGATAAGTAAGCGTTTATCATCTTAATATTCTTGCAAGGTACACTTGAGAAATACATATCTCACCTTATTCACAAGCATCTGGTCATAAACACCTCTGTTCCAGAAAATAGCCACATAGGTTGGTCGGGCATATGGTGAGTGCTGTCAAGGTTGTGGTTCTGTGCAAGTACAGATAAGTAGGCGTTTATCACCTTAATATTCTTGCAAGGTACACTTGAATAATAAATATCTCGCCTTTTTTACAAGCGTGTGGTTGTAAACACCTCTGTTCCAGAAAACAGCCACATAGGTTAGTCGGGCATATGGTGAGTGCTGTCAAGGTTGTGGGTCTGTGCAAGCACAGATAAATAGGCGTTTATCACCTTGAAAAATAAACAGATTATTTTGAATGGGCGTGGTGGTAGGCTCCTTGATTAAACGACCGACAAAAATTAAGACACAAAGTCATCAGACGTACAGTTGATTGATGATTTATTGTATAGGAGAAACCAAGAAACCCCCTAGTCATGAGGCAGATATTCTTATGACATATAGGTACATTATACATTATGTGGGAGGAAATTTGATGGCTTCTTACCTCCACACCGTCTTCTGCAAAGAGGCTCTCTACACAACGTACATGTAGCCGCTGGTGTGTACGAGGAGCCGACCTCCACGTGGAGCTGCTCCTTCCAGCACCTCATACTGCACTTCTACCTCTGGCTCCAGGTCGTGGCCTGAGACGGTTGCATAAATGCAACATCAGAGCAAATCCTGTGTAGTTTTAATGAGATGTGTAAATATGTTGTTGACATATTATAGTACTTTTCTAAACCGGAAAATAATATTAAAATGATTAAGACAACTGCATGCACCTCCCCCCCCCCCCCCCCCACCCCCCACACACACACCCTATACATACCTGAGCTGGGGTCGATGACACGGCTCCGAGCAGGCGGTCACACTGGTGTTGCCAGTTCAAATGGCCTTAATCATCATGACTATGGCTGAAAATGTCGGCATATACCTCCAAGAGTGACCGAACCCTTGTCCGTTGCGAATGCGACAACAATGAGAACAATAGGTCAATGGGAGGAGGAGGAAGTGGCGGTCAAGCCCATGGCGGGTGAGAGGGAGAGGAAAATGGGGTTTGGGAAACATATTTTAACAAAGAATCTTAAAATATGTTGAATTTCTTTATTGGTTACAACCTATCATGTAGCATTTCATGCATATCTTTGATTCAAATTAGATTTAAAAATGTGTCAATTTTGGCATAGTTTGCTGGAGTAAGGGAATAGACACCATCACTAAGCACTGCTACACTAGCAGACTTGGCCATCTTTTGTCTCTTCCTGCCCTTCTTGCTCGTACGAAGAGGAAGGGTACGAGAGCTACGATCCTGACGCAGCTTCTGTGAAGTGCCTGCAAGGGACATAAAATAAAGAAAATGGATGAGTTTAAGTTCTTATGACATAGAGGTACATTATACATTATATGGGAGGAAATTTGATGGCTTCTTACCTCCACACCGTCTTCTGCAAAGAGGCTCTCTTCATGACGTACGTGTAGACGCTGGTGTCTACAAGGAGCCGACCTCCATGTTGAGCCGCTCCTTCCAGCACCTCGTACTATACCTCTGTCTCTGGCTCCAGGTCGTGGCCTGAGACGGTTGCATAAATGCAACATCAGAGCAAATCCTGTGTAGTTTTAATGAGATGTGTAAATATGTTGTTGACATATTATAGTACTTTTCTAAACAGGAAAATAATATTAAAATTATTTAGACAACTGCATGCACCCCCCCCCCCCACAACACACAAACACACAGCCTATACTTACCTGAACTGTGTAACATGCACAGAAGTGTCAGTTGCTGAGATAATAGTATTAAATAATTTACATGTAGACAACTGCATGCACCCCCCCCCCCCCCACACACACACACAGACCCTGTACATACCTGAGCTGGGGTCGATGACACGGCTCCGAGCAGGCGATCGCACTGGTGTTGCCAGGTCAAAGGTGAAGCATGATGGGCACGCTGACGAATAGGAGGCGCATGGCCTGTGGGGATGGTGTGCTGAACGAGATTAATGTGGCCGGAATCATCTTGACTATGGCTGAAAATGTCAGCATATTCCTCAAAGAGTGACCGAACCCTCATCCGTTGCGAATGCGACAAGGAGAACGATGGGTCAATGGGAGGTTGAGGAGGAGGAGGAGGAGGTGGCGGTGAAGCCCATGGTGGGCGAGAGGGAGAGGAAAAGGGGGTTTGAGAAACATATTTTAACAAAGAATCTTAAAATATGTGGAATTTCTAAATTTGTTACAACTTATCATGTAGGAAGAAAGAAAGAAAGAATTCAATTCAATTCAATTTATTTTCATCAAAGTAAAAAAAAACAACATCAAATTACAAAACAATACACTTGAGAAATATCACAGATGACGGAGACCTCCAGAAAAAAGCACAAGGCTTTTGTGAGTAGGAGGTACCTTTAACCAACATTGCATATAATACATTCAAAGGTATAATGTTACATCACATTAACAAAATGTAGCATTTCATACATATGTGTTTGATTCCAATTAGATTTAAAAATGTGTCAATTTTGGCATAGTTTGCTGGAGTAAGGGAATACACCCCATCATCAACCACTGCTACACTAGCAGACTTGGCCATCTTTTGTCTCTTCCTGCCCTTCTTGCTCGTACGAAGAGGAAGGGTACGAGAGCTACGATCCTGACGCAGCTTCTGTGAAGTGCCTGCTAGGGACATGAAATAAAGAAAATGTATGAGTTTAAGTTCTTATGACATAGAGGTACATTATACATTATATGGGAGGAAATTTGATGGCTTCTTACCTCCACACCGTCTTCTGCAAAGAGGCTCTCTTCACGACGTACGTGTAGCCGCTGGTGTCTACAAGGAGCCGACCTCCATGTTGAGCTGCTCCTTCCAGCACCTCGTACTATACCTCTTGTCTCTGGCTCCAGGTCGTGGCCTGAGACGGTTGCATAAATGCAACATCAGAGCAAAACCTCTGTAGTTTTAATGTGTAAATATGTTGTTGACATATTATGGTACTTTTCTAAACAGGAAAATAGTATTAAAATGATTTAAACAACTGCATTCACCCCCCCCCCCCCCCACAACACACAAACACACAGCCTATACATACCTGAACTGTGTAACATGCACAGAGGTGTATTAAATAATTTTAAATAATAGTATTAAATAATTTACATGTAGACAACTGCATGCACCCCCCCCCCCCCCCACACACACCCACACCATACATACCTGAGCTGGGCTCGATGACACGGCTTCGAGCAGGCAATCGCACTGGTGTTGCCAGGTCAAAGGCGAAGTGTGATGGGCACGCTGATGGATAGGAGGCGCATGGCCTGTGGGGATGGTGTGCTGAACGAGATTAATGTGGCCGGAATCATCTTGACTATGGCTGAAAATGTCAGCATATTCCTCCAAGAGTGACCGAACCCTCGTCCGTTGCGAATGCGACGAGAAGAACGATGGGTCAATGGGAGGTTGAGGAGGAGGAGGAGGAGGTGGCGGTGAAGCCCATGGTGGGCGAGAGGGAGAGGAAAAGGGGGTTTGAGAAACGTATTTTAACAAAGAATCTTAAAATATGTTGAATTTCTATATTGGTTACAACCTATCATATAGCATTTCATACATAAGTGTTTGATTCCAATTAGATTTAAAAATGTGTCAATGTTAGCATAGTTTGCTGGAGTAAGGGAATAGACACCATCATTAACCACTGCTACACTAGCAGACTTGGCCATCTTTTGTCTCTTCCTGCCCTTCTTGCTTGTCCGAAGAGGAAAGGTACGAAAGCTACGATCCTGACGCAGCTTCTGTGAAGTGCCTGCAAGGGACATAAAAGAAAATGTTTGAGTTTAAGTTCAATACTACACATGCTTAGCCTTACCTAAACTATGAGTAGAATACTCGATTCTCTATTGAATTGTTCGGGTGAGCACTACTCATGGTTCGAAACCCACCTTGTTTTTTACAGGTCTATCTCAACCACCAACATGGCACTGTTCTTGTCACTGCTACACAAACACACCCAAAATCACGAAATCCCATAATAAATCAACCGTCACCACAGTTGACATGCCAGAGAAGAGGGCAACGCTGCAATGATCTTTTTGGACATCCACGGCAAACACCGTAACATGTTCGTCCTGGTCGAAAGGTTTTAGGGCCAAGTCATCCCAGAGGAAGAGCTTTAGGTTGTTCTTTTTGTCTGAGAGTTGCACTTGTTGGAAGGTTGAGTTTCCTGTTCTGACCTCTCCGACCTACAAACATAAAGCGTACCACACAAATAATAAATAAAATCCACCATAAAACTAATCACTCGTACCAGGTAGACCTCAAAATATATATCATCAAAATTCTTTCCTCATCCAAAGCACATCATTTGTATAAGTTGTAATTTATACATCTAATTAAAATATCATTCACACCATTCCCATACAACTACATCTACATAGGTTTGCAGTCCTCCAAATTTTCTTTGTTTTCACATTGTGGAGATTCTAGTCTAGACTGGAGGACACACTCAAAATTTAGCTGTGAAAACGTAGAAAACTAGGCTGACTGTATCAGAGAAGAAGTAGATTTTTATTTTGTCAATAAAATCAATCAATCAAAATTGTTCGAATAAAACGACTCCCTCCATGAGCCATCATTATCAAGCGGTCTAAATCGGCACAGGCCTACTTCTTTCGTATGGCACTGTTAATGCCTGTTTGATACCATTTGTAGGTTGAATTGCCTTCTAGGATTAATCAAGAGGGGTCAGCATCTTTCACCTGTTTCCCATGAGAGGCTTTCTGTCCACTCCACCGGGTTTTCACTCTGCTGTTAATCGAGAAGTGAAGTGGATTCCTTTACGTGCACAGAGTGTGACTGTTTTACACACGGTACCTCCATTTAGCGTCCTATCCGAGGGACAGAGAGGCAGGAAAACACACCATGCTGGCTCTTTTGCAAAGGACTTGTGGACTCGAACCCAGGGCTTAGTCATTGAGAGACGAACTCTCTACCATTGAGCCACACTGTTGTAGGCCTAGGTCTGCTCTCTGGGCCTGCTCTAGGCCTAGGCCTAGTAAATTTGACTGAAGTGGACATGTAGATCTAGCTCTAAATAATGGCGCTCAAAAAGACTTCATAAAATGGTCATATACTATTAAACTCTCTCAAACTACTACTGATGCATTTCTAACAATGTCCATGTATCTGAAAGTATGTACATGTACGCAAATTACCATAACGTGCATAGTTGAAACATGTCAACAAATTCGAATGTAATTAAAATGGGAGGAAATTTGATGGCCTCTTACCTCCACACCGTCTTCTGCAAAGAGGCTCTCTTAACGACGTACGTGTAGCTACTGGTGTCTATGAGGAGCCGACCTCCACGTTGAGCTGCTCCTTCCAGCACCTCGTACTGTACCTGTAATAGTATTAAAATTATTTAAACAATTGCATGCACCCTCCCCCCCCCCCACACACACACACACCCTAAATATACTTGAGCTGGGCTCGATGACATGGCTTCGAGCAGGCAATCGCACTGGTGTTGCCAGGTCAAAGGTGAAGCGTGATGGGCACGCTGACGGATATGAGGCGCATGGCCTGTGGGGATGGTGTGCTGAACGAGATTAATGTGGCCGTAATCATCTTGACTATGGCTGAAAATGTCAGCATATCCCTCCAAGAATGCAAACCTATACATACCTGAACTGTGTAACATGCACAGAGGTGTTAGTTGCTGACGTTGAGTCCAAGATGAATACTTCTCTGGAATGTTGGCTACTAAAAAATATGCCAAGTTTATAACTTTCTTGAAAAAGTTTTTTAAAAAAAAAAGGAAAAGAAGAAGAAATCATTTCACTAACAGCTTACACCGCATGTGTTATAAAAATAGCCCTTCTGCTTCTAGTAAACATACTTTCAAGAGAACACTGTCTTACCTTATCATTCCCCCAAGCTGGATGATCAAGGAATCTGAAGTCCCTCCACTCCAGCACTTTGGAACCAACCAACAGGTGGTCTGTCCTCAGGAGTTTTTGTAGCTTTTCTGCAAATTGATCTCTCCTCTGAGATCTTCATATGCATGTACAGGCAAAGTCAGAAATGTTTTTTTTTTACTTCATATATTACCTATGTTGCAAAAAAAATGAAATGCATCCATTTTTGATAAAAATAGTACTACAAGATAGCCCTTTGAAATACCTTTCCAAAGACACCAAAAACTCTCAAATTGATCAAGTAATTAAAAAGTTATGAAAATTAAAGCCGCGCCCATTTAACCATATTTTGGCCATTGTCTCAATGTAAAAACAATAGCGTGTGTGTTAAAATGTGTGACCAATATTGCCTACTATTGGAGGGAATTTCATGTCACACTAAGAAATCCATAACTTTGCTCTCTCTCAGATGTTTGAAGTAATGCAAGTATCAATGGAAAGCTGAAAGACAGCTTGGTGCAGCTAAGTTATCAATTAGTTAGTTTCTTAATGTTGTACATTAATTTATGCTAATTAATCGAGTTCATTATGCGAAATATCAATATTGATTAATAAAGCGGGGAAATGTACAGAACTCAAAAAAAAAAATCATCATGCATAAAAAATAATATTACAATATACACCGGTAGTATCAATAATTGGTAAATAGTTTAACATATTAATTCATGCTAATTAATCTAATTAATCATGCAAAATATCAATATTGATTATAATAGCGGGCAAAATGTAGAAAATTAAAAAAAAAAATCATCAAGCATGCATGCATGTACATTACATTACAATAAAGAATGAAACAGAACACATAAAAAACAAACAAACAAAAGAGTCGTCTTACCAATTTATCTAGATTAACTTGGAAGAATCATGATTTCACATTTAGCACAGAATCAAGTCATCGAAAATCAAATCAGCTGCCAGAGACACTTTGGGGATGTCGTAGTCCGTTGCATTTTCATAGGTTTCTTCTTCAGACCAGTAAGCAATGGTATACTTCTCATGTCCTCTTCTCTTTTTCAGTTCTTCAATCTTTCCAGAGAAGATGGTCTTGGATCCAGACGCCTCATCGTACCACGTGTGGCATATATTCCGCCCTACAACTGTGCCCTAAAGAATAGCAGCAACGGCCGCATGAGTTTCACTCGTAAGGTCTTGGAAGACAGTAGAAACCTGGCCGACGTCAATGTCCTTTAGTTTTTTCTCAACATCTTTCCTTTTCTTCACATCTGTCTTCTGTCGTTTGTTTGCTGCTCGCAGTGACATTTCTTTCTTGATCTCGCTCAGTTTAGCTTGTTTAATTTTCTCTTTCTCCTTCCTCTAGAAATCGACCAGGTAATAATGCTGTTTCTCTTGTCCAGGTACATTTCATCCAGCCATGGAACGACTTTGTTCTTCCGGGCCCTCATTCTGCCTGCAAGGAAATCAATGTTGGCGTTTTTCGCCCTCTCTTTCCCTGCGGAAAAGAGCGTCAGTTGCTGACGTCGAGTCCAAGATGAATACTTCCTTCTCCGGAATGTTGGCAACAAGGAGAACCCAGTGGTTGTCATTCACATTGATTGGTCATATCAACCAAGTGAATTTGGCCAATTTCACCTGTAATTGAAGTTATAAGACTGCTCACTCATAACATTCTTGCAAGGTACACTTGATAAATAAATATCTCACCTTATTTAGAAGCATCTGGTCGTAAACACCTCTGTTCCACAAACAGCCACATAGGTCGGTATGGCATATGGTGAGTGCTGTCAAGGATGTGGTTCCGTGCAAGCACAGATAAGTAGGCGTTTGTCACCTTGAAAAATAAACGGATTATTTTGAATGGGCGTGGTGGTAGGCTCCTCGATTAAATGCCTGACAAAAATTAAGACACAGCGTCATCAGACGTACAGTTGATTGATGATTTATTGTATAGGAGAAACCAAGAAACCCCCTAGTCATGGGCCAGATATTCTTATGACATAGAGGTACAGTATACATTATATCGGAGGAAATTTGATGGCTTCTTACCTCCACAACATCTTCTGCAAAGAGGCTCTCTACACGACGTACGTGTAGCCGCTGGTGTGTACGAGGAGCCGACCTCCACGTTGAGCTGCTCCTTCCAGCACCTCTTACTGCACTTCTGTCTCCGGCTCCAGGTCGTGGCCCGAGACGGTTGCATAAATGCAACATCAGAGCAAATCCTGTGTAGTTTTAATGAGATGTGTAAATATGTTGTTGACATATTATAGTACTTTACTAAACACTCAGGAAAATAATATAAAAATGATTAAGACAACTGCATGCACCCCCCCCCCTCACACACACACACACACCTTATACATACCTGAGCTGGGGGTCGATGACACGGCTCCGAGCAGGCGGTCGCACTGGTGTTGCCAGGTCAAAGGCGAAGTGTGATGGGCACGCTGACGGATAGGAGGCGCATGGCCTGTGGGGATGGTGTGCTGAACGAGATTAATGTGGCCGGAATCATCTTGACTATGGCTGAAAATGTCAGCATATTCCTCCAAGAGTGACCGAACCCTCGTCCGTTGCGAATGCGACGAGAAGAACGATGGGTCAATGGGAGGTTGAGGAGGAGGAGGAGGAGGTGGCGGTGAAGCCCATGGTGGGCGAGAGGGAGAGGAAAAGGGGGTTTGAGAAACATATTTTAACAAAGAATCTTCAAATATGTGGAATTTCTAAATTGGTTACAACCTATCATGTAAGAAGGAAGAAAGAAAGAATTCAATTCAATTCAATTTATTTTCATCAAAATAAAAAAAAAACATCAAAATA
The DNA here is from genome assembly GCA_963669155.1 of Arbacia lixula. Taxonomy (NCBI): domain Eukaryota; kingdom Metazoa; phylum Echinodermata; class Echinoidea; order Arbacioida; family Arbaciidae; genus Arbacia; species Arbacia lixula. The sequence goes on along the minus strand of OZ022592.1, from coordinate 14,743,363 downwards.
CAAAACAATACACTTGAGAAATATCACAGATGACGGAGACCTCCAGAAAAAAGCACAAGGCTTTTGTGAGTAGGAGGTACCTTTAACCAACATTGCATATAATACATTCAAAGGTATAATGTTACATCACATTAACAAAATGTAGCATTTCATACATATGTGTTCAAATTAGATTTAAACATGTGTCAATGTTAGCATAGTTTGCTGGAGTAAGGGAATACACACCATCATCAACCATTGCTACACTAGCAGACTTGGCCATCTTTTGTCTCTTCCTGCCCTTCTTGCTTGTCCGAAGAGAAAGGGTACAAGAGCAGCCAAGTCCCTTAGCCCGAAACGGCGAATCAACTACACGTACAGTATTATCCATTATTGGAGCATATTCGGTGATGCGTAAATAATTTGATGCGAACGGCTCGCATTGAGCCGTTAGATCGTATTCTCCTTCCAGGCTGCCTGTACTATTCGAAATTGAAAACTATGTGTGCGCGCTGCGAGTTTGAAGCCGAAGTCCCTATCACAACACGACTGAAATGCTTGCAGCAAGCCTCACATACAAAATAGGAATGGTGCCGCTTTTGGGCTGCTTTCAAAAACCACGGGTTTTCCTCGATAAACTCACTTTTGCTTGGAGCGGGCAATTTAAATAGAGCTACGAAGTTCGACTGCAAGCAAGCGGCGCAAGTGGAGCTGACAGAGACAGCACCCCGGCGCTCCCCGGTAGCTGTTCCTTTGGATTCCGCTGCAGATGTGTTTTCCTCAACTGTGTACGTGCAGACTCTGTGCGATCGATTGCAGCACTTGTTCACTGAAGAATATTTCCCATCAACTGATGTTTTCATGTCACGAAAACATCATAAAATAATGGATCATATTTCCAATAGGACTGTAGCTAAAGCGATGATACAAAGAAAACTGAATAACTGCTAACGATTAAGTAGGATTGTGATGCTAGCTTCGGTGAGTGGGCTGGTGTGCATAGCGCATGCATTAACCGCTACGGTAAATGCGCATGTGTATTGTACGTGTTTGACGAATAATAATCCCGACGTATTGAATAAGGCTATCTGCATCACAATTTGAAAATTGAATGCTCGGGTACGGATTTATTTTGCCAATAACAAAAGTTCCACCGGATAGATCATCTTTTAATTTTTCGTGATGAAACCTTAATACTGTTTAGTTAACATACTTCCTTTACACGATAATCTAACCGGTGGCATTTTTAATATGATTTTTATGCCTCCGCCACGAAGTGGCCGGAGGCATTATGTTTTCGGGTTGTCCGTCCGTCCGTCCGTCCGTCCGTCCGTAAGTCCGTCCGTCCGTCCGTCCGTCTGTCCGTCCGTAAGTCCGTCCGTCCGTCCGTCCGTCCGTCCGTCCCGAATCCGTTTTGGCAATATCTTGAGAACTGTTAAGCAGATTTGCTTCAAACTTGGTACATGTATGTATTGCATGAAACTAATGAAGTGTGTAAAATTGGGGTCAAATCTGATTGAGGTCAAAGGTCAAAGGTCAATGAACTCTGTAAAAATTGCCCAAAATTGATCTTTTTCACAATAAATCCAAATCCAAGGATGCAATTCTCATTAAACATGGTACAAAGATGGATCACTACTTGGGGTTAGACTGGTAACATTTTTGGTAAAATTCCTGAAAGGTCAGAGGTCAAAGGTCAATGAAATTTGTGGAAATTTGCCAAAAATTGACCTTTTTCACAATAAATACAAATCCAAGGATGCAATTCTCATTAAACATGGTACAAAGATAGATCACTACTTGGGGATAGACTGGTGACATTTTTGGTAAATTCCTGAAAGTTCAAAGGTCAAAGGTCAATGAACTTTGCCAAAATTGGCTAGAAATTGCCCCAAACTTTAAATTTTTCACAAGAAATCCAAATCCAATGGTGCAATTCCAACAAAACATAGTGAAACGATGGATCACTTCTTGGGGTTAGACTGGTGGCATTGTTGGTGAAATTGCTGGAAGGTCAGAGGTCAAAGGTCAATGAACTTTGCAAAAATTGATATTTTTCACAATGAAACCAAATCCAAATCCAATGGCGCAATTCTAAGCAGACATGGTACAGAGATGCATCACTTCATGGAGGTAGACTGGTGAAAGTTTGGGTAAAATTCCTGAGAGTTCAAAGGTCAAAGGTCAATGAACTTTGCCAAAAATTAGCTAAGAATTGCCCCCAAAGTGATAATTTTAAAAATGTATCAACATCCAATGATGCAATACCAACCAAACATGGTGCAAAGATGGATCACTACTTGGGGGTAGACTGCATGACATTTTTGGTGAAATTTCTCAAAGGTCAGAGATCAAAGGTCAATGATCTTTGCCAGAATTGGCTAAAAATTGCCCCCAAATAGATATTTTTCACATTGAATCCAATACTAATGATCCAATTTAAACCAAACATAGTACAGAGATGTATTACTTCATGGACGTAGACTGGTGAAGTTTGGGTAGAATTCCTGAAAGGTCAAAGGTCAATGAACTTCACCCAAAAATTGGCTAATTTTAAACAAACTTGATACAAGGATGGATTTAGACAGACTGGTTAGATTGGAAATCAAAGAAGTAAAAGGTAAAGTCATTGAACATTGCCAAACTTGGCTAAACTTGGAAAAACATATGATATTTTCATTTCACATAGGAGCAATGGTACATTGCCCACCAAACATACACATTTTCTGAGAATAGCAAAGAGGCGGAGGCATATTTATCGACTGCGTGGCAGTCGAATTGCTCTAGTTTCAAATCATTTATTTGGATAAGGGTCGCGGTTTGCCATTCACTTTGCACGCGTAGGCGAAAGTAGGTGAACCGAGGGAGGCTCGATGATTGCGACATATTCTCCATTTTCGGAGAACTTGTTCATTATCCGATAACGGAGAACGGCTCTGACTGAAGAGCTTCGATCCTGACGCAGCTTCTGTGAAGTGCCTGCAAGGGACATAAAATAAAGAAAATGTATGAGTTTAAGTTCTTATGACATAAAGGTACATTATACATTATATGGGAGGAAATTTGATGGCTTCTTACCTCCACACCGTCTTCTTCAAAGAGGCTCTCTTCACGATGTACGTGTAGCCGCTGGTGTCTACGAGGAGCCGACCTCCACGTGGAACCGCTCCTTCCATCACCACGTACTGCACCTCTGTCTCTGGCTCCAGGTCGTGGCCTTAAAGGCTCTCTTCACAACGTAAGTGTAGCCGCTGGCGTCTACGATGAGCCGACCTCCACGTTGAGCCGCTCCTTCCAGCACCTCTTACTGCACTTCTGTCTCTGGCTCCAGGTCGTGGCCTGAGACGGTTGCATAAATGCAACATCAGAGCAAAACCTCTATAGTTTTGTGTAAATATGTTGTTGACATATTATAGTACTTTTCTAAACAGGAAAATATTATTAAAATGATTTAGACAACTGCATGCACCCCCCCCCCCCCCACACACACACACACAGCCTATACATACCTGAACTGTGTAACATGCACAGAGGTGTCAGTTGCTGACGTTGAGTCCAAGATCAATACTTCCTTCTCTGGAATGTTGGCAACAAGGATGCTTTTCACACTGGCAAAAATTAGCTCGTACTATCCTTAGCCCCGCACTATTTGTTGAAGCTCTTCACACTGGCATTTCTTAGCCCCGTACTATTTCTTAAACCCGACTAGCTGTTCTCACTCGAAATCGCTAGCCCTGGACTATTTTGATAGTGTATGAATATTCATGATTGCTCGGTTGCACATAGAATGGGCACTGTTGTCTGGCTGCACCACTCCTGTCATTATTTGCCCGAGCATCCTTGTACTCCTTCTTTACTTTCTTCAGTTTGTCGCGGAGCTGTTCGGAGGTTCGCGTGTAGCCCGCCTCGGCCATCTACTCCAATAGATCCTTGAACACCTTTTTATTCCTCACCGTACCGTCGAGCTGCTTTTGAATCTCTTCATCCGCCCACAAGCAGAGGAAGCACCTCACTTCATTTTCATCCAAATTTCTCATTCTCTTGTAGGATGCCATAAAATCTGCCGGCTAGATAACGGTGATTAGATAGACAATCGATAATTCTGTTGAATGACATGAATGAGAGTTATTATGAAGACCGTGCTTTCGTTATAGCGCTAGCGTGTAGCCTAGCCGCGCCAGTAAAGTAGTTTCGAGCTCTCCATCTTTCAAATCAAGTGAGAACAGACTGTGGTCTAAGCTTAGCCCTGTACTATAGGTGGAGCTAAGGCCCCCCCCTTAGTCCCACCTAAAGTTCGGGGCTAAGGAAATTTTTGCCAGTGCGAAAAGCATAAAGGAGAACCCAGTGGTTGTTGTTCACATTGATTGGTCATATCAACCAAGTAAATTTAGCCAATTTCACCTGTAATTTAATTTATAAGAATGCTCACTCATAACATTCTTGCAAGGTACACTTTTACACTTTTACAAGCATGTGGTTGTATACACCTCTACTCCAGAAAACAGCCACATATGATCGTAGGGCATACATATGGTGAGTGCTGTCAAGGTTGTGGTTCTGTGCAAGCACAGATAAGTAGGCGTTTATCACCTTAATATTCTTGCAAGGTACACTTGAATAATAGATATCTCTCCTTATTTAGAAGCATCTGGTCGTAAACACCTCTGTTCCAGAAAACAGCCACATAGGTTGGTAGGGCATATATGTGGTGAGTGCTGTCAAGGTTGTGGTTCTGTGCAAGTACAGATAAGTAAGCGTTTATCAACTTAAAAAGAAACCAATGATTTCAATTGTAGAAACAATAAGGACAGCATTGATTTTTGTATGTTAGAACATCACACATCAAGACATTGATATTGTTATAAGTAAAGACTGCACTTTTTAAGTACACGTGAGTGAAAATGAATCAAAACTAAGTTTATTTATATTTTGCCATGCAATTGATTCTTGGAATATTATGCCAAGTTTTTAACTTTCTTGAAAAAGTAAAAAAAGGAAAAACATTCCACTAACAGCCTATTGTGAGTATGTTATAAAAAATAGCCCTTCCTGCTTCTAGTAAACATACTTTCAAGAGAGCACTGTCTTGCCTTATTCCTTCTCCGGAGTGTTGGCAACGTGGAGAACCCCATGGTTGTTATTCACATTGATTGGCAATACCAACCAAGTGAATTTTGCCAATGTCACCTGTAATTTAAGTTATAAAAATGGTCATTCCTTTTTGTTATGACTCTTTTTAAGCGTCTTGAGCAGATATGAAATAATATCAAACATCACTTGAAATAGTTACAATATATAGTATACATATGAAACAAATACATTAGAACACTTCCTTGTGTGATCAACTCATGTTTACATTAAATTGACGGCGCTCTTGTTTCTCGCTGCCCTTCGTGTTCTGGCAACACACAGCGAAGTGATTCTTCTTTCCGCAGGATTTACACTTTTTCCCCGTATGCTGGGCATTCTTCCTCCCTCGCTTGATTTGTTGTCCTACTGCAGAATGTGAAGTTCATTGTTTTCAAAATGACGTAAGCTCTCATTTGAGTGTAGGATGTTCCTTCCTGGGAAAGTTATCATTACTTACCATCAGACATAAATTACTAAAACATTCCCATTCATGACAACGTCTTGAAGATACAAAACTGCTCTGTAGTAATGCAGGAACGTAGCCCGCACAGATTTTCTCCATCTCTGTTGCCATATTTCTGCATAGGCCGCAAATGCACCATGGTAATTGCATATTAGATATACATGTAGATAGATGTATATTAGATATACATGTAGATAGATAGATATTTCAAGTTATTGTCCAATTGGAAATTTCATTTTCACTGGTTTACACTGATACAAATAAAGAATGTGACATCACACATCACACAAGGTACATATAAACAGAAAGACATATACAATTATACAAATTCTAACGGATACATGATGTTTATGTTAGCTTTGCAATTACTGAAACTGTGCAAAACACCTGTGCAAGGCTCATATTGGGTTGTAGGAAGGGTTGTTCGAAGGGTTGTACGGGTTGTATTATTAACCATCAACCTGTGGTGGTGGCGGGTTTGGTGGTGGCAGGTTTGCTGCAACTTCAATTTATGGCGCTGGAGAGTTGGCTGCATCTCCATGCAGATTATCCGCTGCCAATGGTCCAGGGTTTGGTGCTGGGTTGTTCTTGCTTTGTATCGATGAGACAACAACAAGATACGCATCTGGAAACCTTGTTAAGTACGTGACAGTCACTTTTTCCAGGCTTTCGTGCTCCAAGTCAGCGACCAATTTCTCTCCTCCTCCATCCCTCCTATAAACCGTTCGCAGTTCTGCACCTCCCAGCAGCGCACACACTGCAAGCGTGAATCAATCGGCTGGCATCAGCAGACCACCACTCATTGGTAGTCGTGTGTTCGGGCGCTGCCGGCTTGGCGGATCACGATCCACAATGGGGGCTTTAGCTGCAGCGGCACAGCGTCTTGCAAGTTCCTTGGCTGTAAAAATGATAAATATAAAAATAAATAAATATACAGGTATGAATAAACATGAAGTCAGGGTCTAACTACAGTACATAACTATAACAACTAAAAATCCTGAATTACTGTAATAAATAAATACAACCTGTCTCATCTAGAAGATAAATATAAAAATAAATGAATATACAGGTATGAATAAACATGAAGTCAGGGTGTAACTCCAGTACATAACTCTAACAACTAAAAATCCTGAATTACTGTAATAAATAAACACAACCTGTCTCATCTAGAGCCTTCTGCTTGAGAGTGTGGGTAATGAGGTATGACACTGACCCGGCAATATCATCGTTCATTGGTTCTCCAATACCTGCGGGAACAGCAAATTTTGCGGCAATAGAAGAGATCTTAAACTCCTGGCTGGTAGTGGGTGCATCCACTACACCCTTGCCAACTAAGTCTGGTGGTGTGTCCTGTGATAAATAAACACATATGTTGCATGGAAAGAATGATCAATTGAATACATATGATTTAGATTGTTAAAAAGTCAAGCACAAGGTAGAAAAACATGCCCATTTATCCCGCATCATGTGTACACATATTGAAGTTTCCACAATATTTATCTGGGGGTATGATCGATTCTTGTCCTGTCCATAATGGGATTTGTGGCGTCGAAAGGTTTTTATGAGAGCTTTTATCTTCTCCTTCACGTCCTCAGTTCTGATGTTCTATCTCTGCCCTCCTTTCTTGCTGGCCTTCTCAGAGTGCCTTCCAGCGTGAAACAGCTTCTGCTTCTTGGCCATCAAGTCCTCGTATTTCTGAATTTGGAAAATATATCTCAGATTTTTGTTCATTGAAACAATTAGCCTTTTGTCAGAGGACCAGACTTTAATGTCCCCGAGGCAATTGTGCAGTATTTAATTGAGCTGCTTCTATCTTTTTCACTTGGTTTTAGCGGGACATAAATCTGAGTATCATCAGCATACACTAAATGATGAACACCTTGGGGAGATTCAATGACTTTGGGCAATGGACTGGTATAAAGAAAAATTAAGAAGTGGTCCGACCACGGAACCTTGCGGAACCCCACAATTCAGCGGGAATAGTGCAGAAAGCGTGTCATTGATGATGACTCGTTGAGTACGGCAGTGGAGAGATGAACGGATCCATTCGAGGACAGTTTCAGAGGTGGAGAACTCGTGTTCGAGGCGGTGAAGTAACAGACTGTGATCGATAGTGTCAAAAGCAGCTGTATAGTCCAAGAGGACTAACACTGCCTCGTTAGCCTTGTCTGCTGCCAGTAGAAGATCAAATGATCGTCAAATTTCGAAGGGAAACGAAAACATCTTGAAGCGCCTCATAAACATTTTTCTCCATCTTTCTGATGCAATCCATAAAACAGCACGTTTGATTTCCTATTATGGATTTTAATTAGGATGTTCTCAAGGCTTGTGATCTTTTCCTGAAGCGAGTTTTCTAACTCAGGCGGTGTCTTCTTCTCGATATCTGAGATTTTGTTAGAGTTGAACTACTGGATATACTTTAGTACATCATTCATGACTATGATCGAGCATGACGTAAACCTGGGAGAGGATTTAAAATCTGCTTGCTTATTCATGCATATTCATACATATATTCATACATATTCATACATATATTCATACATATTCAAACATATATTCATACATATTCATACATATATTCATACATATTCAAACATATTCTTCTTGTGCATCAGGTGCTCCCTTAAGAGACACACAAATCAGGTGTACCCATCTCCCACACACATCACAGTTCACTCATCCAGAATCCCTTTTCCGTGAAGGACATCCCACCATGTCACATGTCCTTTGTGAATGGTGGAGACTGTGCATTTGATAACAACTGGCCTTCCACATACAGTACTTCCTCTCATCCTGGTGGCACAGTTGTATAGCTCTACAGGATTCACATTCCTTGCGTTCGGAAATACAAAAAAAAAAACATGACAACAACAATCCATTAATGATGTAGTGCAGATTTTAGTCTGCAAATAAACAAGCAAAGAAACAAAGGCCCAGTGAGCCACAGGCTCATGTGAGATATGAAATTAGGGGCCCAGTAATGTCCTTTTTTGTTGCCAACAAAACGGAGTGATGACGAGGTTTCAAATTGTTTCCGGACCTCCTCTGCATAGACAAGGTGGAGACCCATCCGTTCAAGTCATTAACTTGATGCCAGCTATTAGCAAAAGGTCCAGCTCTGCAGGAGAATCCGTGTAGTGATACCTCATGCGCCTTTCAGCGTATTCCCCCTTCTCCATACAAATAGGACATCCATAGAATCCATTGAAGTAGACCATATTTTGTAGAATCGGTCTGCAGGAGGATCCGTGTAGTGATACCTCAGATGTCTTTCAGCATATTCCCCCTTCTCCTTACAAAACGGACATCCATAGAATCCATTGATGGGGACCATATTTTGTAGAATCTGTCTGCAGGAGGATTCGTGTAGTGATACCTCATATGTCCTTCAGCATATTCCCCCTTCTCCTTACAAAACGGACATCCATAAAATCCATTGATCTGGACCATATTTTGTAGAATCGGTCTGCAGGAGGATTCGTGTAGTGATACCTCAGATGTCTTTCAGCATATTCCCCCTTCTCCTTACAAAATGGACATCCATAGAATCCATTGAAGTGGACCATATTTTGTAGAATCGGTCTGCAGGTGAATCCGTGTAGTGATACCTCATACGCCTTTCAGCATATTCCCCCTTCTCCTTACAAAATGGACATCCATAGAATCCATTGATCTGGACCATATTTTGTAGATTCTGTCTGCAGGAGGATTCGTGTAGTGATACCTCATACGCCTTTCAGCGTATTCCCCCTTCTCCTTACAAAATGGACATCCATAGAATCCTTTGATCTGGACCTTATTTTGTAGAATCTGTCTGCAGGAGGATTCATGTAGTGATACCTCATATGCCTTTCAGCGTATTCCCCCTTCTCCTTACAAAATGGACATCCATAGAATCCATTGATCTGGACCTTATTTTGTAGAATCAGTCTGCAGGAGGATCCGTGTAGTGATACCTCATACGCCTTTCAGCGTATTCCCCCTTCTCCTTACAAAACGGACATCCATAGAATCCATTGATCTGGACCTTATTTTGTAGAATCTGTCTGCAGGAGGATCCGTGTAGTGATACCTCATACGCCTTTCAGCGTATTCCCCCTTCTCCTTACAAAATGGACATCCATAGAATCCATTGATCTGGACCATATTTTGTAGAATCGGTCTGGCCACCGAATCAACACTGCACACCAGATGGAACACTCTTGATTTTTTTTTCCCACACAAATATGCATCCCCTGCAGGACTGTAGAAGAAAGAACATTACACTCGTCAACAAATGGTTTGAGGCAAACAGACAAGTCTGGTTTTGTTTTCCCTTAACTGTAGAGCAGTGAGCATGATGTTCTCTCTTCTCATTTTTGTCTCGCCCACCGGAGGTGAAGGCAAGACTAAGGGATCCAAATGGCGTCCGTCCGTCGTCCGTCGTCACAAATGTTAAAGTGTACCTGCAAGACTCTCTTTTGACAAATAACTTCACATGGGTTGCTTGGATTACAACCTAACTTGGGTCGTAGATGCACTGGGGGTACCTTCATGTTATGGTACCGTTGGAGGTCACAGGATAAGGTCAAAGGTCATTTGAGGTCATACGTTAAAGTTTACCTGCAAGACTCTCTTTTGACAAATAACTTCACATAGGTTGCTTGGATTACAACCTAACTTGGGTCATAGATGCACTTGGGGTACCTTCATGTTATGGTGCCGTTGGAGGTCACAGGATAAGGTCAAAGGTCATTTGAGGTCATACGTTAAAGTTTACCTGCAAGACTCTCTTTTGACAAATAACTTCACATAGGTTGCTTGGATTACAACCTAACTTGGGTCATAGATGCACTGGGGGTACCTTCATGTTATGGTACCGTTGGAGGTCACAGGATAAGGTCAAAGGTCATTTGAGGTCATACGTTAAAGTTTACCTGCAAGACTCTCTTTTGACAAATAACTTCACATGGGTTGCTTGGATTACAACCTAACTTGGGTCATAGATGCACTGGGGGGACCTTCATGTTATGGTGCCGTTGGAGGTCACAGGATAAGGTCAAAGGTCATTTGAGGTCATACGTTAAAGTTTACCTGCAAGACTCTTTTTTGACAAATAACTTCACATAGGTTGCTTGGATTACAACCTAACTTGGGTCATAGATGCACTAGGGGTACCTTCATGTTATGGTGCTGTTGGAGGTCACAGGATAAGGTCAAAGTTCATTTGAGGTCATACGTTAAAGTTTACCTGCAAGACTCTCTTTTGACAAATAACTTCACATAGGTTGCTTTGATTACAACCTAACTTGGGTCATAGATGCACTGGAGGTACCTTCATGTTATGGTACCGTTGGAGGTCACAGGATAAGGTCAAAGGTCATTTGAGGTCAGGGATACAATTCTTTTGCGTAGCAACGGAGATCGCGATATTTCTGGTTATTTTCGCAAGTGGGCGAGACACAATATTGCTAATGCCTTGTCATGAGCAATTCATTTATCGTACACATAACAGGCCACATTGATGACTTTGATGTCTTGAATATTGGAACGCCATCAGTGTTCCAGGCAAGGGAGGGGTTGTCTTGATGGCAAAGGAGACCGTATTAAAGACACAATCCTCCTGTTAAGTACCTGCCTCATAATGCTAATATAATACTGGCAGTTTCTGTTGGCAGTGTCTACAACCATGGGTTGAGGAACTTCTTAGCTATGCCTAAGCAGATTGTGTGGATATAGTCAGGCACAAAACTAGATTGTTAAAATACAGCCAAGTCTAATTGATTTTGCAGGAGACTCCCTGAAAGTGCACCACAAATACTGTGTCAGGGGGAATGTTTCTTTCTGCAGCATCCTGCAGAGGCCCTGTGAGACGAGAGTTGCCTGAGAGCCACTGTCGAGGAGGCTGTAATGTTGGTATGCTACGGTGCACAGAGAGACACGTAGGACTTCTTCAGTTGATGTCTGGATAGCAAGTGATTTTATTCATGGACGACCGACCGGACCGACCGACCGACCGGACGACTGGACCGGACCGACCGGACGACCGACGAAGCCACGAATCAGTGAGCAGACAATTTGGACTCTTTTTATGGAGATTTTGTTAAATGTGTCTACCAAATGTTCGTCTGATATTTTGATATGACAAGTTGTTCAATGATCTGCGAACACATTATGTGAACATGGTGAACTTGAAGTGAAATTTGGAGCAACGAGATTATTATGAGACATCTGCAAGAAGGCGACAACTTTAGACTGGTCCCATATGATTCACTTATATGTAAGTACACTGCTTCAGTGACTGTGCAACAGTGACTTTCGTCTTTCCGACATCGCGTTATTTGCCGTACGTGTGACGTAACTCCCTATTCAACATTGACATTGCATTGTGCTACTCCGAACTAGCGGTCTATTCATCACTTTTGGTCTCTTGTCTATTATCACCGTATGACAATGACTTCTAAACACCTGGAAACCACAACTGCCAGTGCCAGTAACTCAAAAAGTATGGAGAATGACCGTGGGAACAGACAGAGTGTCTGCAAGTGTAGATGAGAAGGGGAAGTGGGGGATCAGAGAGAGAGAGATAGAGAGAGAGAGTGACATAAGCAATGAGGGTGAATGATATGTGATGGTACAAACTTTCCATACAGAGGCATGTGGAGGATTGACCATCAATGAAGCAGGGATAAGAAATACTGTTAAGTTTCTAAGTCTTTGAAACTTTGATATAGAATAATAATGACACAGTCGACTAAGATTTAACGTTTAAAGCTCATTTATTCGTCACACGCCCAAATCTCTGACTGTCCAGTGTCGGGTCTCAACTCTCAACTAGAGCTCAACTAATTCAATCTCCCCTCCTCCCAGTCACTTTCTTCCATCATTTTCTGGCCAGTCAGCAAAATCTGACAGTCACCCTTTTTTCCATAATTCTGGACTGGTCAGCAACATTCATGATCATGAAACATTAGCCCATTGAACATGCCCCTATCCCATGATCCAGCAGTGGGCTGGCCAGACAGGTGTTGACCTCTCAGTTGACCTCCTCTGTCTGGACCGCCCACATCCCTGGATAGGAATAATGTGCATGTATGTAGTTTTGCCTAACTCTGGGCACAACAGTACCGATGCTTCGGTTTCAGTTTCTACACGCCATCTTTGAGTCCCATACACAGGCTTTTAGGAGCATCAGTTTTTGTCTCGGGCATCCCATCCTTCACACAGTATGGGCTCTCTGTTGAAATCCGCTTCTTCCTTGGCTCTAGGTGGAAAAATATCGAGGGAACAGCGTCATCTTTCAAAAGTTGCTGCGGTTTTCTTCCACAGAGCTAGGCTCTCAGATCCTTGTGGAAAGAATCCGCCGTAAAATGGTCACTGCATACCACATTATTCCTGCTGTATTTGTATGTTGACCGTCTTAACGAGTCATTTGAACATCCAATTGCCTGACAGAACACCATTGCCTTGCTGATACATGTGAATGAATGTGAAGGAAAGTGGAAAATGACCAAGGTGAAATGTCGAGCTGCTCGCATGCTACGTCACTTCTTCGATAGCAACAGTTAATTTTTTGCAATCGTCTTTTGCCTATTATTACATGCTGGTGGGGGCAAATTTTGGTTCTAAGATTCAATATTTCTTGATTATATGAAAACGGGTCGAGATGGGGATTGCATATTTTTTAAAGGTATTTTTGACTTGTCATTTATATCTCAAAAAATCCTGGGGTGAACTTCCTCTTAAACTTCCAGTGGCCATGGCTGGCAACAATCGTAGATCAAAATCCCATCAGGAGACGCTCCTAAAAAGGCGTTGTTACCGTCGTACATTACAGTTGAGGCCAGAAGTTTACATACACCCAGTGAATTCAAAGAAAAGTTAACACCTGCCAAACATTACTGTATCATATAAAGTATTTGTGCTATCATGACGAATTTGATATCAAACAAATAATTATGTACGTCATGCCCCTTTATCACATGGCTATGTCATCGGGAGCTGAAAATATTTAGGTGTCATTCTTTTCCCCCAAATCTTCATATTTTAGACGAATGAAAAATAACATATTTAGCATTATTGAAAAATAAAAACTTGACAAAAACATTTCATATTACACTTTTTTCAGTGGGGACATTTGATGATAGAAAATGTAATATTAATCTTAGATTTGACATTTATATATATTTTTATGAAACAATGTTTGAAAATATAACAAACGATAGAATACATTTGGCATGAACATTACTTTTTTTTCTTCTTCAATGAAAATCCCATCTGAAATATTATTTAATCCCAACGGCATCCTAATCATGTGAAAGAGCTTAATATGCTCTTTCATTTCTTAAGATACAGTAAATTTTACGATGTTTGGCAAGCGAACAAATTTCACTGAATTCTGTAGGTGTATGTAAACTTTTAGCCTCAGCTGTATGTAGTCCACACTCTTTTACTTCTAAGTTCTGATGACTGCCCTTTCTTTCTGTCGGTAGGCACCTACATGTAGATCTACATGTAGTTACATGTAGTTACATGTATAACTGTGAGAACCACAGTTTGCTGGCAGCCTTAACAACCTTCACTTCAAATTTTTTGCACAAGCCAACACTCTCCCTTGTCCCTTTAAGATTAAAATCAACAAAATGTTCTCAATACAACAATATGTAGTCCATATAACCTGCTATCCCATATATATATAACCTGTGTGTACCCTATGTGTGTAAAAACATTTCTAATGATGTATCAAATGCACTGGTAAATGGTGCAATTTTTTGTGTGTGGAGAAAATGCACAATTTTTAAAAACATTTGTACACAACATATGTGAAAGCACCTTGCACTTCATGTCACAAAATCAAAACTTTCGAAGATCATAACTTTCTTATTCTTTGATGGATTTTCATCAAACCTTCACTAGTTTGTTTCTGTCATGTGTCTGCTTTTATTGAAATAAACTGGAATTCAGGGTGAACTATCCTTTAAGAGATTAGTACGCCAAGACTAAAACTGTTTTTCACCAAGCTGTTCGTTACGAACGACTTGTGATCCCTTATTGTGCTAAATGCGATACATCACTTTGTTCATTGAGAATCTGATTTAGCACAAGAAGCGATCACCAGTCGTTCGTAAAGTCGTTCGTAACTTACGAACAGCTTGGTGAAACACCCCACTGTTTGCCTGTTTCAGCCAGGGAGCAATAGAGAATCTACTGTTCCCTGATTGGGGGGAGTGGGCGGGTGTTCGAGATATGTGACTGGTGCTGTACAAGTAGGTTGCACAATCGCAGTATCCTGTTTCTCTCTGACTTCTCTTCTCTTCTTAGCTTCTATTTTTTCCTCTTCTACCCTCTGTGATCTCATTCTCCCCCTTTCTTTCTCTCGCTTTCGTCTCAAACAGTTGTGCAATACATATTTTAACAGTTATGATTGTTTGTCAATGTATTATTTATGCCATTGTTTACTGTATTCATGCTTGTAACTTTATGCCCGAAAGCAAATTTTGTGTATTTTTATACATGACAATAAATCATCTTGAATCTTGAATCTTGACTGTGTGAACTTTAATCAATGGAGTGCCATTCTTCTTTGACCATTGGCCCGATTCCTGTTCAACTTCAGGATTTCAAAAAGGAATATTGTCATTGTTTTTGATGTTTAATTTAAACAAAATTGGACACCTTTGCCTTACCTAAACTCAGTAGACTTCCTTACCCTAATCCTCCGCTACAATGAATGGCCCGTATTTTTTATATTTGTTTCAACGTAAATTGTGTACTAGACCTTGGTTTACTATATGTGACGCCAAATGAAACAGCATGAAAATTTATTATTGATTTTGTCCTCGTAATCACTGTGATATATTTAGTTTGTACAAAAAATAATTAAAATCACCCACTGTTGTGATTCTGTGATGAAATCAATGGTTTTGTGACAGCATCAGATGATTGATTTACACTACAGCTCAAAGGAATTGGCATAGGGAAAGGGAAGAAAGAGAAGGAGCCGCAGTTTTAAGCCGTGGTATATTTTGTCCAGTTCAGCATGAAACACGATGCTTAAGCCTAAAAAGCATGTTTCATGCTGAACTGGACAAAATAAACCACGGTTTAAAACTGCGGCTCCTTCCCCTTCTTCTCTTTCCCTTTCCCTATGCCAATTCCTTTGAGCTGGAGTGTAGTTAGACTCTGTTTAGTACACGGTATAAAGAAAAGTTAAACTATCGTTGTGAACGCGGGCCAGTGAGTTTAAGCTGTGAATTCATTGAAGATAAACTGTACAAATGAGGGAAATCGCTGCTCGATTCATTGAAAATTAAGATAACCTGAACTTGTTATTTGTATGATCGCGAGAATGTTTCAGAAGAGTCTGATTTACTTTTCTAATACAGTGCTGCAACCATGAATTAATCGGGCACATTGAAATGGGCTGAAGTGATGCCTGTTTAATGTACAATACAGTGTATATAATTTTATCTCAAAGAAAGAGAAATATTAAAGTACTTGTCAAAAGTATGTATTGTCTGTTCATTTTCTTTCAAACGTAACGTGTGTGTGTGTGAGTGGGTGGGTGGGGGGGGGGGGGGGGAGGAGGGTTGTAAGGACCTACATCCAGGGACAATTTTGTGTTTTTAACACACTAACCGGGATCGCCCGACAAGTGGGGACGTCCCCGGACCATATCTCCTGTTCAATCAATTCCTCATCACATTTTAAACAAGTTTCATATAGTCAATGCATATTATGGAAAAAGTCCACTTTGGGCCAATTAAACTACAATTGTGTGTGTAGGAGATAGGAAGCGTCCCCAGTCAGCGGATTATGCTCACGTTTTGTACATATTATGTCCGAAAAGGGCCGCGATTAGTGGATTAAATTCAAAATTTCGAGTGTATAAACACCCCACACACACGTCCCCACTTTGGCGGTAAAAGATAAATGGGTCCCCCCATTGACACATTACAAGAATGCGTGTGTGTGTATGTGTGTGCGTGCGTGTGTGGGTGTGCGTGTGTGTGTGGTTAATAAGATTTTTTTTTAATTTATATGGAATGGGAAAGATCGAATCAAAAGACTTTTTTCCAGGACTATGGTGTTGGTGGATTAAGAATGATAGACTATGAATTATTTGTTAAAACTCAAAGAATTATGTGGTTAAAAAGGCTTTTATATGGTGAAAAGAGAATGGGATAAAAACAATTTTTTGACTTCACCTTCCAGACAGTGGGGGAAGATTTATCTTTGTGTGCAATTATGACACAAAATTATTGAAACTAAAAACTTCTCAGTTTTATTTAGAAATTGTAAGGTTATGGCAAGAGATGGGGTATCTTAAGAACTTTAAAGGAGGAAAGATTAATCATTTTTTTTTAACAATAAGGAGTACAGTGTATTTGTGTAAAGGTAAAATGATCTTTCATGGAGATTTACTTGAGAAAAATATCTTTGCGATCAAATTCTTGAAAAAAAAAATCAAATAAGAGCACTTATATATTTTCAAAATTTAGGATTAGGAGCTGAAAGTATATTGTAGTATTGGAAATATGTAATGCAATTGTAACAAGTGTGAAATACAAAGGACATGTATTTGACTTCTGCTCAGTTGATGTGCAGAAATATAGTACATGTATTTCGTTGATGATTTTTGAAAACGTGATATTCTCAAAGCTCTCCCATCCAGAAAGCTGTATGAAGTATTTGTTCCAAAATAACAAGAGTTATGCACTTCACGTATTAAAGATAATCTTCATGATTTCACATTTTCAAAGAAAGAGATTAGAGATTTTTTTCTAAGACCACGAAGTACAACACTTCTAACAAAAGTCAGGGAATTTCAGTATGAATCATTACATGGAGCTATCTATACAAAAGAAAATCTTTTCATGTTCGGGTTTGTTGATAATAATCAGTGTTCCTTTTGTGGCATTAAGGTAGAAACGTATCAACATGTATCCTGGGATTGTGTGTATATCAAACCTTTATGTCAAAAAGTCGTAGAAAGATTGGAAGAGATCGATTTTCACTGAATGCAGAGTGGAAAGATATTCATGTAAGTATCAAGGGAAAAGATCTCAATATAAAATGTTGCAATACAGTCAGTTTTATCTTAAAATACATAATTTTTCGATCTAGATCGGAGGGTGTAATTCAATCTCATGAGGTGATATTTAAAAAAAAATAATGGAATATCGGAATGAAGAAAAAGAAATTGCTAAAAAAAGAAACAAGTCATGATTACATCTGTTAAAATGGGAGAATGTTTCCTTTTAAGAAAACAATGCGTACGGTTTTTATTATTTTTTTTTCTCAATGGTTATTCTCAATGGAATTCCAGTAAATGGAATTATGAACAGTCAACGGTGTAGGTATAGCAAGTAGAAAGGAATGTATAATGTATTGAGGTCTAAAAGGAATCTGGATTGAAGGCCGCATTGGTGTGTATGTGGTATTTTAGAGGTGTGTGTGTGTGTGTGTGGGGGGGGGGGTGTCTGTGTGTATGTCTAAAAAAAATGTCTGGGTGAGTGGGTGTGTGTGTGTGGGTGTGTGTTTTTGTGTGTGAGTATGTACATGAGTGTCTATATGTGTTTGGGTGTGTGTGTGTGGGGGGGATTTATATGTTCAGGGGGGAGGGGGTATCAGAAAATATTTCATTCTTAGGTATTTTGGAATTGTTTTGTTATCATTGCCATTTGTTACAAATGGGTATAAGTTGTACATATAGCCATACATGTAGCCATTACATGAGCTGCTTTATGTGCTTGTGAAATTCCTCACTGGTGAAATAAGCATTGCGCAATGTACTGCACAGAAGATTCTGGAATGTGAGAAGACTCTGGCAAAGGATATTTACATACAGGAATGTTGCAGCTAGCTGAGACTAATTAGCATAATAAAGGAGCTCAGATGGGCTAGTAATGACTCATCAGTGTAATCTAGGTCAGGTCAATATTGTTTGTCATGTTTACAAGCATAGGTACAGTATATGTACAATGAAGAGCTTACTAGATATATTAAGAAATCTCTAGAAGTACAAATAATAGAACCTTCTGGAATGTACAGTTTGTAGTATATACATGAGTTGTTTGAGATAGGAGCTCAGTTTCCATATCATCTTGCTCCAGTCACCTGTGATAAGAGTAACCTGCATCTAAGATATTGTTGTGACCCTGGCTCAATACCTACCTGTGCATTTATACGAGGACTTTCTCTACGTGGATAAATACCTGCCTGTTAAATAGCGCTTATGAGATCCTGCCTGTGAAAGCGTGAAAGCTCTGTGGATTAACATTTGACCATCTTGGATCATCTATTTGGACTTGACTATCTGGAATACCTGCTCTTCAGCGTACAACATTAGGATCAACATTGCGATCATAATTTGGGAATACTGCATCGGATTATCAACTGGACCATCAACGAGAGCCGTGGATTCATTCAACTACAGCATCCTGCAGTATTGTAAGCTAATACATATTTTAAATGTTTATGTGGAGTCATTGTGCAAAGTTGTGAAAGATTGTCTTGATTTTAAAGGGGAAATACCCTATATAATAAAGAACACCTAAACTAAAGATTGGTATCATTTTGTGCGATCCTTTCTGGCGTGAACTGATCGTAACACATTATATATATTTATTAGTATTATGGTTATTATTTAAAGAGGAATATAATTTACAAGTTGCATATTCAGGTAGAATATGGCACATATATATTTATATATACATGTATATCGTGTTTATATAGAAGTGGTATATCGTGTTTTATTGTGTTTATCGAATCAATTGAAATATTACGGTTATGTATGTTATGAAGTTAAATTGTTCATTTTATTATGTGAGTGAAATGAAATTTAAAAAAGTGTGTGTATGTGTGTGTGTGTTTTTCTGTACTAGGTGTGCCTGGGTAAGGAATCGTAAGAAACCACAAAGAACTCAACAAGCTTCTTGTGATGGCCATCTCACAAGGTGGCGTGCTCTTTAATCTAGGCGGTGCTCTAGCTGCCGAAAAAGACCTCAAAGCCTTTGTAGTTTTCTTCTTGCATAAATTTGCATAATCAAATAAAGCAAACAACAATACAAATGGATAACGTGTAATTAAGTAAAAAAAAAAAAAAAGGAATCAAGTAGATAAGTAATTAAATAAGTAATTAGTTGTTTCAGGAAATAAATCATTAGTAAGCAAATAATTAGGAAAATAAATAATTAGGTAATTCAGTAAAATAATCAGTAATTAAGTAAATTATTTATTAGGTAATTTGATAAATAAGCAAATAAGTAATCAGTAATTAAGCAAAAAAGTAATTGGGTAATTGAACAAATAAGCAATCGGTAAAAAATGTATAAATGTGTATAAATGTGTGCTTGTGTATGTTGGAGTTGTGTGTGTAGGTATGATGGGGAGAGGGGTGTTTAAGTGTGTAGGGTGTGCCTACCAGTTTTTCAATTGATGCAGTCAATAAATATTTTCAACTGTATTATTGTTTACTACAAAAAACTGATATCATTGTCACTATTTTGTAAAAGTGATGCAAATGATATATTTCAGCAACTGTGTTATTGTACGATACAAAAACCTATACAGTTGTTATTTTTTCTATTAAAAAACACATGTATATACACCCTACATATAATACTTGGTTGCAAGTCGTGCCGAGAAGAGCTGATACAGGTGCCTCCCAGTTTAACAAGTGATTCAATTTGAGTTAGATTTCCAACAATGCCCACTGTGTATCATACCTGTCAACCCATTAGTTACTGCCATATTACTGTGTCATGATGCTTTTGGCAGAAAAAAATACTATAATTATTATGATTCGATCTGGAACATGCGCAGAATCCAAAGTGCACACGACACGCTCGAAAGCTCCCAAGAGAGGGAGACAGAAACATAGAGACTGCACTGACAAAAATGCTCATCAGGCGTCACAGTGTCACGTGAGTGACTTTTTTTGTTTTTTCTTCTGCTACTCTGACACTGAAATAATAGAAATTCAAACCGTTCGTATACAGCTATGCTCGAGTTTAATATTTCAAATGAACAAATCAACAATATATCGAGCATAAAAGACAATAAGAAACAAATCACAAATACATAACTTTGGTTAACTTGGATGACCTGAACTGGTGATCCCCTCAGCCTGGCTCGGTCGCCATCCATGCCGGATACCCTCGTCGTCGACCTCGGCACAGTCGCTTGGCGTGTCTCTCGGAAGCATCCCTTGACTTGGCCACTCAGCTAGACGCTACCCTATCGGCGGTCCTCTCAGCTCCTCGGCCTTCACTAGTCGCTGCTACCATGCAGACTCATGCCTTGACCTGCGATGCCCGAGCCCAAACGACGGCGAGCAGGCAAATGGAGATTGAGCTCCCTTCCAGTTTTTTTTCAGAGTTCAGTTTTATCGGCAGCTGGAGCTCGCATCTCACCGACGTGGAAAACCCCCAGAAAAACGACTGCTGCCTAAGCGGAGATCTAAGCTGGATGTTTGATTGAAGTGATTCTCCCCGATCCTCTACATCACTCAGCATTTTATTTAGATTCCCTTACCATAGAGGTTCACACTAAAGACCCTTACACTCCCATACACTTGCCTTTCCATGCCTTTTCTACACTAAAAGGAATCATCCAATCATCACCTGGATGGGAGCTATTACATAACACCTCTATTCACTCAATTTCTATAGTCTGAATTAATACATAATATTACAAACCGGGCATGCTGTTGCCATGTCATTTCTTTAACTTTTACTTTGTTTCATTCCATGTGACTATATCCAGCCGGAATTTTACTGATCAAGACACGCTGTTGCTATGCCAGGTTATTCTTTTACTTTTACTTTGTCTCATTTAATGTGAATTTCCAGACAGTCACTTTCTAGCAGTTTGACCTAATGGCTTTCTGGGACAGCTTTAAAACTCTAAATCTTTAACCAATTCAAACAAGTTCTTCACTTCACTGGCAAAAATGAAAGATAAATTTCTCTCCTGACACACAGGTACTCGGCTACTCTTTACCTCGTGTAGGTTGTAGACGTAATTTTTATCAGCCCGAATTCGCGTACACAGCGCGCGACCGAACTCGGCGCCAACCTGGTTGCGCGACGGAACTCCGCGCAACCATTCGGGTGCTCGTGTGGTCGCTGAGAATAAGCCAACTTCGTAATTGCAATTTGCGCATGAGCAGATTATTGGGAGTAGAAAATGACCTCAGGTCAATTTCACTTCTCGCGGAGTAAAAATGGGAATTCATTAGATAGTCGACCACATTTCAATTTTTATCATTCAAATATAAGGCAAACAGCTATTCAGTTCCGAGAAGGTAGTGAAAGAACATTTCGCCATGTGCATCTGTTGTTCCGGGCACAACGTCTTTACATCCATCATTTAACACAGCTTCATGCAAAGATCCCAGTCAGTCTAGTAGTATTTATTCAGTGGATTGTCCGACCCTGGTGTAATTAGGAACTGGTCTATTACCAGCCCGCCCCCCCCCCCCCCCCCCACACACACACATACACCCATCTCTCTCTCTCTCTCTCTCTCTCTCTCTCTCCCGACGTGTTGGATATTATACATGTACACGATAATGAATTTCATAGGTCGTTGTAATTTGTTCTTCGTGCTGTTTTCAAATGCGAGGTTCCACGCCACGTATTCTCTTTCTCTCTTTTTCTCCATCTCACCTCTCTCTCTCTCTCCTTTTCTCCATCTCGCGGCGATCGCGCGAGCACTCGAATCGCTGAGTTCCGTCGCGCGCTGTGTTCACCATTCGGGCTGATAAAATACTGCTCAAACCTAGACTACTCTTTACCATGTTTACGGCGCACGTACGCTCTGCTATACACTGGTTACGTAAGAACACCATGGAGAAGGAGACTGCACGCATCAATGATCAAGATGAAAAGTGGAGTCTTTCATTCCGCACACACGGGCAGGGTCCTTGGTCTGAGAAATTAAGATCTAAATTTCTATGTCTGATCTGGCCCGGGGATCTGGCTTTGACCTCTTTACATGTGTCTTCTGCCCCCGAAGCTGTTGTTGCGAGAGACTATTCAGCATATTCACGCGACCGTCAACGCCGAGGAAAATTGTAATAAGTCGTTAATCATTTTTAAACAAAATAAATCATTGAACACGCGCATCAACGGTCACACACAGACGGCAATAACTGAATGATAGATTTGCTTTACAAGTGAGTTGGGACGGTGAGTGTATACGCGAAATCGACTGCGCTCATTCATAGTACACATTGTGTATTGCAGGAATACACCCTTTGTAATGGACGCCAAAAAAGGAAGCTCTCTATGGCGATGGTGGTACCTGCATGTTTGTGTAGTTAGATGGGATTCTAAAGCCTAAGGAAAGCGTCTCAACAGATGTACACAAGCTGAATACTACAGATTAAGTGGTTGAACATGGTAAGTCAGTAGTGGTGATTCTATTATAATTAATGGTATTTCTTCAGTCGAGATAATCGAGAGGAGATTGGCATCATTGTATAAACTTGTAAATATCGGTATATAGCACGACCCACAGTAATTCAACAACGAGATGTTGGAGAAAACATAGCCAGCGCGTGAATAATGCATCTTCATTTCGTTCCGGACATCACCAACCATTAACAACTATGAAATGTATTTCCCTGTTTGTATCAAATTTTACTTTGTATCTAAATATGTTGTTGTTTTCATGGTGATGGAAGTAAATCAATCAATTCAATCGATTTAATCAATCATTTAGGAAGGTCCTAGTAGATAACTCGATCATTTACAGTCTAAAGTAACCTATGTGTTTATGGTGCTAAAGAGAATGGGAAAGCGAATTAGACGCGATACTACCAACCTCACACTTGGATAAGATATAGCACTGTAACATTGTTCATAATAATGTCATAGAGAGAGATACAGATATAATAGAGAGAGGGAGAGAGAGACAAAGGAGAGGAAGAGGAGATGAAGTATAAAGGATCTCGTAGCAGACATTTCGTTCAAAATGTTTATCGCGTTCGACCCACAACTACTAGATTTTTGACACTTTTGAAACATGTTAAAAATTAGTTTCAACTCACATCATCATAAACGCAAGGGGTGTCATTCTTTTTAGAGACAGGTTTTGTGGCACTTTATCGAATGTTTCTTCGTTTGTAATAATCCTTGGAATATTTAATGAGATATTCACTTCTGGACAAATTTGGATCTGAAAATGTGTGTATATCAGATAATTAATTCAGGACAAAACAATGGTCATTGTGCATCATACACGTCAAACCGCAACTTCTTCTCTGCGAGAAACATCCATTATTACTGATACTAGGATGGAAGTTGCTATAGGATTAACAGGTGTGATACACAATGACCATTGTTGTGAATTAATAATTATCTCATACACAACATTTTGAGGTCCAAAATTGTCAAAATTTAAAATCTCACTAAATATTCCAAGGATTATACACAAACATTAGTTTGCATGTTTTTGGCATTCATCCCCTATATCATGCTATCTTTATGAGAATCACCCAACAATATTATCCATAATCTTCCACATCTATCAGTTATCATAACATCATGGAAGATGATTCAGCAGTTAAAGCCTGAATAGTAGGGTAAATTCATTATTTGTGATTGCATGGTGACACTGATTTCCTGTTTAGGCGATATGTTTGTTAACATTCAAACTCTAGGTTTTCACAATCTTACAAAAACGCTCATGGACAATCTTTTAAAGTGATTAAACATTTTTTTTTTATTAAGGAACAATAGTTATGGGAAATACAAAACCCACTGACATCATTATACAATGATATTTACGTCTAAAAATAAAACAATGGAACATTAAAAAACGTACCTGACAAGACATATAGGTTCTTACATGTGCTTCACGCACATATTTTATAAAGTCAAAGGGTTACGATGTAAAATCATTCTAAAATTGGACAGCAAATATACGTTGTGGATTGAAGAAGAACTCATGGTTCCATCATTGTGAATTGCTTTTGATAAAAGCTGAGCAAATTGAGGGGGAAAAACCTCAAAGCAAATGAAGAAAAGAGAGTTTTGAATTATTCAGTAAAAAGAAATAATAGACCCATTAAATCATTTTAAAGGGTCCCTGCAATTAAAATGCATGTTGACTTATGTTGATTCAACTTAATATGCATATCACAAAATCAGTAACGGCATAATGGAAATATGTGTCCTTTATTTTAAAATAATTTTTCTATATTTTTTCTCAACACTGATAAGCCCCGCCTCCAAAAATATCCTCCAACTCAAGATTCTTGTTGTGACATCATCACAGGTATAAATTAGCAAGATAATAGACATAATTTATGCACAAACTAAACATTGCAATGACTACCTGCAAGTGTTTATAATGTCATCGCATGTTTATACAATGCATTTTCTCCCTTGGCATAGCTAGCACATTTCTGACATAAGAAAACGATTATTCCCACATGAAAGGTTGTTAGGTTGTATCGTGTGCAGACATGTGATGCTCTTGTGGGCAGGTGGGGGTAGTCATTGCAATGTGTAATTTGTGCATAATTCTTTCTATTATCCTGCTAATTTTTAACTTTGATGACGTCACAACAAGAATCTTGAGTTGGAGGAAATTTTTGGAGGCGGGGCTTATCAGTGCTGAGAAAAATATAGAAAAAAATTATTTTAAAATATAGGATACATAATTCCATTGAACAGTTAGTGATTTTGTTAAATACATGTTAAGCTGCATCAACAGACGTCAACATACATTTTGATTACAGGGGACCTTTAATACGCCGTACTTTCTTATTAGTAGTTCATTTTTTTTCTCAAATTTATTTGCTTATGTTTATTTAATTTTAAGTTTTTTTTACACCCTTTCCACAATGGGCATACTACACCTTAACCACAGCCTGTGTTTAAGTGCAACTACGAATTAAATCAACACTATAAAAAAATATTCATTTCTCTTGTCCATCTTGCTGGGGAGGATTGGGATCAATTAGATGTAGAAAACAACCAAACAAATGTTAAATATAACTAATACCCCACAGAATTTCCAGCATGCACACTCTACAGCAATCAATATACCATTTCTCGTTATGTATGCAAATTTCATGCACGTCTTTCAAACAATATGTTACCAATGGAACCACAAAGCTTGTCCGAGGTTTGTCCGAGTAGCAACAAGTAATATATTCAAAATGTATTCCACCCATTGAATCTGAATGGCTACATACAGGTGAATGCAATAACGCGTTACAACGCAGTTAGGGGAGAGTTGTGAATACATTACGAAAATGGTCTTTTTCTTTGTTTATTATTTATCTATTCAAGTCTTCTTTAGAAATACAGGGTAGGCAACCTCAGTTAAAAAAAACTGCTTTACAGGTGCGCCCTGTATATACATACAAAACATTTACAAGTGGTGTAATAAATAAACTGCGAAATTAGACATACTTAATCAACATATATAACAACAAAATAAAATACACCTTTACAATATTAACAAAAAAGAACAACAACAAAAGTACTTTACTTTACACGATTAAACAATATCGTTAAAAAGGGGAAAGAAAAGGGAGAAGAAGAAGATGAGAGTGAGATTACATGACTACGAAGTAAGAGGCTATTTAAATAAACCTCTGCGGACATAATATATCTACAGACACGTAATGTAGCAGCTAAATTGACAAGACAACAATAGGACATTACAAAATAGAATTGAACAGGAGACAGGTTTTCTTAAACGCTTTTAGAGAGTTACTGTGTTGGACTTTAATAGGGAGCTTATTGAATAGGTAACTACCAGTATTAGAAAATGAACGTTTTTATATTCTGTTTTCGGTTTAGGGATAAGCAAGGTGCTATTTAAGTCGTATTAGTGGTTCCAAGTTGGATGGTACAAGCTTATTGACAATTTTAAAGACAAGAATACAATATTGGTATTTAATACGATGTTCTATACATTGCCAATTTAATGATCAAAAAGCATTTAGATGTATATCGATCTGCGTTCAGTATAAGGCGTGTATATTTGTTTTGTAATCTCTGGAGCTTTAACAAGTTTGTTTTAGAATAAGTTCCACATGCGGTACAACAGTAATCTATGTATGGTAGCAACAATGCGAAATACAAATCAACTAATATTTTTTTTTCGGTACTAGCGATTTTATGCGCCAAATGCATCCTATAGAACGAGAGAGCTTATTGCATATGTACAAAATATGATCATTCCATAATAACTGTGAATCTAATATTACACCTAAATATTTCATCTTTTGAACGTATTCTAAAATCAAATTTTTGTACACAATTTAAAACTTTGTATTTTGTAATTTTCTTTTAGATCCAAAGACCATAGTTTTTGTCTTTCCCGAATGTATGAACATATCATTATTTTCCATCCATGTTACAATCAAATCAAAATCCTTCTGAAGGTTATTCTGAACTTGAGACATATCGAATGCATTATTAAAGATAATTATCATCTGCATATAATGATAGTTTCGTTGTGAATTAGATTGCAAATTACACATATCATTTATAAATAGACAAAATATGAGGGGACCCAAGATTGAACCTTGGGGAACCCCAGTTTGAACTGTTACAAAATCACTTGTACATTGTTGCATTGAAACACATTGAAGTCTTCTTCCAGTTGCTATTCATAATGTAATACAATTATAGCAAAGACAAAACTTTATATATGTTTATTGCAGAAAAAAAATCAGTGGAATAGACATCTTTAAAAAGTATCAAATTTCGTGTACAATTGTCCTCATTAATTACGTAGCAAGCACCGAGTGAAAAACTTTCGAATTCATCAGCAAAGCTGAAATGTACTCATGTATAGGAATCCAGGTGGACATGACGCAATCGCGTACGCGTTAAGAGCAGCTGCCAATCATGGATATTGGCGGATGTCATTGAATATTCAAAGGATTATTACAAGAATGATACATGAAATGTCACTTACCTGCTTCTAAAAAGTTTGACATCGTTTGACTTCATGATGTGTAAATTTCACGTTGATTAGAGTTGTAAATCATTTTTAGTTGTTTTTCATATAGGTATTTACCTTATTATTCGGGGATGTTATGTCTCATTTTCGTCCTCTAGAGGAACTACAAAATCGTCATAATCGTGTTGACTGCGGGCGCCGCCGCAATGGTGTACATGAGCCCCGGTCTAGGCCGTTCTCAATCGGATGGAGTACGTTCCATAACAGCGCCCGCCGGCGGGCCAGAGTTCTTGAGGCCGAACGCTGAGGCGGTGGAGGTCCCGCGCGCTGAAGATGCCAGGCGAGATAGAGCGAATGTATCGGGCGAGGACTGGTCACACGTCCCGGCCGCTGTCCGGCGTATTGCCCCACAGGTGAGGGTTAACTTTATAACTAGCTGCGGGAAGACGGTGGCAGAAACGGGGCGGGATGGGGGAGAAAGAGACACAGAGAGACCTACATACATACAGACAGACGGACAGACAGACATAGACAGACATAAAAACAGAGAGAGAGAGAGACAGACAGACAGGCTGAGGCAGACGGTGACAGACAGAGAGATATACATAGAGAAAGAGGGGGGAAGGGAGAGGTAGAGAGAGAAACAGACAGACAGACTGAGTGGGGATCGAGTGGGGGGAGGGAAAGAACAAAATAGAATGAGATAAATAATATAAGAGCAATAGAGCGATAGACAGAGGGAAAGAGAGAGAGGGGGGGGGGAGGGGAGGAGAGAGACGAGGAGAGAGAGAGAGAGCGAGAGAGAAACAGAGAGAGAGAGCGATAAACAGAGAGGGGAGAGGGAGAAACAGAGGGGAGAGAGAGAGGGAGAGAGAGAGAAACAGAGAAACAGAGAGAGCTAGAAACAGGGAGGGGAGAGAGAGAAACAGAGAGATGGCAAAGAGAGAGACAGAGGTCAGAGAAAGAAAGAGAGAGGGGGTGCGAGCGAGAGAGGGAGAGGGAGAGAACAAAACAGAGATAGTAATATTCATACTTTACTGATAAATGTCGCAACTTTTAATTTAAATGTTATTTTTTTTCTTATCGTTATGTACACATGACGAATCAATTTTGAATTAAACTGCACTTGTAAATGACTATGGAGTTCGCCATTTTCAAAAATAATAGTATTCACAACCTTCCCCCTCAGTTCGTAGTAACGTGGCATTACAATCACTTGTATCTATTGATTCAGTTCCAATATATCAAAGGGTTACTAAATTAGAAATGTAAACTTATCCACTAAAACGAATTTCACATTCGTTTTCCACAATAAAGTATCATTTTGACGAAAATTTGAAGAAAAAAAACGCACGCCCCCAGTGACGTCAGAGAAGTCAAAATACCAATCATAGTCCGCGACCCTTGAATCGCCGGTGGCATTTCATTATTATCGTGGACTATGATTGGCTGGTTAGGATCGTTCACAACTTGTCATGTCTCATGCATTTTGGATTTGAACATGGTTGATATTTTCAGGGATGTGTTATGGAAGGATAGGAATCAACTTTCTTTCTTTGAACCCATGTGCCAAGCCGCTGAAAAGTTATGGTGTTCTCAACAGGTGCTGTACAGGTGTTTGAACAATTATGAACATAATGCTAAATATGTTACTCATTGCGGGTAGATGGCTACTGATAATCGTTTGTCTCGCAATGTAAGGTAAACGGTATCGAAAAGAACGATTATCAGTAGCCAATTATGAACATGATTGTGTGGCAACGGTTTCTCAGAGAGAACAAAGGAAACGAACAGTCTCTTTACGGAGCTTTCTAACCCGAGACCGAACGTCAGCTACTACGAGTTAACTGGTGCGTATCGAGGTTGTGCAGATCTCGTTCGTTCTGTCGCAGAAGCGCTTTCGGTTAACGACGGGGCCGCGGCCTTCGGCGATACCACGTAACTATATGTTCAGATCAAAGACCGTGCGTAGAGCGGTGCGAAGCTTCGCCAGCGTTATGGTCGAATACATCGCACGCTGAATCATCCGAAATGGCGAGCTCCAGGCTCCGGCGCAGGCTTTAACTTACACCGATCTAGAGATATGCTGGCATTTGCATAGGCCTACTGTCTGCGATATGCTGGACAATAGGCCTAGTAATTTCTTAAACACAAAAGTTAACCCTAACAATGTTCATAAACGAGTATTTTTGTGCAAATACCTGCGCTTATACCGATAGCTAAAACCATTTGGGCTAGGCTACTCACCCGATGTGTCGCCCGCCAGCCGCGGCGGCCGGCCTTGTCGATTTCCGCTGGGAAACATGACTTAGGCTAAAACATGAAATTCAAAACTTTCACTCAAATTTACATGATCTAAGAAACGATTTCATGAAAAATGTGATCGCATAATGATTGGTAGTTTATATTTGAAGCCCTCTCAAGAAACTATTTTATGATGCAAGAAGTAGAAACAACAAAATAGACCTACCTATTCCGATTGTTTAGCCAAGTGAATCGCACTCACGTTGTCGTTTTCACCACAACGTGGAATCGGGGAAATTTCCCCCGACTCCCGTCGTCAGAATTGGACGGCGACGCGAGTGAAGGCTTTCGGGCATGCGCAGTGGCAAAATATGACGTCACTCGTAGTAGCTTGACGTTCGGTCTCGCGTTAGAAAGCACCCTACTAATACTTCCACGAGCACAACAGGTATCAGCAAACACAAATAAACAAGTTTTTCAAGTAAAATATCTCGGCTTCACGCAAACACACACAAACGCCGTTAATGGTAACACATAGCTTAATATACCATTTTGAGGGTGGTTGAATCTCCCAAATGCACAAGTTGTCGGAAAGTGGAGAAATTGGTCAATTTTGTAATTAATACAAATAGCTTATATGTCCGATTTTTAATGATTCCTCAATACTTTTCGAAACAAAAGCAGAGTATTAGGATCTGTCATTATCTGCCGTTAACTTCCTTATAGTTTGCAAACGAATTTGCCAAAAACGAAACGTCTACAGACAAATGGGAAAATAAAGAAATTTCTTTTCATGTTTACATCAGCTAAATGTCGGCTCGGCACATGGAACATCAAAGCATTGTCATGATTATGGAATTCTTTTGACATTCATGAGCACGCTTTAGAACCCATACAGATGTTTGATTGTATTATGCTCGAGTTTCTACTCTTTCCTATAACACTTCCCTGATATTTTGCTGGATCCTGACCCTTCTACAACTAGAGGTTGAAAAATACTGATATTGTCAAAAAGTACAATAGATTCCGCTTCATATGATCTATCCCTGATAAGAGTTTGGTGCTCAAGAGCGATTGACATTGAAATATAGAGTTTATTTTCATTTTTGTTATTTAACCACATATTTATCTCGAATTTGCAATATTTTCTGTCTGTTTTAATGAAATGTTTTTTTACACTTGGTAAATCTCGACCTCCAACATGCAGTTGCAAAAGAAAGCGTACGAAAATATGGTTTATTCATGGAGATATCGCAGTTTGAAAAGAGACCTTTTTCGCGGTTCGAGAGGTCAAGTGAAGGTCACGACTACCGAGCTGAAAATAAAAGAAGCGTATTTGCTGAGGCCTGACGACTGGCTGAATTAATTGATTCAAAGTGCGTTCCATCCATTGAACCTGAATGACAAGATGCAGGTGAATGCAATAACGCGTTACTACGCAGTGTAGTGGGGACAGTTGTGAATACATTACGAAAATGGTCTATTCAGGGAGGTGGGAGGGACGTCCCTGGTCTTTTGTTAACCTCCGTACAATCTATGGCATTTTGACTGCCTTTCCTAGAGGCGTGCTTTTTTTTTTTCAAATTTTCGTCGAAACAAGACTTTCTTGCGGCAATTGCGAAATTCGTTTTTAGTGAACAATTTTACATA
Organism: Arbacia lixula; assembly: GCA_963669155.1. NCBI lineage: Eukaryota > Metazoa > Echinodermata > Echinoidea > Arbacioida > Arbaciidae > Arbacia > Arbacia lixula. Next base: position 14,711,982 of record OZ022592.1, on the reverse strand, counting down.
GTTTAGTGGGAACTTATTTTTCTAATTTAGTAACCCTTTAATATACTTGTCACAGCAATGAGTCAATGAGACATCTCGTTGAGAATATTGTTTCTATCTTTATTCACTGTCGCTAGAAACATAGGTTTTACAGGCTTATCCTCTTGATTTCGAATTCTTTACAGTATGGCATTGACTCGATATCCAAACAAAGTCGATGTAAATCGAAGTAAGCCGTAGTAAATCTTTAGTAAGTCGAAATAAGTCTTCAGTAAGTCGTAAGTCGTAAAAACTGTAGAAGCAAAGGGAAAAGAGAGGAACATTGTATAAATTAAATGTCCTTTGATAAGCTAACAACTGCTTATAATTAGTTAACTAAACAATAATCAACGATATTAAGTTGAACAAACATGTATGACAACTTTCCATCAATGAGCAACTTGTGTAAACACAAAGTAGGGTACAATCTCTAACAGTTAAGCCTATGACCAGAGTACATCATATATCACTCCAAATGAGATAAAATATATGCAATCAATAATTAACACAACAATCATTCCAACATTATCCATATTCTCACTTTTATATGTTATTAATGATTGGAAGCATTACTATATCATTGTTTGTAACCTTGACAAGTACACATGTGTAATTCCAATGCAAACACAAAGTATCAAATCCTTCTAAAATAAATCCTTATTTTTTATCATTATTACCACTAAATCATAGAAATCATTGAACAATCTTATACTGACCTCTATGCCTTCTTAAAATCTTTAGAAGTAAAGTCGATATTGCAAAGGATTGCAAAGATAGAAACAGTTGAAGTCCCATCAGCACAGGCTGCTAAAGGTTGACTGTACAGTTTGAAGGTCCATGGTTACAGTGAAGAGAAAGTGCACTGTCATGTACACATTAACCTATGAGTGCATATACATTTAACACACACATCTAAATACATGTCTGGGACTACAGTAAGCAAGTAAGATTATCCCTCTATTGGTAGATTCTGGGACAGGAGAAAGTCTGGCTATAGAGCTAGTTTTTGCTCCAGACTTGCAAATAAGTAACTTAAATTGCCAGAAGCTAGTCTTGCATCAAAACTGACAAATAAGCTGAAATTACATGGTGAGAAGCTACTTTTGCCTCAAAACTGACAAATAGGCAGAAATTACAAATTATCACTAGGATATTGACAATTTCAAACCATTTTCACCACATGGCTCCTTTAAATTTCACAAATTTACTAATGTGACTTGAGACGAAGGAAAATCGAGAGGTGTATCACCTAATCTGGTTCTCAATCAATCTAAATTTGATCGTTTTTGGTCAAACAAACAAATTGCATGTTTCGTAGAGAAGAACAGACTTGTGTTCAAATAAAGATGTTTTCTTCAACTTGATCCAAATAAACGCAATTTTGGCGCTTCATACACCTCTAAATTTACCTGATCAACAATACTGTAACAAGCATTTCTTCACAACAAAGATACAAATTTTCATAAATGAAGAATTCTTCACTGAGCAGGTCATTACCTTTTGACCAGCATTCCAATTCCAATGTTTGACTTGGATTCAAAAAGCCAATTTCTCCAAAAAACAAAAAAAAGATTTTTTTTTCCCAAATATTGATTTATCCCTGAAACAAATGACAAATATTAACCCATATATCTATCAGTGGAGAATGCTTCAATGAATTACAACATTTTCCTTTCATATTAATCCACTTGAATTATCAACTTCTGATCATAAATCAAGTCAATTCGGCTAAAGTTCTTCAATTCTTTTACAAAAGGGATTTTTCAATGTTCAATGTTCAACCCTTGAAGAAAGTTCAAAACGCATTGACTACCAATGCTGGAAGTTCCATAATATTGTCCAAGTCCGCTAGGTTGATTTGAATGACAATAATTATTTCTCGGAAGTTTTGTAGTATCATAATAATAGAAGTTTGTGAATATTGTTCTTTCCGGATCCAGCACATGAATTAATGTCTCTCACAGCTTTCAAATTCACAATTTTTCAACATACTTAATTGGAGAACTAGGGTTGTATAGCATGTCTTAGAATTCGCGTTAAAACAAGATAATGAATTTCCGTCAAAGTAATGATTTCCGCATCGTTCCGTCGTTCTTTAACGCAAGTTACGGGAATGGTGAACTTTGAGTCCTATTGGAGCTAATATGCCTATATCCAATTTGGAAGAGTCCACTATACCTATTTGGGCAGAAAGGACACGCAGGGACCAAATAACCCAGGTCAAATTATCCTATAAGGGGTTATTAAAGGATTACGTGGCTCCTCTGGTGGGGAATTCCCTAGGTCTTCACAACTGTGCACTGTTCTTCTACGGGTAGGAGCGTGACGAGCTTGTGTACAGGTCTTTCGAGGATTTGCGATGGTCGTGTACGCGTTCCGTCGTCATTTAGTTTAGCGTCCGAAATCGCGACCTTTACCTTCCGTACCAGTCCGTCGCTCGAGGGAAACGTCTCCTTGATTCTCGCGAGTGTCCACTGGCATCGCGGGGTGTTGTCATCCTTTAGCATAACAACGTCACCAACCTTCGCTTCGCGTTGAGGATGGGTCCATTTCTGACGGGACTGGAGATTTTGGAGGAACTCCTTCTTCCAGCGGTTCCAGAACTCGTTGACCAGGTGTTGCACCCTCCGCCATCTCTTTCTCGAATACAGGTCTTGTTTGACAAAGTTTCCAGGAGGGGGCAACAGGATGCTGGTCTTCGTTGTTAACAGATGGTTGGGAGTAAGTGGTACAGGATGAGTTGGGTCGTTGACATTCTCTATCGTCAGAGGGCGGCTGTTGACGATTGCTGCAGTCTCGCACATAAGAGTTCGGAGCGACTCGTCATCGAGCTGAGGGCCAGCATGATGCATCAGTCCATCCAGCACCCGACGGATCGTCCCAATCTGTCGCTCCCACGAGCCACCCATGTGACTTGCGGTTGGCACGTTGAAGTTGAAGGTAATGTAGTCGCAGTTTTCCTTCATCAGATAGTCTCTAACGCTGTCATGATCAGTTTTCATCAACCTTGTGAACTCCGCCTTGGCACCAACAAAGTTTGTCCCCTGATCAGATCTCAGCTGACGCACTGGGCCTCTGATCGAGAGGAACCGACGGAGGGCATTGATGAAGGAGTCGGTCGATAACGAGTGCAGAGTCTCGATATGAACAGCCCGGCATGACATACATGTAAACACCAAGCCGTATCGCTTCAATTCCTTCCTGCCTTCTCGGATTAACCAAGGTCCAAAACAATCCATGCCACTGAATTCAAATGGTGTGGCAGGCTCCACTCGGTCCTTGGGCAGGTCAGCCATCTTCTGTGTCTGTGTTGGACTCCTTAGTTTCCTGCAGGTGACACACTTCCTGATGAACTTGGATACTGCATTGCTGCATCCTATTATCCAGTAGCCATTGGCACGAATTCGGTTCACCGTCATTCCTCTTCCCTGGTGAGCTACCTGTTGATGGCAGTACTGAATGATGAGGGCTGTCACATGACTATTCTGAGGCAGGATGACGGGGTGCTTGACTTCAAATGGTTCTGTGCTGTGTTTCAGCCTTCCACCAACCCTCAGGACTTGATCCTTATCAAGAAAGGCGTCGAGACTGCAAAGACGATTGGATCTCTTCAACCCACGTTTCTTCTCTTGGGCTGTTATGCTGTCAGCTTCTCTGAAGGCCTTGAGAGTCTCCATTTCATCATGGAAGGCTTCATCTTGGACGGCCTTCAGTATTGTCATTTCAGCTTTCTTGAGGTCATCAACGGTCATCTCCATCTTGACACTAGTGCTCTCCGCTGAGTCTTCAGCTCGTTTTCCATGGCACCGTTGCTTCAACCGAATGAGGAAGAGATGACAGTATGCTATTGCCCTTCTTGCTTTGTGCCATGAAGAGAAGTATTGCAATCTGCTCACTTCCAGTCCTGAAGAACCTCTCTGTGTGACGTGAACATGAGAACGTTTAACCTCTGCGTCCTCTTCTTGTAGAGTGAATTCCTCATGTTCAACTGGGAATGTTAGCTCAGTATCCCAAAGGAAGCTTGGGCCAGTCAACCAGTCAGATGTCCATAGCTGAGCAACCGATGATCCTCTTGAAGCAACATCAGCAGGATTCTCGTTTGATCTCACATGTCTCCATTGGGCAGGTGATGAATGCTGCTGGATCTGACGAATCCTATTGGCCACAAAGACATGGAACCTCTTTGAGTCATTGTTTATATAGCCAAGCACCACTTGACTATCAGTCCAGTAGAAGTGTTCGATGTTCGTGATAGCAAGTTCCTTCTCGACAAAGACACCCACATTGACAGCAACTACTGCAGCAGTTAGCTCGAGTCGCGGAATTGTCACAGGCTTGAGCGGAGCGACACGAGACTTGCCCATCACTAGCGTACAATGTACTTGTCCTTCTTCATTGATCGATCTCAAGTACGTGCACTGGCCGTAACCACTGGAGCTTGCATCGGCAAAGTGATGTAGTTGTTGTAGTTTCACTTTACCGAAGTCCTGTGGCATGTAGCATCTCTTTATCTTCAAGATCTCAAGGTTTGGTAGGTCGCTCCTCCATTTCTCCCACTTCGTTCTCAGCTCATCAGGTAGGGGATCGTCCCAATCCAGCGAACTCTTGCAAAGATCTTGTAGGATCTCTTTCCCCTTCAGTACTATTGGTGATATCAGGCCGAGGGGGTCATAGACTGACATGACTGTGGATAGTATGCCCCTCCGGGTCAGCGGTTTGTCATCAAGTGTCAGTCTGAACTGAAAGGTGTCCGATTCCAAGCACCACTTCACGCCAAGAGCCCTCTGCATTGGTAAGTGTTCCTGTAGCAAATCTACATTGGCAGCATCCTTCACTACATCTTCTGGCGGGATAGAACTCAACACTTCCTTGGAGTTCGAGATGAACTTGTGTAAGTGTAATCCTCCTTCCTTACACATTTCCTTCGTTCGAGCGATCAAGTCGATAGCCTCCTGAGGTGTTGACACACTTTTGAGTCCGTCATCCACGTAAAAGTTATTGTGAATGAAGTTCTTCACGTCGTCTCCAAATTCTGTGGCCTTGTCACTTGCCAGTCTCTTCAGGCAGAAATTGGAGCAGCCAGGGGATGATGAGGCACCAAACAGGTGAACAGTAGCCCTCATGTCCTGTAGTGGTTGTGAGTAATCACCGTCCTTCCACCACAGGAACCTGAAGAAGTCTCGATGGTCCTCTCGAACCCTGAATTGGTAGAACATCTCTTTCACGTCACAACTAAACGCGATCTGATCCAGCCGAAATCTGCAGAGCACACCAGCAAGGGCGTTGGTGAGGTCGGGGCCAGTAAGGAGGTGTGCATTAAGACTCTCTCCCTTGAAGGATGCACTGCAATCAAATACTACTCTTAGCTTGTTGGGTTGTCTAACTCCATGATGGGGAATGTACCAGACAGGATCTCCCGGCTTGGATTCTGGCACAATTTCAGCATATCCACTGTCGATGAGAGCTGCCATCTTCTCTGTGTATATCTTGTGGTACTCTGGGTCCTGCACAAACTTTCTCTTGAGCTGTTCGATACGCTTGAAGGCTAAAGCTCTGTTGTTGGGTAGACAAGGCTTGTCTTCGATGAAAGGCAGTGGGGTCTCATAGTGGCCATCATTGTGTACCTTCACATTCTTGTCGAGGATCTCCATGAAGCGTGTATCTAACTGGGAGTACGGTTTGCCATCTGTATGTCTCTCTGTGAAGTCCGACTCCAAGACGCTGATGATCTCTTCCTTCACAAGAGTCTTGTGTGCAAAGGCTATCTTGCTTCTCTGGCCTTCAAGCTGGACATCTTCTGAGACTGTCTGGACGGTCACTTTATGACAGATTCCCACTGGGACGTTGGGGTTGTCCTCCTCGTTAGTTCCTACAGAGCCGACTATGCTCCATCCAAGTGTCGTTTTCATTCCAAACGGCCCATCGTTTGGTGAGGGGATGATCTCCTTCGGGACGAGTGCTCTTGGGCAGTCGAAGCCAATGAGGAGACCGACCTGGCAGTCTTGTAGAGGCGGTATCAGGTCGGCAATGTCCTTCAGATGTGCAAAGGATGCAGCCAGATCAGGCGTAGGAATATGGTTCCTGTTTGCTGGCATGACGTTCCTTGAGTATGTTGGGGGTAGCTTGATGCGGTTGCTGCTGTTGAACCCTCTCACGGTAAGTCCATTCACCCTTTGACTGGAAACCTTTGTATTCGCCTTTGTCAATGTCGACAGGATGAGATTAACCGGCGTTCCTGCAGCACCTAGCCCCTTCCGCACGTCATCCAGGATAAATGTTGAATCTGATTGAGTGTCTAACATGGCATACACCAACAATTCCTTCGATCCTTGATGTGACAACCATACTGGCACAATTGCTGAGGTTTTCAACAACTTGTCATCACAATGTGTAGCGTTGCTGTTAGATTCCTTACAACGATCATCCTTAGGCTTCCAATCTGGGTCATGTAACGATGTAGGATGTCGTCCCTTGCAGCTGCTACAAGTAGATCTGCCTCTGCATTCTTTCGACCTATGACCGGGTTTTAGGCATCCATAGCACAGGCCATTGGTCAAAACAAATTTCTTTCGGTCTGCTAACTTGTTGTCTTCAGACAAAAACAGCTTGCAATTGTCCAGGCGGTGTTCTCCCTTACAGAAAGAACAGGTGGCTGATCGAGAGGATGAAGCGAATCCCCTTGCCTTGTTCTGTTGTTTCCTTGACTCGTGTTTCCTCGATTCCTGTTTCTTTGATTCAGGTCGACTGTTTGATGGAGAATGCAGATCAGCAGTCACTGGGAAGCAAGCTATTCTGGCCTCATCTTGTACGAACTTGCTGAAAATGCGAAATGGAGGGAAGTCAGCTCCAGTGTGGTCTATCCAGTCTATCACCTTCCGAGACCATCGTGCGATCATCCAGTCGGGAAGTTTGCTCAACAGTTTGCGATTTTCCCTCTCATCATTAAGACATTGCAAGCTTCCAATTTGCTCCATAGCTGCTTCACACTGACGTAGGAAATCACCTAGTCGACGCAGTCCAGCAGAATCTTTGGTTGATATCCTTGGCCAGTTGTCAAGCTTATCTCGGAAGGCATTGGAGATGGTGAATCTGTTTCCGTACCTATGGTTAAGTGCTGCCTTTGCTTGATTGTAGGCTTCATCGCTGGCGATCATTGCATAACCCTTCACCAACTCTAGGGGTTCTCCACTCAAGTACTTCTTAAGGAAAAAGAATCTGTCCGATGTACGTACCCCAGATTCCTCCAAGAGCAGGTCAATGGAGTTCTTCCATCCTGGGAATAGCAGGGGATCACCACTGAAAATATCTGGCTCAGGAAGGGGGAGTCTTGATGCTCTCATCTGTTGAGCGACTGTTGTGGAGATAGGTGACGCTTCTACTGGGAACGCAGCAAGGTCAGCTTGCTCAGCTTGCTCAGCTTTTGAGCGAACAGAATTCACTCGTGATCTTGGTGACCTCGATTCCACCAGAGTGCATAAGGTTTGCCTCATCAGTTCATTATGTTCATCCTCCGCATCATCGAGTGCACTCTCACCGTTGTCCTCCTCTCCCAGAGCAGCCGCGAGAGCTTCGAGCTTTTCTTGAAGACCTATAGCTTCATCCATGAGCTTTTGTGCCGAGTCTCGAAGATCCTTTATGTTCTCTTCTTCGCTTTCACCAGAGAGGATGGTCCTCAACTGATTTGCCTTCCTCTTATACGCTTTTAACGAGGACTTCAGGTTACGCTTTGTGGTATCATACTGGTACCGCTGTCCCCTTTCCGTAGGCTCTCTCAATCTGGCACCGGCTTCCAGTCTGGCAGCCGACTCCACGTTTCCTTCTCCTTCCATAGTGATCGCAAACGAAGAGTTATTGAGTTGAGGAAAGGTTTCTACTTGACGAGGAGTTCCAATCGCAGAAGTCAAGTTCCAAATGAGCCAAGAGTTTTTACTGTCACAGCAATGAGTCAATGAGACATCTCGTTGAGAATATTGTTTCTATCTTTATTCACTGTCGCTAGAAACATAGGTTTTACAGGCTTATCCTCTTGATTTCGAATTCTTTACAGTATGGCATTGACTCGATATCCAAACAAAGTCGATGTAAATCGAAGTAAGCCGTAGTAAATCTTTAGTAAGTCGAAATAAGTCTTCAGTAAGTCGTAAGTCGTAAAAACTGTAGAAGCAAAGGGAAAAGAGAGGAACATTGTATAAATTAAATGTCCTTTGATAAGCTAACAACTGCTTATAATTAGTTAACTAAACAATAATCAACGATATTAAGTTGAACAAACATGTATGACAACTTTCCATCAATGAGCAACTTGTGTAAACACAAAGTAGGGTACAATCTCTAACAGTTAAGCCTATGACCAGAGTACATCATATATCACTCCAAATGAGATAAAATATATGCAATCAATAATTAACACAACAATCATTCCAACATTATCCATATTCTCACTTTTATATGTTATTAATGATTGGAAGCATTACTATATCATTGTTTGTAACCTTGACAAGTACACATGTGTAATTCCAATGCAAACACAAAGTATCAAATCCTTCTAAAATAAATCCTTATTTTTTATCATTATTACCACTAAATCATAGAAATCATTGAACAATCTTATACTGACCTCTATGCCTTCTTAAAATCTTTAGAAGTAAAGTCGATATTGCAAAGGATTGCAAAGATAGAAACAGTTGAAGTCCCATCAGCACAGGCTGCTAAAGGTTGACTGTACAGTTTGAAGGTCCATGGTTACAGTGAAGAGAAAGTGCACTGTCATGTACACATTAACCTATGAGTGCATATACATTTAACACACACATCTAAATACATGTCTGGGACTACAGTAAGCAAGTAAGATTATCCCTCTATTGGTAGATTCTGGGACAGGAGAAAGTCTGGCTATAGAGCTAGTTTTTGCTCCAGACTTGCAAATAAGTAACTTAAATTGCCAGAAGCTAGTCTTGCATCAAAACTGACAAATAAGCTGAAATTACATGGTGAGAAGCTACTTTTGCCTCAAAACTGACAAATAGGCAGAAATTACAAATTATCACTAGGATATTGACAATTTCAAACCATTTTCACCACAATACTTGTTTATTTGTGTTTGCTGATACCTGTTATGCTCATGGAAGAATTAATGCCATTAACAGAACGGGACAAGCGAAATGAGAATGTACATTTATTTTGATCTCTCTGAGAATCCGTTGTCACACACTCATGTTCATGATTGTTCAAACACCTGAACAGCACCTGCTGAGAACGCATAACTTTTTCATTGGAACATGGGTTCAAAGAAAGAAAGTTGCCTCATATCCTTCCATAACACATCCCTGGGGAAACCCACTCTGAATCTAATAGTTGTTGCTATTGCCCGTTCAAGCTTTGGTTTACCATTAGTTTAACGTATTGTTTGAAACTGAATAAAATTTTGCACACATAATGAAAAATGGTCTATAAGCCAGTTCATAGTTTAAGGTCCCCTGACATCAACATGTATGTTGACTTATTTTGATGCATTTTAATACATATATATAACAAAATCACCAACTGTTGAATGGAATTATGTGTCCTATATCTTAAAATAAGTTGTCTTTACTTTTTCTCAGCACTGATAAGCCCCGTCTCCAGAATATTCTCCAACTCAAGATTCCCCTTGTGACATCATCAGAGGTATAAATTAGCAGGATAATAGACGGAATTTAAGCACAAACCAAACATTGCAATGACTACCTCCATGGCCTGCCCACAAGAGCATCACATGTCGACACCATCTAACAACCTTTTGTGTGGGAATAATCGTTTCGTTATGTCAGAAATGTCCTGGCTATGCAAAGAAGAAAATGAATTTGCATTGTATAAACACGTGATGCTATTTTAAGCACTTGCAGGTAGTCATTGCAATGTTTAGTTTGTGCATGAATTCTGTCTATTATCGTGCTCATTTCTACCTTTGATGATGCTGGTTGAATGATATTCTGGAGGCGGGGCTTATCAGTGCTGAGGAAAAATAAAGAAAAAATATTTTAAAATATAGAACACATAATTCCATTGAACAATTAATAATTTTGTTGTATACATATCAAGTTGTATCAAATCAAGTCAACACACATTTTCATGCCATAGGAACTTTAAATGTGCGCATGAACAGGTAAAATGAAAATGAATTAGATGGTCGACCAGGATGACACCTCATTATGCAGATATGAGAACACCTATACAGCTCTGAGGGGGCGATGAAAGAACGTTCCACAATATGCACCTGCTTCTACCGTGGTTATGGGCACGCTATAAAGTGTTTTGATATCCATCACCCAGCACAGCTCATGTACAAATCCCAATCTGCATCCTAGGAGTAATGTATAGAGTACCGAAGTGTGACGTCATTTGAGCATTATTGTCAGAACAACTCATGTGTGCGGGTCGAGCAGGCAGCGGGGATCACAGCGGGGACTTCATTGGGAATGTCCGACCAGAGAGTGTTGTATGAATGAGTCAGCACAAAGTGCAATTTATTCCTACAGCAGTCGCGTACATTGATATCACAATGGAATATTTTACGCGTTTGGTTCTTTGCCAAACAAGCAAGACAATACACCAGTTCGTAGTTAGCTCTGGAGCAAGTTTGGTCACTATGACCTTTCCCTTTTTCATTAGGATAAGCAGTTGATTAAGATATCATTTCAAAAGGAGATGTTACGTAATGTGCTTACCCGACATAGCAATTTGCGATATTCAACCTCTAATAAAGGAACCATCTCAAAACAGGTGACAAGAATACATGTAGTAGGCTACGGTCTGTGAACAATTGGGAAAGCTTCTATTACATTGTTTATTGTAAACTAATTGTTGTCGTTTGGCCTGTTGTCAAATACCCCATGATTGAACACCTTGGTGTTCTTTTATCAATTGGATGACAAGCATATTCTAAAATAACTTATTAATGATGATGCTTATCTCAGTGATTTAAAAACCAACAAGCTGGTTTGGTCACTATGACCTTCATCTGCTCATGCGCAAATTGTAATTACGAACTGGCTTATTGTAAGATGTATTTTGAGGAATATACTGTATGCGCAGAAGATTTCAGAACCACTTCATGTACAGAAGTGCATGTGCAGTCGAGGAACATCGTAAAATGATACGATTTTGTGAATTTCAAATTATATTGTTGCTGTTTTATATAAATCGAGAATACTGTCGAAAATATGTCAGAGAAATGCCTTCATATCGCACATTGGGCAATCATATTTCCTTACGAATATCTTAAATCGTTAGTTTCACTTTCCATGGAAACAACCTCGATTTCATGTGCGTAGATGTCCAAAAAAGTTACGGACCAAATTCTTTCTAAATTTTATCAATTTATCTTCGCTCACCCCTAATCTAATTTCCAGTGTGTGTAACAAGATCAGCTATGAACTCCCAGCGAAGGCTGAACGGTTGACATATTTCTCAAACCAGATTTTCTTTTGTTGTTCAGAGAAAGGCACTTCCTAATTAGAAATACAGGGTATTGTTTGAAACACCTGAATATCTTGAATCTTTATGAGGCGGCGGTCATCATTATATTACTGACGCACTAACGACCTTCCTATCGCGTACTTAAAGCTTCATCGACGTAGCATAGACGTAGCGGACACGGAAAGAACGTAACAACATTTCTACTGCGTGGCTACTGCGCGACATGATGCTGGTCGTTACCTATCTGAACTCTGGAGTATGAATATTGACCTGCTAGATCATTATGCTCACGCGTCAAAGACGTAGGTACAACGTGTCGCAATCTGCGCGGACGTAGAGAGAACGTAGCGGAAACCGTTTCGACACCGCACGGGCGGCGCCTGCGCGCACAATGAACTCAGTGGGAACACCACTAACGCACAATGAGCATAACAAGGACGTAGCGCAGACGTAGCATGCACGGGACGATTTCATATTTTTAGAAAACTAGGAAGTTATCGCTACGTCCCTGCCATTTTTTCGGAATTTCAAGGACGTAGCGGGAACTTCCTCCGGTGTAATGGGGGCATACGTGCTTGTCATGTAGTTCATAAGGACAAGAGAAGCGAAAACAAAATACTTTTTTTAGATGAAAATACCAGCTTGGGCGCAGCTGGGCACGTTTCTCATGTTACTTGTCCGAAAGGAAAATATCTGAAAGTAACGTTTCATGCAATTTTTAAATGGAATATGATGCGGAACATTGTGAAATTGAGACTTTTGTACTGCAACATTATATCACGCTTAGAGCCTTTTGCCATATCGTAACAATATTCCTCGATTGAATCTTTATAGATGCATCGTATGTATCACATGTCACAACTGCGCAAGTATATGGGGTGAGGATATTTCCCCAAATTCTTCTGCGCATCCAATTTTGTTTATACATCAAATCCAGGCAAAATCATCCAGAGAATCGGCGGAATCGAACATAGGAGATCAAAGAGAAAATCTTTGTAAAACGTTCTTTGGTGACTAGAAGCAGAGTACAATGAATCTGCATTGTAACTACGAACTGGCATATTGAATCGAATTGAAAACCTGTTTTTTTTCTCGCAGATTTTCCGTACCATTCCTCATCAGTTCCTGCCGCAGTACAAGAACCCTTGCTGGTATAGAGGGCCCCATCTCAACTGCCTCCCCTACTTCTATCTTATCGGTATGCCCAAGTGTGGTACCACGGAGCTGTATGACAAGATAGCGGCCCACCCCGATGTGGTGGCTCAGGTGCCCAAAGAACCCCACTGGTGGGCCCATAGAAGACTTGGTTGGACGGCCACGCCCATTCACAAAAAAGAAGGTTGGTACGTGTCCTCCGGGCTTTCGTGTCATCCTGCATGTGACTACTCTTATTGAAACCAAAACGTTGTCAAAGAGAACTTGCCCTTTAAACACAGCATATTAAGGAGCACACGTTTCTTGATATTTTGACAGGCCCATCATCATCAAAGTCACCATTCCCAGGTGAAATGCCTTATATGCCTTATATTCATTGTTCATGAAAGTTGTTTATTTTTGTTTGTTAAATGAATAAAGAATTGAATTGAAATGAATATCTCTTTTTTAATTGACCATTTCCTCATGTATTCAAATTGTATGCACGTCTTTCAAACAAGCTTGTACGAGGTTTGTCAGACTGGCACCAACTTGTATATTCAGAGAACATTCCGCCTATTGAAACTGAATCACCTGATAGAGGTGGGTGAAATAACTCGTTAATTACTACGCAGTTAAGGGTATTTAAAGTTGTAAATGAATTGAGAAAACGGTTTCACTTTTGTTACTCGGCAGTCTTGCGGATTCGGAAGTTGACTGGTGGGAAAGACGACTCGTCCTTTGAATGGTACCTCAACATGTACAAAACCTATGCCATACCAACGATCCAGTCACATTCGATAACAGATGACAATAAGATGACCTACCCGGTTGTGTTTGGTAATTTTCTTATGTACTATTATGTACATTCATATTATTTCATACACACTAACAAAAATGATAATCCCCCGCCCCCACCCCACCCCAATCGAATATTTCTTCAAATATATCAAAAAGCCATTTGCCGATTTTGATCTTCCAAATGGCAGAAGCTAACACAAATCACAAAAGTACAAGATTTGTTGTTTAATTATACAACTGCTATAATTGTTCCTCCTCTATTAATGTACATGATTCGATTATAAGTACTTATTCCATTCAGCTATTTGCACATGTTTTTGTATGCACAAATGTATTTATTTATGCATTTTGTATGTTTGCTTTGAGAAATTGAATAAAATTCATTTTTTTTTTAAATTGTTGTAGCACCCTTTTGAATTTAGTTGAACTCAATCGAAAAATCCATGACTTCACACCAACGTTGTGCCATCGCTTGGCAGACACGTACCATTATTTATTTATATTGTTGCGTTCGGAAATTCTTCATCCATTGCCGTTTCTGTCAGCATATATTTCAGATAATTATATGAACAAATGTTCGGCGTTTATTTTCGGTGATGCTTATAATTATAACCTTTTTTCTGACTTTGCTTTTTGAGAGCATGTTTTGACTGGTGATGGTGGGGGGTGGTCATTAACTTTGTTTTAATAAAAAATAAAAAAGAAACTTTGGTGGAGGTTTTATGAAAATCTGTCAAAGAATAAAGAAAGTTATGAAATATATATATATATGCATCTTTTACCTGTGCATTTGATAAAGCATCAGAAATACGTTTTTACACGCATACCTGTATGAAATTTATATTGTACACAACAATTTCGGGAGAGCACTTCGCACGTGATATAATAAAATTGACATTTCAAAAGATCATAACTTTCTTATCCTCTAACAGATTTTCGTCAAACCTTCGCTTATATGTTACCTTCATTTTTCTGCCTTTATTGAAACCAACTTATCTCCAGGGTGAACTATATCCCTTCAAATAATTCACGAACAATTAAGGAAATGATAATTGATGAAATGTTACCAAATCTGATAAAAAAAAATGGACGTCGTTTTACTTTATGATGTGTAAATTTCACCTCCATTGGAGTTATAACTTATTTTTGATCATTTATCAAAATTGTCAAAAACTGTTTGTACCGGTGGGTAAGCCATTAGACCCCACTAGTTTCTACTGGTTTGACTTAGTATGTTTTTTTTTTCTACTTGTGTAGGTGATGCATCTGTTTCTACCGCGTGGGACGTACACCAAAGTGAGCTGAAAGAAGATAATATGAGGGACTATTCAACAGCTGAGCTCATCCACGCCGTCCAGCCCGATGCCAAACTAATCATGATCCTACGAAATCCCACGGACAGGTAAGTAACGCGTACATCGCACTCATGATGTAAGAAATAGTTGATATTAATCAGCATATTCACAATAAACAACACGCCCTCCAACCCAATACGACACTAATCATGATCCTACGAAATCTCACCGATAGGAAGCATCGCGTACATCGCACTCATGATGTAAGAACTACTAGTAGTTGGTATCAATTAGCATATTCACAATCAACGATGGCAGGTAGAACAATATCAACACTTACATACCGCATCATAAATAAAGAAGAAAACCCCAATTGCTTACATTATACACTATACTTTATTATTTCTTTTGTAAAAAAAAACACATGAAATAATAAAGTACAGTGTACAATGAAAAGCAAAACAACGTATTTTTTTCAAATAATATTTTTCTTCATGTTCTCTCACAGCATAAATATTACAAATCATTGTTCACGCGATGGATACATAGAGAGATCTTCACTAAGTTGGAAATGTCTCCCTCTATCAAGAGATAGAATAAACATATCTTGGGGTTCCCATTGGTAACGCATTGTTTCAACGGCGTGAATAAAATATTTTATTTTGGCATTTACGACATTTTGGCTTCTCTGACGTCACTGGAGGCGTGCGTCCTTTTCAAATTTTCTTCAAAATAGGACTTTATTGTGGCAAAGAAATGTGAAATTCGTTTTTAGTGGATAATTTTACATAGATTAGTGGGAACTTATTTTTCTAATTTAGTAACCCTTTAAAAGTTGATTTAGATTGACTTTTAAGGTTTTGCTTTTTGAAATCATCTAAGAATCGACGAGTTAAGGGGCATTCCTATTTTTTTTTTAAATTAAGTATAGTAAGAGACACCCGTATAAAAGACTCGCATGTTGTCGCGAATGAAAGTTTAAATTTATGCGTATATATCAGACAATTGCTTCAGGAACCAAAAATATTTACTGCATGTGCAACACACCTATGAATTCACGAGCAACTTCCATTACAGTTGATGACATCAACGGTTCATTTTGCTCCTGGCATGTCTTTGTGGATTGGCACGTGGTATACACAATTGGCATTTTGTTCTGAATTAATTATCTGATACACGCGCACAACTGGTACATGTATTATTTTTTCCCCTAATTTTTTATGGGGTGGGTGGTGGTCCTGATTTGTCAAAAAGTGAAAATCTAGTGAAATATTTGAAGGATTAGTACAAGAATATTAATCAATAAAATGTCACCAAACAGTCCCCCCCCCCCCCAAAAAAAAAAAAAAAAGACATCCAATTCCCAACGGTGGTTAATAACCTAGACCGCGTACTGAACGTATGGGCGCAAAATGAATCATCTGATGTTGTCACAAAATCATTGATGTCCACCAGAGTCACAAAAGTGGGTGATTTCAATTATTCACTGTAATTATGTGGACAAAATCAATATACCATAGTGATACCGAGGACAAATTAATAAATTTTGAATCAATAATAATGTTTCACGTTGTGAGTTTTGACGTCCCATTAAGTTAGTTCAGGTTTAGTATACGTATTTAATTAAACCACTATTTTGAATATGGCCCTTTGACTTTATGCTGTGTAAACTTAAGCTTGATTTGAATTGTACCTTCTTCACATTTCTAAAATGTGTTTAATTGTCCAAGCTGATTTTCTATTTCTTTTCGACCTGTTCCAGGGAATTTTCCGCGTTCTTCTATAACGGTGGGCAATCCTTGACGAAATTCGGAGCACAGAGAGAGCGGGACGTTTCATGTTTCAGGGAGTGTTTAAAGAAGCACTCTGAACTCTCCTGTTTGCAAAAGAAAACCTGTGTAAGTAAAAAAAAAAGAAAAAAAAAGATCGAAGAGAAAAACAAACCAAAACTAGAAAAATATTTTGGATTAGATCGGCATTTTAACGTATTCATTTGGTGGGGGTTTTTTTCTCTCCTAGAATGATAGTATAATTTTCAAAGCAAAACATTTTAAAGGTAAGTACTACTTGGCATGATTTATAAGCATTATCATTGATTAATGTAAATAGTTTTAGAGCGTAAAAGAGTGTAAGAACTGTTTCACATTAACATCTTTCCTCTGACTTCCACGTGACAAATAATTAAATTAATTCCCATTCCTTTGGTGATTCAGTTTCAATGATGGAATGCTCTCAGTATTTGTTGTAGCTAGTCGACAAACCTCCGACAACATGGACAAGATGTGTTTGTACCATGAGTAACTCATTGTTTGACAAACGTATTTGCATAACATTTTCTGCCAAAAACATCATGCATTATCAAATGGATTTTGATGGAAGTTGCTAGTGGATTGACAGGTGTGGTGCACAATGGTCATCGTCATCTGAATTATCTGATAATGATATACATAACATGATTGATGAAATGTCACGAAACCTGCTTTGAAAAAGTGACATCATTTTACTCTATGATGTGTCAATTTTAGCTTGATTCGAGTGGTAACTTATTTGTTATAATTTTCAAATGTGTCAAACATACTTTTTAACAGCTAATATTTTTACACCATTGTGCAGACCATTTGATCCTACTGGTGTATATTGCTTTTACTGGTCTCAAAACCATTAGGCTATAGTTTCCAATGATCTGGTTTAGCCTAGTTGCTAGGCTGAGGAGAGCATGGTGACAACTGAGTCTGTTAACAACTATGTCTGGTAATACAGACTAGGCTCCCTAATCCCTCTGACTGCTCTGGATCCTCTTTTTCGCCCGCTCCACAGAGGAAGAGGATCCAGGGCAGTCAGAGGGATTAGGGCCTAGTCTGTATTACCAGACATAGTTGTTAACAGACTCGGTTGTGACCATGCACTCCTCAGCCTAATATCTAGGCTACTTCTGGTTTGACTTAGTATTTTTACACCGATGTGCAAATTTTAACTTCCCCTAGTTTCTACTGGTATCAATGCCATTAGAATCCACTTCTTTCTAATGGTTTGACTTACTTTTTTTTTCGAACCAGTAGACTCTACTATATGTTTCTGAAGAAGAAAAAAAGTAAAAAATCTGTAACAGTATCTAATGGTATCTATGGGAATTTCGAGTTTGGTAGGACTACTCTGAATGTCCGTCTCTTTTGGATTACAGGGTCTTTACAGGAGTTTGTACGTCGTGTATCTGGAGGAATGGCTGAGGGTTTTTGGAAAGGGCAGTATACTGGTCCTCACGCTAGACGATTGGAAGGCAGACCCGTTAGGCGAATACCAGAAGGTCTTGCAGTTTCTTGAACTACGTAAGTAAATTATATGGAAGCAGTAAGTGAATGGTCTATCTAACTGCCCCGGGGACTAGTTCACGACTTGTTGGCGACTCCGTGTCCACTCAGTCGCAGCGACGTCTCCAGGATAGTTGCCGGGTCTCCGGGGAGTCGCAGGATCTTTTTACATGTTCGAGTTATGGAGATATCTACAGTATCCAGTAGGGATTAGAGACGTCGTGGCGTCCTGACTAAAATTGCCCGTGACTGGGTGAGGTGGAGGGGGGGGGGGGCGTCTCTAAAATGTGCTTGAGCTGAAGAAAATGAGGAAGAAGAATTTGTAGATCTAGGTGTATATAGACAGGGCAAAGTCGCGGCGACGCGACGTAGTGTGAGAGACAGCAATTTTCCGGTATTAGAGTCGCGACGAGTGATCAACTAGTCGCGGAAGTTGCGGCAACGTCTCCATCAGGGACTGTTTGCCTTATTATAACAATATTCCTTGATTAAATCTTTATAGATGCATCGTAGGTATTTCATGTCACAACTGCGCAAGCATATGGGGTGACGATATTCCCCCAACTTCTTATGCGCGGCCCAGTTTGTTTATACATCAAATCCGGGCAAAAATTAGGCGGCCGCGAGCGAAAGAGAAAAGAGTAAAGTATTCTTTTGTGATTAGAAGCAGAGTACAATGAATCCGCATTAATTAAATGGCTGATGGCACTCCATGTAACTTACGCATCCTTGGTATTTCTTTCTCTACATATAGCGTATAGGAACATGCTACATGCTTTCTACGAATCGCTAATGATCATATTTATTATGGCACTGACATGGATCCGTTCTCACTCTCGCTTAATTCCCACAGGTGATCTGACTCCTGAAGAGCTCAACGAGATCATCTCCCGAAAGCCAAAAAATGTGAACTCGCGCAAGAAATCATCGCCAATGATGAACAGCACACGGGCAGTGCTCGACGACTTTTTCCGGCCGTATAACCAACGATTAGCCAAACTGCTTGGAGATGCAAAGTTTGAATTCAAGACAACATGATGTCTTTAAACCCGTCATTACCAAGTTCTGAATTCTATCAGTTGTTTATGGTATAGACAAGTTCGTTACCATGGTCGGAGTCACAATCCACTGAGTAAAAACTACCAGACTGCACACTGAGATTTGTTCATGAAGCTGTGTTGCATGATGGATGTAAAGACATCGAACAGTGTGCCCGGAACAACGATAGAAGCAGGTGCACATGGTGGGGTGCTCTTTCACTACCTTCTCACAGCTGAATAGCTGTCGCCATATCTACATGATGATCAGTTGGAAGTGGTCGACAATCTAATGAACTTCTATTTTACTCTGTCATGTCTGTGAGTAGTTCCATTGACCTGAGTTCATTTTGCACCAGCAATAATCTGCTCATGCGCAGATTACAACTACGAACTGGTTTATGGAGAAGGGTAACCTATAGAGCTCCCCCAGGAGCAGCATATTGGAGGACAAACGATAAAAGCCTGTGCATCAGACCATGAAAAGTCATTGTTTTCGTGGTCTGATGCACAGGTTTTTATTGTTTTGTCCTCCAATATGGCTGCTCGTGGGAACCCTCTTTCGGCATGTTGTTTTCGGTTTCCGTCCATTTTTGGTGGTATAGGCGCCGGCCGACATGTTAACATTGAGCCTTTATTAACAAGTTATGACAGGCTGAAGAAAACAACGCATTGCGACCGTACGTGCACTGTGCTTTTAAACGTCGCGCTGGGATAACATCACATAAAAGCTTGATACATACGTAAGCGCAGGCACTTGTGTGCATGAGGATCAAAGGGTTATGATCTTTTGAAGAAAAAAAATGCATCCTTGTGACTGTGTTTGATACATCATCAGAAATACGTTTTTACACGCAAACCTGTATGAACAAAATGATTCCGTTGTCAAAAACAGAAAAAGGGCAATTAAGGTAATTATATTGCACACAGCATAATTTTATGGAAGAGCAGCTCCCACGTGATGTCACCTAATTGAAATTTTCAGGGTGAACTATCCCTTTGATTATGTTTCTGACGTCACTCCTCCCCGGCCTTTAGGACCTTCAAGGCAGCCGTGGCGTAGACAGAAACACATGGCCAGGAGGAGGGGGGGGGGGGGGGGAGTGTCAACGTTGGTCGCACAATTGAACACGCAACTTAGGCTCAAGCACAGGCTGGTCGCCACTCATGCATATTAATGTTCATAAAAGTACTATTGACCACTTTTTATGCAAATAAGGTACTTTTGCTAGAATGATTAAATCACGGACCCTACATGGTTGAATCTATTCATTCCTGTTTACCAATCTGGGAACTGGAGTGTCGAGATGAGTATTATGAAATGTATTGCAATAGACCATATTCATAATGTATTAAAAGATTATGCATTTCGCTTAAGCAATACGTTACTATGATGGTAACCCGAAACCTTGTCCGAGGTTTGTCTGAAAAGCAACAATAGATTCATTGTGCGTTCTACAAATTGAAACTGAATCACGAAATGCATGTGAATGTAATAATGCGTTAATATGCAGTTAGCGGGAAAGTTGTGAATGTAATAATGCGTTACTATGCAGCTACGGGAAAAGTTGTGAATGTAATAATGCGTTACTATGCACTTAGGGGAAAAGTTGGGGTAGCATTATTGTTCGCATCGTACGCTGAGAGGGACAATACGATTATGAATGTAGACTATGCTCGCTGAGGTTTAAACGTAAGCAAGGATATTTTTTTCACTTTTTTCGAAAATAAAGCTATGGCTGTGAGATGTCATAGTTCATACGCGTAATTGTTAGGGTATACTGCTGATTCCTGGCGAGTTTTATGACTTTTGTAAATGGGGCACCCTGTCTTGAAACGTTTTACAAAATAGCCATTAAGATTTGTTTTCATTCAAATAAAATAAAGTCGTTTTATCAAAACTGATGTATCACGGGACGATTTTCCTCTATGTGCGTTATGGAGTATTGCGAAGTTCGGAAATGTCCTTTACTTCAAGAAATCAAGGTGCTCCCTTTAAATGTTCATTATGATAACTTAATGTTTTATTTTTAGTTTAAAATATAATTCTTGGTATTCAAAATCATATCGATTTTGGTACTATGCACTGTCTGGTCAGTAATGCCAGAAAACGGCAATTTTTCAAAAACGAAATAAAGGAAATGTGTATGTGTGTGTGTGGGGGGGGGGGGGTGCAGCTCTTATAATTCATGTTCTTGAAGGTTTCCAAAGTACCACCCTGAAAAAATACTTAGTTTGATTAGAGAGGTGTAAGGAATGGAGTCAGCACGAAATGTAATTCATTCCTACAGCAGTCAAGTGCATTGATATCACAATGGAATATTTGACGCGTTTGGCTTTTTGATCGAGGGAGATCCGCCGCCAAACAAGCAGGAAAAATGTAGGATGCATTTTGAGGAATATATATTCTGTATGCGCAGAAGATTTCAGAACCACTTCTTGAACTGAAGTGCATGTGCAGTAGTAGTACATCTTATAAAGATACAATTCTGTGAATTTCAGATTATATTGTTGCTTCGTTTTTGTGATAAAAATAGAATACTGTAGAAAAAATTGCCAGAGAAATGCCTCCATATCGCACATCTCTGAATCATATTTCCTTAAAAATATCTTGTAAATCGTTTATTGAGTTTTTCATCTTTCATGGAAACAACCTCAATTTCGTGTGCGGAGGTGTCCGAAAAAGTTACAGACCAAATTCTTTTTACAATTTTTTTCAAAATTTCCCTTCGCTCACCCCGAAACTAATTCACAATGTGTGTAAAAAGATCAGCTACGAGCTCCCAGAGAAGGCTGAACGGTTGACATGCTTCTCAAAACAGATTTTCTTTTCTTATTCAAAGGAAGGCACTACCTAATTAGAAATACAGTGTATTGTTTAAAACACCTGAATGTCTTGAATTTTTGTGAGGCGGCGGACCTCCTAGATCAAATAAAGTCTATCCGAGCGCAGTCCATCCATGATAGGTCCATGGTTTGATGATCAGACGGATTAATTGTATTTATGGTATTTGCATAAATTATTAGTATTATATTATATTCCACATACTAAGAATGTACCTATATGATTGATCAACAGTCGATCACGTGATAAAGCGTAGTTTTGCCCACATCTGATCGCCTGAGAAGAAAAGTTCGTTACATCCTAGGTGATAGTACTTTTTGCTTTCGCTGATCTCATCACTCCTCACAGTCCTAATACGTGATCAATATTTTGAGTATGCGCGAAATAAAAGTGCGTTACACTCGGACTATCAAACGCATCCTAACGCGCGTCCTAACGCGTGTCCCCCATGGCAGCGGCTCGGGGTTAGGTAGAGAAGTGAACATCTGAATGTATACGCTATCTTTTCTCAGCTGCGCTTCGGAAAGATAGATACATCCAGATCGCCTCGGAAGTGATAGTTCGTCTCATCACCCTCACCAACGTTGATTATTTGCTTAGTATTATGATAGTATTGATACCAAAATGTAGTTACACACGTTATTCTGTCAAGGATAACTAAATTTGTACTACAAACTGATTCCGACTGCTGTCAGGTTTATTGGATAGTTTCTTTGAAAACAAAAACAGGTAAAATACGGCTGAACTGCTTTTTAAAACTGAAATAGTATGTTCACGTGTGAAATTAATTCTTAAAAATATATTACAAGTATGAAAGCATTGCCTGTAGTAATTGTCTCTTTCTTCGCAGACTGATGTCTTCATATGAGCATGTTGTCAGGACAAATGGCTCTAAACAAAATCACTTCAGTGAGAGGTTTACCAATCAGATATTGTCTAGCGGGCTTGTGTCGGGCATTCCCAGTACTAGTGTTAGTACTTGTCACCGTTGTGAGCCAGTTTATCAAAACAATATGCTCAAATGACGTCTTAATTCGGTACTTTTTAAGCTGATAACCATGAATACGCCCCGTTACTTATGAATGGGAATTTTACAATATCATGATTGAATATCTATGGGTGCGTGTATGTGTGCGTGTTTGTGAAGTGAAGTCTATAATTTATGCAATAATTGTGTTTGAGTGAAAATAAAAAATAACAATTACTGGGGAAAAGGTGTATGTTTATTGCCTGTAGGCAATGCATGTGCGCGTCTCTGCGTTTAACTCCCGCTGATTATTGAGACTGTAAACAAATCCAGACCCGCCCTTGAAATAAAACTACCGGTTTATCGTAATGATTGATAAAGACAATCAGCCCGTCCCTTTAAGAAACTGCCATACTTTTAAATAACCTCAGACACTGTCTTGAAACTGTACCAATTATTTATTGATAAAGTCAGGCTCGTGCTTTGAAACCGTTAAAGCAATCGTAGGTCTTCATAAGAACAAGCACACCCTTTAAATAATCTACATAATAAAACAAGGCCCGACATTTAAACAATAGATTTGTTGTAACTATTGTAAATTTATTGTAAATAAATCCTTGAAAGAATATTTGACGCGCTTGGTTCTTTGATCGAGTGAGGTCCACCGCCAAATATAAAAGACCAATTTTTGATGCATTTAGAGGAAGATATTCCGTATGTGCAGAAGATTTTAGAACCACTTCATGTACTGAAGTGCGTGTGCAGTAGTAGAACATCGTATAATATACGACTCTGTGAATTTCAAATTATATTGTTGCTAGTTTTTCTTATAAATCGAGAATACTGTCGAAAAACATGACATGTCAGACAAATGCCTCCATATCGCATATTGGGCAATCATATTTCCTTACAAATATCTTGTAAATCGTTTGAGTGTTTCACCTTCCATGGGAGCAACCTTGATTTCATGTGAGGAGATGTCCGAAAAAGTTACGGACCAAATTCTTTCTACAATTTTATCAAAATTTCCCTTCGTTCACCCGCACTCTAATTTCTAAGTGTGTGTAATAAGATCAGCTATGAACTCCCAGCGAAGGCTGAACGACTGACATATTTCTCAAACCAGATTTTCTTTTGTTATTCAGAGGAAGTCAGTGCCTAATTAGAAAAACATATCGATATAAACACCGTTCACGGGACACAAGAGATGTGCTATCTATAAGCGCGTTGTCTTTATATGTAGTGTTTTCTTTAATACAGGTTTCAATGAGAATTTTGCTAATAAGAAACCACATGTGGCCTTTGTAGGGAGGTGGTCTTTCTATACAAAGTGGTGGCTATATAAGGTGTCAATGTAGTCCAAGTATTATTATATCTGATGTTTTGTTTTTGTTCCCAATCCCCCCTTTCTCTCTCTCTCTCTCTCTCTCTCTCTCGCTCCCTCCCTCTCTCTCTCTCTCTCTCTCTCTTCCTCACTCTCTCCCCCTCTCTCTCCCTCTCTCTCCTTCTCTCTCTTTCTCTCTCTTCCTCTCACCCTCCACTTTCCCCCTTTCTCTCTCTCTCTCTCTCTCTCTCTCTCTCTCCCTCCCCCTCTCCCACTTTCTCTCTCGCTAAAGCAGGTGTCAAGGAAGTACAAGTATTATTATATCTCTTTCTCTCTCTCTCTCTCTCTCTGTCTCTCTCTTTACATAGATATTTACATATATATGATGTGAAAATGGGGCCAAAATGAGAGACATGACTATCCTTGTGTTGATATGGGGCATTTAGCATTTCATCATGTTAATTAACCCTTATAAGTCTTTGTAGATCATTAAAGGTTTGTTAAACATCCATTTTCAGTGCCAAATTTGTGCATGTATGAACTTGTCACCTTTTTTTTCTAAAATGATACGCTGCAAGCACTTTTTTTAAATATGTTTTTGAGTGTGTTTTCAGATTCTGTTACTTGTATGATACTGGTTTAGCTGAGTAGCAAACGGGGATAACAGTTGTTTGAATAAAATAATTTAGTTCTGATTACAGTATTATTTAAAAGTGTTTAAGGTGCTTCGGTTGGTGCAGTGTGGCAACATATATGATTCATAGTGTATGTGTTTGTGAATGTGTCTGGGTCTTGTATGCCCGTGATGCTATCTCTCTCTCTCTCTCTCTCTCTCTCTCTCTCGCCGTAGGATTGTATCCCTCTCACTCTCGCTTTAGGAGTGTATCCAGGAGTTACAGTTACAGTATATCCCAGCACACTCACAAAACACATATTATAACGCTTGAAAATAATAAGTACAAATCATATTTTAATATACATGTACTACTGATAATATTATGAGGAGGGAACAACCCATTTCTGGCGAATTCTGATCAGACCATTATATGCATGGAATGTACTACAAGTCAATAAGGTTTCGTAGCTCTTTGTGATACGGGGCCCTAGAAAATTATTGACTTGTTAAAGAGACAGTTAAGGAAAAAGGGAAGCAGGTGACCACTCCGACATCTGAGATGAATGAAGATACAAAATGTAGTGTCTGTCAATGGTTTAAGTACATGTATCAATGTTAGAAGACAAGATTTTAGTTTGAGCATCCTCAAAGAGGATTGAGATGTCCCTATGAATTGTTCTTCAAAGTTTGCCACATCTCTGCAATCTTGACATACACTTCTGAAAAGGCTTTCGTGGAATTGTCCGACGTGTCCGTAAAAGTTACGGACCGAATTCTTTTTACAATTTCATCAAAATTTCCCTTCGCTCATCCCCAAACTAACAGACCATTTCATTATGTCATCAAATTTCATTCACGTCGTTCAAACAGAACGTTACTAATGGTAAGCCCAAAGCTTGTCCGAGTTTTGTCCGCGTAGCAAAGACTAATTAGATTCAGAGTGCGTTCCCTATATTGAAACTGAATCACGAAATACATGTAAATATAATAACGCGTCACCAGGCAGTAAGGGGGAAAATTGTAAATGCATTACGAAAATGGTTTACAGTGTGTGCACAGCTTCCACTCCCAGCGAAGACTGCACGGTTGACATATTTCTCGAAACAGATGTTATTTTGTTATTTAGTGAAAGGCATTGCCTAATCAGAAATACAGTGTATTGTTTAAAACACCTGAAAGTCTGGTAGTTTGATGAGGCTTGGGTCATCATAGACCAAAGGAAAGTCCATTCTGAATAGGTTGATTCTTTAGTAGACCAATTTTGTAATGTATGCACATCCCCACACTAACAGACCATTTCCATTATGTAATCAACTGTTATTCACGTCGTTCAAACAATACGCTACTAATGGTAACCCCAAAGCTTGTTCGAGGTTTGTCCGAGTAGCAACACCCAATAAATTCAGATTGCGTTCCATCCATTGAAACTGAATCACGAAACACCATACAAGGCAGTATAAAGAGGGAAAGTTGTGAATACATTAGGAAAACGGATTGTTGGCAAGGGCCAGGGTTGATGTTCATGTCACCAGACAAGAGCAGCAAGAGCAAGCTCAGGTGTTTATTTCAAGACTGCTTAAAACTTATGATTACAAAGATCTTCTCAATTCTGCCAGAAGAGTGGTAGAAGATATGGGACAAGCTCAACGGCATATCAGCATGAAGGTTCAAACCAGCTGCACAGAAGGTCACACATGACCAGTTTCCTTGATTGAAACATGCATGTCCGAAACGAGTCTTAAGGTGGGGGATAGCGGGAAAATTGAAATAAAATAAAATATCTCAGTTGCACGCAAATGCACGCAAACTCTGTTAATGAAAATAAACAGCTTAAGATATAAACTCTGTTAATGAAAATAAACAGCTTAAGATATAATTTTAAATCCCACATTTGCGGAAATCTGCGGAAAATGAAGAAGTTTGTTAATTGTGTAAGTAAGAATATTATCTTATATCTCCGTTTGTGCATCATTCAACAATTATTTAGAAGAAAACCGAGTACAGGATCTTTAGTGGTGGTGCCCGTAACATTCTTGAAAAGAAATATAGCTTCCAGAGACAGAACAGTGAATTAAAGATATTGCTTTCTAAGTTGACAGCAGCCGCGCATGGGACATCAAAGCATTGTAATGATTATTAAAGGATTTTGACATTCATTAGCACGCTTTAGTATCCATACAGATGTTTGAATATATTATGCTCGAGTTGTTTCTCCTTCCTAACACATCCCTGCTCTGAACCCGTACGGTCATGACTCTGTGTGTACCAAGGGTCTGTGTGTATTACTGACACTACGGACACGATCTTTTGTTATGCCGACAAAATTTCAAAGGGGCCCTTTGAAATGTCCGCATAACAAAAGACCATGCTCATCGTGTATGAACGATTTCGGGCACGATACATTCACAGCTTAGGGTCGCTAAAGCATTCATCGTGGAGGGATGCAAACATAAACATAAACACAATGTAGCGGCTAAATTCTCCCGGTTGAGCACCGACACTATTATGGCCGAGAGGTCTAATACGCCGGCAGTAAGCTCACACTCGTGCGCCTCGCACGGGTTCGAATCTCGTCTGACGCTAATAATATAGGTTCAAGGATTTTTGCGGTTTGGCACCGTGTGATTGGGATCAGCCTTGTTTCCTCCCCTAAATCGTCAGGGCCTCGGCTAGAGTTCCAGGAGTTTACGAAGAGACATGCTTTGGGCCGATCGTCATATCAGAAGGGCACTAATGGTAGTCGGTAAAAGGTCATTGATTTGGCCCATAAGTCACGACACCTGAACGCCTGGCAACCATTGCGTAATCTTTTTTTTTTTGTTTCTTTTTGTAATTTGTTTTGATTAATTGTTTTCCCTCTATCTCTATATATTAAGTAAGTAATAACATTTCCTCCCCCTTGTTTTTGTTTTTGTTTTTTCTTTTTGTTTCTGTCTTCCACTTTAATTTGTTTTCTATCCTTATCTCTAGTAACAATAAGCTTGGATGATGCGAATCAAAATTAAACAACAGCATATCACTAATTACAGGCCTAACCCGTTGACTAGAAAGTATACCATTAAAATATGGCTAGAGTTCGATATTCCGAAGTTTGGTTTATTCCGGAGGTTTGTTATTTCGAAGGTTCGTAATTCCGAAACCCGTAAATTGTCTATACCTCGATTCTCATTAGTCCGAAAAAGAAAAAGGGCTCATTAATCCGAGCATTTGTCGTGCAACGTTCGGAATAACGAACCTTTGGAGTAACGAGTGCTACCCTAAAATATAGGCCTTCGTTCAATAGAACATTTAGAAGTATAATGCACACTCACCCCCATGCTTTGCCGAGAGTTTAACAACACCAACCCAAAACAAATTCCAGTGATTGGAAGAAACTAGTAATTGGAACCCAGATAGCAAAATATCTGGGGCAGATATGGGAATCACGTGGGTCTACTGGGGCCCATATGTACTATGTTCAACCCAGATGGGGCCCATATAGTTTGTGCCACCTAGAACCCAGATAACAAATCCATAATTTATGGGGCCCCATATGTATGTACAGTCAAACCTGGCTATGCAGCCACCTGGATTCAGCGGCCACCTGCCTATAGCAGCCACCTTTGACTCCTCCGCAGAGAAATTCAGTGTTATAGACCCTTGATAGAGCGGCCACCTGGCTAACGTGGCCAGCGGCCACCCATTTTGAGTAATGTGGTCTTATTTCTGGGTCGATTGAGCCAAAAAAAATCCATATGGGGCCCATGTGGGCTTTTCCACCTTGAACTACCCACATGATAACTGAGATGCTTATGAATATTCATGCATGCATTAGGCCTATTGACTTGTGTCATATTTTTGTACATTTGAATAGACAACCGGTATATAATTAGATAGAAGGAATATTTAGGCATAAATTCCAATAACCGTTTTATTATAGATTAAATAAATACCACCTAATTGAATCCAGACAACAATAATTACGACAAAATGTTCATCTTTAATTGTAGTAACCAATACTTTTTGAAGTAAATTTCCGTAGTATATATATACATATATATGAAAGTGAGTATACTAAGGAATGCGATAGGATCGAGTAGGATAAGATCGAATAAGATAAGATAGGATGAGGTTAGGATAAGGATTATGTGTTTGCATTTTGCCTATCCAAGTATGATATGTCATCCCTCAATTTTTTTTACTTTACTTATATTTTTAATCTCTCTCAATGATCGTACTAGTTTTGAAAGTTACAAGGCGTACACCATGTCTGATGTGTATGCATATTTTATTCACGTCGTTCAAACAATATTATGTTATTAATAATAATCCGATGCTTGCCCGAGGTTTGTCCCAGTAGCAACAACAAATAAATTCGGAGTGCGTTCTACCCATTGAAACTGAATCACGAAGTAGAGTGAATATATTTACGCGTTACTCCACAGTTAGCAAACGGCTTATTGAATGGCGGATATAAGGTGAAGGAAATATAGGCCTAAGTATGGTTCAGACAGATTGATGACACTACGATGTGGTGGTTGATATGCAGGTACAGACCTCTGGCAGTGAGTCTGAAATGGTAGACTAGCTATCATTTGTTTGCACGTGCCTCCAAACATGAGATACAACGGGCGAATCAATCTCGCAGACACATATTTTGAGAAAGTCGATGCATGCATGCAGACTGCGCAGTTGGGGGCACGTGACCCCTTACCCTTTCATCCGACTATTGTCACGTGATCAATTGTGTAAGCTTCTTACGTGAGCCTGATATGAGTGGAAGAACCCGTATCAAATTTGTTTGTGAGTAAAGAATAAAACCAGCTTGAGCAAAACAATTATAGTATCGTCCCATAGCTTGATTCCCTCATTACCATTGGCATGGAATTGTCTAGTAAAGCCAGTAGAGTTTTAAAAGTCTGGTAAAGAAAGGGTGCTAAGCAAGAAGATGAACGGGAATGGCATTGTATCCAGAGCCTTTTATACATGTAGATGAGGGCTCTGAATGTATCCATCTCTCTCTTTATACATGCATAATGATATAAACAAACATGCATGGGAATGTAACCCCCCCCCCCCTTATCTCTCTCTCCCTCCCCCTCTCGCTATAGTATATCCATCTCCCTCTCTCCCTCACCCCCCCCCCCTCTCTCTCGCTACAGTATATCTCTCTCGCCCCTCCCCACCCCCCCCCCTTTCTCTCGCTACAGGGGTATATCCCCCCCCCCCCCCTCTCTCTCTCGATACAGGAGTATATCCCCCCCCCCCCTCTCTCTCTCTCGATACAGGAGTATATCCCCCCCCCCTCTCTCTCTCACTATAGGAGTGTAGTCTCTCTCCCCCTACCTCTCCCTCTCTCGCGGTAGGAGTATCCCTCCCCCCCCCCCCCTCTCGAGTATATTCCTCCCCCTCTCTCCTTCTCTCTCTCTCTCTCTCTCTCTCTCTCTCCCTCTCGCTATAGGAGTATATCCAGGAGTTACAGTTACAGTATATCCAAGCACACTCACAAAACACATATTACAAAGCTTGGAAAAGTACAAATCATCTTTTAATATACATTTACTACTCATAACATAAAAAGAGGGAACAACCCATTTCTGGCGAATTCTGATCAGACCATTATGTGGATGAAATGTATTACAAGTTCGTAAGGTTTTGTAGCTCTTTGTGACACGGGGCCCGAGAAAATTATTGAAAATAAAGAGACAGTTAAGGAAAAGGGGAAGCAGGTGACCACTCCAAAATCTCAGGTAAATAAAGAAACAAACTATAGTGTCTGTCAATGGTTTAAGTATACATGCATCAATGTTAGAAGACAAGATTTTAGTTTGAGCATCCTCAAAGAGAATTAAGATTTCCCTATGAATCGTTCTTCAAAGTTTGCCACATTTCTGCAATCTTGACATACACTTCTGAAAAGGCTTGCCTGGAATGATACTTCATATTTTGCAGTCTTTTTTTACTTATATCTCACTTTCTGTCTATCAATTTCTCTGTCTCTCAGTTTCTCTTTCACTCTCTCTCTCAATTTCTCTATCACTCTGTTTCAAAATTCTCCACCACTCTATCTCATTTTCCCTCTCCTCTCCCTCTCTCTCTCTCTCTCTCTCTCTCTCTCTCTCTCTCTCTCTCTATGTTTTTCCTTTTCTCTTTATCCCCGTCTGTTTGCCTCTTTGCAAATATCAGCCATGTTTTCCTGCATGTCTCTGTAGTCTCACATCTGTACCATATTCCTCCTCTGTCTGTCTTTCTCTTCCTGTCTCTCTCTCTCTCCTCCTCTCTCTCTCCCCCTCACTCCCCCCCCCTCTCTCTCCCCCCTCCCCCCTCTCTCTCCCTCTTTCTCTATCTCTCTCCCTCTTTCTCACTCCCCCCTATCTCTGTCTCTCTCTCTTTCCCTTTCTCATTTCCTTTCTCTCAAGTCTGTTTGAATATCAGTGGTTTCAATATGATTCTCTCTATTTCATTATACATGTTATAACAAAATGTACAATCAATTCCTTTTTAACTATACATATAGTTTTATTAAATACAAAACATTTCTGCATAAGACATACCGTTAATTGCAGCCCAGTTTATGTATTTTTATGTGGCAAATGGTATCCAAACATCAACATACCTTTCTGGTATATTCTGTATACATGGTATAGGCCTTTCAGAGATAATGAAACTGCTAATATAAGTTCTGAAATATCCATATGAGTTATGTAGAACATGTAGATTTTGAGGGAAAGTACACGACCAGCTAGGAAACCACATCAGAATAATTTAATCCTGAAAGACAGGCTATCCCTGTTGCAAACTGTTGTTTAAAAAAAAATAGAAAATTGAAGATTATGCTGTATTGGAACTTCCCTCCCAATAATAGAGCTGGAAACTGACTCCATACAAAACTATAGCGATCAGATTTTGGGCTGGCAAGTCAATAACACAGAAATAGAAAGACGTCTTTCTATTTCTGTGGTCAATAACCTATAGCCTAGAGATCGGTGAGCGCTATAGTCCGCTCCACGCTGCATGTTTTCAATACGAGCAATAAGCCAGTTCGTAATTACAATTTGCGCATGAGCACATGAAGGTCATAGTGACCAAACCAGCTTGTTGGTTTTTAAATCACTGAGATAAGCATCATCATTAATAAGTTATTTTAGAATATGCTTTTTATCCAATTTATAAAAGAACACCAAGGTGTTCAATCATGGGGTATTTGACAACAGGCCAAACGACAACAATTAGTTTACAATAAACAATGTAATAGAAGCTTTCCCAATTGTTCACAGACCGTAGCCTACTATTCTTGTCACCTGTTTTGAGATGGTTCCTTTATTAGAGGTTGAATATCGCAAATTGCTATGTCGGGTAAGCACATTACGTAACATCTCCTTTTGAAATGATATATTAATCAACTGCTTATCCTAATGAAAAAGGGAAAGGTCATAGTGACCAAACTTGCTCCAGAGCTAACTACGAACTGGTGTATTCTTCGCATTTTTCACGCTGAGAGGGATTATACGGTTATGAATGAAGACTATTATATGCTCTCTGCGGTTAAAAGGTAACAAGGATAGTTTTTCACTTTGCGTGCGAATGTTTGTGAAGCTATGACACTGAGATTCCATACATCTTATCGTTGGAGTAGGCCTATATACTGCTGACTCCTGCCGAGTTTCATGGCATTTGCTTATAGAACACCTCGTCTTTACTAAGTCATTGAACATGACAATACATGTATTACGATTCTTTCGTATGGCCCCGTTTACTCACTGTATGCCACTTGTGTATTTTTTTTTTTTTTTTTTTTTGTTGCAAGAACACACGTATCTCATAGAGCAACAGAATCTGGCCCACAAAAGGCTAATTATGAGAGTTGTGTGTGCAGATTGCACGATTGGTAGTTCCGCGCAGGTCAATCGGTTTTGGATGGGATTCAAAGGTCTTGTACGTGAAGTAAACACTCGGTCCACGCACCATTATCACAAGTACGCATCACGCACATATTGGTTCAAATATCAATTCGTGTTCCAAATTTCACGTTCAGGTACACGTGGTTCATACGTACATCGTACCGTGCAGTCAGTCTAGGCGTACGCGTGTTTTTTATACCACGATACATACATGATGGCGGAGAAGCAGAAACCTCGTTTGACGTATTTCGCAGGCCGCGGGTACGGGGAACCTATCCGTCTGTCTCTCAGTGCTGCTGGGATCGAGGTATGTGTAGACATGCACCTCTGTACTGTTGAAACGATGCATCGCAGTTTCAATGCAATGTCAGTGCCATGTAGGCTTTCAGTTTGGTTTGGGCAGCCAAATGGCAGGCACCGGAAAATACGCTTATTTTATTTTCAGCGAGGTAGTCGTGACCTTCACTTGACCTCTCGAACCGCGGAAAACGTCTCCTTTTCAAACTGCGATATCTCCATGAATAAACCATATTTACGTACACTTTCTTTTGTAACTGTATGTTGGAGGTCGAAATTTACCAAGTGTGAAAAAACATTTCATTAAAACAGGCAGAAAAATATTGCAAATTCGAGATAAATATGTGGTACGTTCTAATAAAAAAAAATGAAAATAAACTCTATATTTCAATGTCAATCGCTTTTGAGCCCCTTACATGTAGAGATCAAGCATCTGAAGCGGATCGAATTTATTGTACTTCATGGAGATACCATTATTTTTCAACTTCCCCCCATAGAAGGGTCAGAATCAAGCAAAACATCAACCATGTTCAAATCCAAAATGAGCGAGATATGACGAAGATGTGAACGATCCTAACCAGCCAATTATAGTCCACGATAATACCGAAATTCCACCGGCGATCACCCTATGTGTAGTAAACATATGTGTTCTCTAAGCTTTGCTTGATTCATCACAAATGCCATATGTTTAATTACTTTTTATGACTTCAGAGCCTATAAGCCCTATAGGCAATACGGCATCATATGGCAATAGTTCTTGAATGTTGGTATATGTAGTTTATAGGCCTAGCTAGATCTGGTTAATAATTGTAAATGGAGAGAAAGGTAAGCACCGGATCATGAGAGTAAGGGGGATCGAGGGGCGTGTAGAGGGGAACGTAAAACATACATCGAGAGAGAGAGGACGGGGTATGGTGAGAGGGAGAGAGAGAGTATGCGTGTGTGCATGTGTGTGTCAGAGAGAGAGAGAGAGAGAGAGAGAGCGTGAGATGAGGAATGTATAAACATATTCTTAAATAAATATCATATTTTGTATTATTTGTATGAAAAATAAATGAGATTGCGATGTCGCTGAAAATGTAACTGTAAACACAAAGATATTAACATTTTTCTTCGGCGTCTTCATGAATTTCTTTATATGTGTGTATATGCATGTGTGTGTGTGTGTGTGTGTTTGTGTGTTTGTGCGTGTGTCTCACTGTCTCTGTGTCTGTGTGTGTGTATGTGTGTGTTTATAGTGTGTATATGTGTGTGTCTGTGTGTATGTGTGTGTGTTTGTGTGTGTGTCTGTGTTTATGTGTGTGTGTTTGTGTGTGTGTGTGTGTGTGTGTGTGTGTGTGTGTGTGTGTTTGTGTGTGTGTGTGTGTAGAGAGAGAGAGAGAGAGAGAGAGAGGGTGTATGGAGGGGAGCCGGGGTTGATATGCTGATTTAATTCCTCATTTTTTACTTAAGAATAATTTGTTTATCATTTAGCATGTAATTTTGAATGATTTCATTGAATGTGTAAGTTTGTTTTCAATTTATTGATAATTATTGGACATGTAATTGAATGAAATAAGAATAAAAGATTACTGAAAAAAAAAGTATGATAGAAGGAAACATGGAGATAAAGATATTACAACATGCAAGATATTGAACAAATTAATTTAATACTTAATATTTCTGCAATGTTTATTTTGTAAGATCTATGTAGCTTACTGAAGGTCAAAAGCCGTGTTGTTTTTTGCAGTGTCATAGTCACTTCTAGCCTGAACTTCAGGCTGTTGGGCATTTTTAATCCAAACTACAATATTCAAGAAATGGGCCAGGCTGCATCATCAGACTACTTATTCTTCTTTCCCTTTCGATCCAGCTCGCCTAGAAAATCAAATTAAAAAGTGACTAGTCTTTTCCGTACAAGACCTTATTTTCCAGTTTGAATTTTTTGTTTAAATGTCCAAACACCTTGAAGCCAGACTAGGTCATTTCCGTTTGTTTGCCTCACCTGATGATAAAACGTTTTGATCACATTAATGCGCGACAAAAAACAACGTTATCATATTTTAATGACATCACTACCGGAAAAACCCTGATAAGCAAACAGTAGGCTAAGTATGTGTGTCATAAAAGATAAGGTCAAGTTACTTCAGAAAGATTAATTAGATATGTCTGTATGCCTGGTTGCAAGCGCGAATGACATAGTGTTTGAGTGTGCATCTGTTTTGTATGTGTATGTGTGTGTACGTGTGTGTGTGTGCGTGTGTGAGAGAGAGAGAGGGAGAGGGAGAGAGTCTATAATATGCGATTGGCGTATTAAACCCCATTTCTCCGAGATGTGACAGTGGAAAGAGAGAGTAAGAGAGAGAGAAAGAGTATATAATATGGGCGGTATAATGCAAGGGGCTTTTAAACACAATTTCTCCGTGGAATGCAGAGAGAGAGAGAGAAAGAAAAAGACAGTGCGTGTGTGCGTGTGCACAAAAAGAACTATAAGAGAGAAAGAGAAGATGGGGGAAGGGAAAAAGGAGGGAGTGATTAGAGAACAATGAAAGAACAAACGCAAGAAAATCAAAGATGAAGAGCTATGAAAATACAAATGCTGAATTTAGTAATCTCACGTACGAACCTCCAGAAGCAACTACCCAATCCCTTACCCCCTCTCCTCCCCCTTTTTTGTCTCGCCCCCACCGGAGGTGAAGGCGAGACTAAGGGATCCAAATGGCGTCCGTCCGTCGTCCGTCCGTCGTCCGTCGTCCGTCGTCCGTCACAAATGTTAAAGTTTACCTCAAGACTCTCTTATGATCCATAACTTCACATGGGTTGCTTGGATTACAACCTAACTTGGGTCATAGATGCACTGGGGGTACCTTCATGAAATGGTGGCGTTGGAGGTCACAGGATAAGGTCAAAGGTCATTTGAGGTCATACATTAAAGTTTACCTGCAAGACTCTCTTTTGACAAATAACTTCACATAGGTTGCTTGGATTACAACCTAACTTGGGACATAGATGCACTGGGGGTACCTTCGTGTTATGGTGCTGTTGGAGGTCACAGGATAAGGTCAAAGGTCATTTGAGGTCATACGTTAAAGTTTACCTGCAAGACTCTCTTTTGACAAATAACTTCACATGGGTTGCTTGAATTACAACCTAACTTGGTTCATAGATGCACTGGGGGTACCTTCATGTTATGGTACCGTTGGAGGTCACAGGATAAGGTCAAAGGTCATTTGAGGTCATACGTTAAAGTTTACCTGCAAGACTCTCTTTTGACAAATAACTTCACATGGGTTGCTTGGATTACAACCTAACTTGGGTAATAGATGCACTGGGGGTACCTTCATGTTATGGTGGCGTTGGAGGTCACAGGATAAGGTCAAAGGTCATTTGAGGTCATACGTTAAAGTTTACCTGCAAGACTCTCTTTTGACAAATTACTTCACATAGGTTGCTTGGATTACAACCTAACTTGGGTCATAGATGCACTGGGGGTACCTTCATGTTATGGTACCGTTGGAGGTCACAGGATGAGGTCAAAGGTCATTTGAGGTCATACATTAAAGTTTACTTGCAAGACTCTCTTATCACACATAACTCATCACATGTTGCTACAATGGCAATCAAACTTGGATGATGGATGCACTGGGGGCACCTGCATGTTATTGTGCTGTAAGAGGTCACGTGATAAGGTCAAAGGTCATTTGAGGTCATACATTAAAGTTTACTTGCAAGACTCTTGGTGAAGGCTTCCTAACTTGTGCACAGAATTGTGTGAGCATGTGTGAGCATTACTGATGTAGATTTAGGCAAACATTACTCATGCACATTTATGCAAATTTATTCAAAGTCACTATTTTGCACCTGATTTTGATGTTGTCTGTTTAAAGTTGCTTATTTGTTTGTTTCAGTTTTCTTTTGCGTAGCAACAGAGATCGCGATATTTCTGGTTATTTTCGCAAGTGGGCGAGACACAATATTGCTAATGCCTTGTTTTTAATGTCTTGCGCAACTTTCGAGCCCAAAATTGCGACGACCAGGTATAAGCTACCATCGCGCCGTCGAATCATCTTCGCCAGACGATGTCATCCCACATTCGGCTCATATTTATGATTTTGTGTTTAACGCATTGGAAAGTGTCTTCTTTCGTTTAATTCACAAAAAGTCAATTATTTGTGTCATCTTAATCATTTCAATTCATTGATTTTGGTCTTTTTTATAGCTCAATAATGGTGCGTTGTCAGTTCCAATTAAAAAAAAACTGTTCAAAAAATACATTAGGAATCTACAAAACAAGGGGGAAAATATGCTTCTGTAATTTTAAAAAATCTTACCAACTTATCAATCAAATCTTAAAGAAGCTGCAGGCCTGAAATTGATACTTTCTGTCCATCACATCGGTGAATAAAAGTGGGAAATGAGAAATATAGGGCATAAACTTCCATAATGAATTCCTAAGAAGTAGATCTCAATTAAAAAAAAAAAAAGTGTGCTTATGCGACTTGAGATATACGTCACAAGTGACGTATGTGCCCAATGTTGTGGCCGTCGCGAGTTCCGTTGCCATGGTTGCCGAGATCATAGAAGTCAGCTCCTTGGTAATAGGCAAACTCCAAATAACCCGGCCTGATTATAAGAACTACAATATAACCGCCCACACGGAGGTGGTGTGTTGCTTGCAAAAATTTCCACTGTCAAAAAAAGGCCTTTTACACATTGTCTCGCCTCTTGCGGACGGATATATCACCTTTGCATTCATACATGATATTGTTATGGCAAAGGATGTGCAGGTTTTGCCGCCGCGGGATATCCCAGGCGGCAAACTCCAAGCCATGTTGCGGACATATAAATCACCTTTGTATTAGGCCAAGAAAGTTCCAAGTTTAACCGTCGCGGGAAATCCTACGCAGCAATTACAAGCCTCATGCGGACGGATATAGGCCTATACATGTACATGTATACACCTTTGCATTCATACATGACATTGTTAAGGTGAGGGATGTTCAGGTTTTGCCGCAGCGAGAAATCTCTCGCGGCAAACTAGAAGCCTCAAGCGGTAAACCGCTTCGGTGTAAACAAAGTACCTTTATACGCTCTACGGAAATAATCACAAACCGGCCTTTATATCGAAAGCTCTCAGAGCTATGCCACATACGAATCTTAAAGGGATAGTTCACCCTGAAGATAAGTTGGTTTCAATAAAAGCAGAAACATGAAAGAAACATATAAGTGACGGTTTGACGAAAATCCGTCATAGGATAAGAAAGTTATGATCTTTTGAAATTTCAGGTTTGTAACGTCATTTGCGAAGTGCTCTGCCAGATGTCGTGCGCAATATTATTACATTTTTGTTCTCTTTCTGTTTTTGACGACGGAAATATTTTTGATCACAGAGGGATGCGTGTAAAAGTATAGTTATTATGATATATCAAATGCACGGGTAAAAGAATACATATCTCCTTGAGAAAATGCACAGTAAAAAAAAAGCTACATAACATATGGGAGAGCACCTCGCACGTGACGCCACAAAGTCAACATTTTAAAAGATCGTAACTTTCGTCAAGCCTTCATCAATGTGTTTTTTTCATGTTTCTGCTTTCATTAAAACCAACTAATCTTCAGGGTGAATTATCCCTTGAGGGTTTAGCGTGTCCTTTTAGAAGAACACCGAGCAATGGGCGTACAATATGCGACCTTTGAACTTGAAATATGTATACGTTTTTTTCTTTTCAGATTGAAGATATACATATGCAAAGGAGGGAAGAGTTTCTGCAATTGATCAAAGGTAGGTCATGGTGTGTCGGGTGTACATGTGTGTATGTAGGCCTTTATATGAGTTGTGATGTGACTCAGATGAGAGGGGTGAGTGTGCGAGTGTATATGTGCGTGTGTGTGTGTGTGTGTGTGTGTCTGTGTGTCTGTGTGTATGTATATGTGTTTGTGTGTGTGTATGTGCGTGTGTGTGTGTGTTTGTTTGTGTGTGTGTGCGTGTGTGTGTGTGTGTGTGCTTTTGCGTACGATAAGAACAATGATTTGCACAATAAACAATACGAACATTATAGGTGCTTTATAGTATGTATTCCTCCCATGATGGACGGAGATGGGGGTGGGGGAGGGATGGGGGTGCATGGGGGGGGGGGGGTGCTCTTGTGCTGTCGCCTAGAATGAATGAATAAATGAATTTACTACCAACAACAATACAACTTTACAAATCACCACAACGATCACGATACATCGTTTGATGATATGAGCGCGCAATATAGCACAGTGTGCTAGCTGAGGCTTGCCCCTGGTTGAGTAATACTAAGTATATAGACGGTTCCTAGATTAAAATTAAATCTAGCTTTGATGATTATTATGGTAAATCAATATGACATCTTTCTATCTTATATGATAGTGTATTAAAATTGATGAATAAAAAAATAAATCTAATACATCTTATTACATCAGGAGTTGAATGAAAAAGAAACTAATAATATGAACTCAATTCTGCAGCTAATGATCTTTTCAGTCTTTAATTATTATGTCACATATAGTACATAATGTACACTAGTTACACAGATAATTTACAACCATGTTTAGATATGTCTTTCCAACTCATTGTTTATATGTGTCTATGGTATTGCTATATATGTATGGCAGTGTCATGTTTTTGTGCTGGTGGAAAGCAAAATTCCATAATCCTGGACTGAATAAGATATCTTGTATCTTGTTCGTTTATAATATAGGGCTATAATATGTAGTATAACATATAATATTATGTATAATATAATATAGTATAATATAATGTGATATAATATATAATATATATTCCATTTGGTATTTGATTGCTATGTTGTAGATGGGAAGCTGATGTTTCAGCAGGTTCCCCTTCTTGAAATTGATGGGAAGAACCTGATTGGAGCCATGGCAGCTCTTCGCTACGTCTGTAGGAAGGGAAATCAACTCGGCAGAATGGAAGATGAAGCACAGTGAGTATAACCCGCTCTGTACCAAGCACTCACATCATCATATCAAAAACAACTCAGATTATTGCGTATGGGACTGAGTGGGTTAAACGGGTGTCAATTTTCCCACTGCTTTCGTGTTGTAATGGTTTGGTCACATCTGACCGGATTCCGAAAAAGTACATGTATGCAAAACTTCATGCAGCAGAATTGTCCATCCCTCCGTCCATGTCCGCATACGTTTCTTTTCCGTTCGTCATACGTTTACGCAATTCAATTTAGATGTGCGGGCCTCATCCTGTGATAATTCATCACCCTCACTCCTTCTCTTTCTTTGTCTTTTTGCTTTTTCTTCTTTTTTTTTGGATTTCTTCTTCTTTTCATTCAAATTATTTTCAACCAACTTCTCTTTTCATTTCTCATTCTCTCTCTTTACGTTTCTATTTTTTTTGTTCTTCCTGTTTTGCTGATTGTTCTTCTTCTTCACTTTGTTCCTCTTGTTTTTGTTCTCGTTTTCCTTTGATATTTATGTCTCATCTTCTTATTCCTGCATTTTTTTAACGTATTGATGTATTAATACTGCTCAATTGGATTTATGGCAGCAGTTGATTAAGAAAAAAAAAGTTAAGAGAAAATGTACATCTGGCCTTTTACAGAGTAAACGAGTTACTGATAAGATACTATTAGAATTGACATGCTGTGTATGGGAGCTAAGGACATGATAGCAGCTGGTCTCATCAATGCCTCATTCACACATGTCCTTATTCTCGTTCCCTGTCTAGGATTGACATGCTGTGTATGGGAGCTAAGGACATGATAACAGCTGGTCTCATCATTGCCCCATTCACACATGTCCTTATTCTCGTTCCCTGTCTAGGATTGACATGCTGTGTATTGTAGCTATATATAAGGACATGATAACAGCTGGTTTCATCAATGCCCCATTCACACATGTCCTTATTCTTGTTCCCTGTCTAGGATTGACATGCTGTGTATGGGAGCTAAGGACATGATAACAGCTGGTCTCATCAATGCCCCATTCACACATGTCCTTATTCTCGTTCCCTGTCTAGGATTGACATGCTGTGTATGGGAGCTAAGGACATGATAACAGCTGGTCTCATCAATACCCCATTCACACACGTCATTATTCTCGTTCCCTGTCTAGGATTGACATGCTGTGCATGGGAGCTAAGGACATGATAAAAGCTGGTCTCATCAATGCCCCATTCACACATGTCTTTATTCTCGTTCCCTGACTAGGATTGACATGCTGTGTATGGGAGCTAAGGAACAGCTGGTCTCATCAATGCCCCATTCACACATGTCTTTATTCTTGTTCCCTGTCTAGGATTGACATGCTGTGTATGGGAGCTAAGGAACAGCTGGTCTCATCAGTGCCCCATTCACACATGTCTTTATTCTTGTTCCCTGTCTAGGATTGACATGCTGTGTATGGGAGCTAAGGACATGATAACAGCTGGTCTCATCAATACCCCATTCACACATGTCCTTATTCTCGTTCCCTGTCTAGGATTGACATGCTGTGTATGGGAGCTAAGGACATGATGGCAGCTGGTCTCATCAATGCCCCATTCACACACGTCCTTATTCTCGTTCCCTGTCTAGGATTGACATGCTGTGCATGGGAGCTAAGGACATGATGGCAGCTGGTCTCATCGATGCCCCTTTCACACATGTGCAGGAATCTCCAGCCAAGGGCAAGGAACTCCTCGCCAAAGGGGTCAAGATGGCCAAACAAAGATACTTGCCCGTCTTCGAAAAGGTGTGTGTCGCATCATTTACAAAAAACTTAAACAAATGAAGAGTTTATTTCCAAAAGGAAATGATTCCACTTTGAAAAGTTAAGATAAAAAAAAAGAAATCTTAATCTGACTTTGGACAGGTGCCAATGGGAACTGAACTTATGATGTGACATGAATTGGTCTTGCTCATATCAGTCCTGTTTGTTCTCTCACTCTGTCTCTCTCTCCCTCTCTCTCTCTCTCTCTCTCTCTCTCTCTCTCTCTCTATATATATATATATATATCTTCCCCTCTCTCTTCCTCTCTCTCCCTCTCTCTCTTCCTCTTTCCCCCCACCTCTCTGTTGTATAAGTCTTGTATTGCTCTCTCTCTCTCTCTCTCTCTCTCTCTCTCTCTCTTTTCCTCCCTCTCTTCCTCTCGCTCCCTTCCTCTCTCTCTCTCTCCCCCTCTCTCTTCCTCTCTCTCTCTCTTAATATTTCTGTCTCTCTAACTTTATATGAATGTATATGCCTGACATGAATCGTCTCCCTCTCCAGGCCTCTCCCTCCTCTCCCCAGATCCTGGCCACTAGCTCGTCTGGGTTCCTGGTTGCAGCGACATATCTTTATCATGTTTATATCTCCCTCTATCTCTCTCCCCCTGTCTCTCTCTCCTCTCTAGCTCTCTCTCACTCTCACTCTCGCTCTTTCTCTCTCTCTCTCTCTCTCTCTCTCTCTCTCCCTCTGGCCTCCTCTCTCTCTCCCTCTCTCGATCTGTCTCTCTCTCTCTCTCTCTCTCTCTCTCCTCCTCTCTCTCCTGCTATTTCTTTCTCTCACACATTTTTTTTTATATGAATGTTTATTCCTGACATGTCTCCCCCTCCCTCCTCTCCCCT
Source organism: Arbacia lixula (assembly GCA_963669155.1). Lineage (NCBI taxonomy): Eukaryota > Metazoa > Echinodermata > Echinoidea > Arbacioida > Arbaciidae > Arbacia > Arbacia lixula. The sequence continues at coordinate 14,669,440 of OZ022592.1, read as the reverse complement.
TCCCCAGACCCTGACAGCGAGCTGCTCTGGGTTCCTGGTCGGGGACTCCATGACTATGGCTGACATCCTGGTCTTCGACGCACTCTGCTATCTCCACGAAGACCCCGCCCTCAAATCAGAACTCGACAGCTTCCCGAAATGCAGGGTAAGTGTATGTATAATCTTCAATATCAACGGGGAGTACGGACTTTGCAAAAGGCTTAATGGCATATACGTACATAGCCTATCCCTTACACGCGTTATGTGCTCGTCAAATTGGTAGCATAACAGATCGAACTCCACAAAGTTAACCGAAGCTACACGAAGGTTCGGTAGGATGGCTATATACGTAGTTATACCATACCTAAATATTTACGTTGTGTGACAATTGGAATTACCACACGACCTAATTATTTAGGTCATGTGGCAATTCCAATTGCTACACAACGTAATTCCGTGTTTTTGACGGTCTCCTGCTTCCATATGTGTTCACGTACATGCGCCAAAGATTGCTGCTGATACAGCACATGCGCTACCTTGCAACAGTCAAAATACATTTTACCTATCTTAAATTGAGGATGGGGCTGGCCGCCGCCCAACGTAGCACCCTCTTTGAACGATACAGAGCCATAAGAAGTCAGTTTTGGCCCTTTAACAGCAAGTATGATGTCCATGTAACCTTGGCATACAATTCCTGAATCCCCAATTGTTTCTTCTTATGTCGTGTACAACAATTGATAGAGCCAGCCAGTGGTCTATAACAATCACACGTGTTTTGTTTTCTCTCTTGCAGATTTACTATGATTTCATATTGAAATTAACCTTTGTCATATTTTTAGCGGACCTTATCATGTATATAAAACATTCTAAATGTCAAGGCAAACTATCTCAATAACAGAATGTTTTCTCGCAAGTTGTTAATTTGTAACATGAATATTGCCTGGGAAAATTTGGTTAGGATGAGACATCGTTGTTCTCGCCTGATATGTCATGCAAAAATGATGCAAACCCTTGGACTTACCTAATTTTCATAACTTCATTCGACTGTCTCTCTCTCCATCTCTCGATCTCCACTTCTCATCTCTCTCTGTCTCTCTGTCTCCCTAGCTCTCCCTTTGTCCCTCTCTCTCTCTCCTTCTCTCTCTCTCTCTCTCTCTCTAGCTCTCTCTCTCTCTCTCTCCCTCTCCCACACTCTCTATATCTCTCTCTCCCACTCTTCTCACTCTATCTCTCTCCATCTTTGCCTCTCTCTCTGTCTGTTTCTATTTCTCTCTCTCTCTGTTTTTGTTTCTCTCTCTCCTTCTCTCTCTGTCTCTCTCTACCTCACCCTCTCCCTGTCTTTCTCTCTCTCTGTTTGTTTTTGTTTCTCTGTCTGTATGTCTCATGATGTCCTTCTCTCTCTCTCTCTCTCCCTCTCGCTCTCTCTCTCTTTCTCCTCCTCCTCCTCCTCCTCCTCCTCCTCCTCCTCCTCCTCCTCCTCCTTCTCTTCCTCCTCCTCCCCCTCCCTCTAACTACAGGCTTTCATTGATCTCTTCAGTGGGCTACCGGGCATCAAAGAGTACCTCTCCAGTGACCGTCGCACCCCACTGACCGGTCCGGTGCATGCCATAGAGGTCTGCGAGATCTTGGGCTTTCCCTACAACAAAAACTAGTCAATAGCCGTCATTTTGTCTACTTTCAATTTGTCTCAAACACCTATCTGCCTAGAAGCAAAGTCGTCCTTAGAAGACTACAGGCCAATTCATAGTTCAAATAATAGATACACGTAATTTTGCTGAGACAAAAGATGAGATGATATTGTTTTGGTGTTACTCTCTGTAATAATATGATCGATTGATTGATTGATCCATCTGTTCGAAAGATAAACAGAGAAAATGAAGAAAGATTAATGCAGGAACTTGAACCTGCATGTACTGCTTGCTTGCCGTGATACTACCCATCAGGCTACTACTCGGTTCAGTTCATTTTATTTTAGCACGGTGACCCATTTCATCCAAAGGCTGTTTTTCAGGGCCGGGGGCCGTGCATGATAAAAGCATGACACATCATACATTTGAACCTAATACATTATCAAAGGAACATATTAAAATATACAAACAAAACAAACAAACAAAAACAAACATAAAAAAGAAAATGTTTTACATTCTTAATCATTTCAAGAAAGAAAGAAAATAAATCGGTTTGCTCCTTTTGTTCTATTATTAATACTGAGATTTAATCATATAAGAACTATACGCTATGTGAAAGTCAGTTACTTAAAAATGCAAGAAATTTATTAAGGGCAGTCTTAAATTTGTTAAAATTTGGCAAGATTGTTATTTGATTAGGAAATTCATTCCACATTTTGGCTCACCTAATAGGTTTGTGATAATGACAAGATATAGGACCAGTACCAAAGGCTTCTATTCTATTGCTTATTTGTATTATATTATTTCATTCATGAGTAGGACAAGAGTTCATTCAAAGAATTGAATAATTTGCAGAGAGACAATATATGGGTTATCATTGTATGATAACAAAAAAAACCTTTCAAGCTACATCAAACAAAACAAAAATGGTCAGGTTTTTATCAAAATAGGATCACATGAATTGGAACTCCAACTTTAGACCGCATATTGTGGGATGGGAGTAACACATGTGGATGCTATGTGCAGACAGTAAAAATCAGATATTTGTTTCCTTTAGCATCAGGATTTGCATGCAAAAAGGTTTTTATCCAGTGAAACGTGCATGTAAAGACCATTCAAGGGACACAAGAAAAGTGGTATCTATTAGTGCGTTATTCTGCCCTACTCTGACAAAAGGAAGCAAGTGACAAATCACTCAAATCTGGGTTATTGATATTCTTAGATTGTACCCAGCATTCCCTACATACATCCAAAATCTGGACAAGAAATATTCCTCTTGCTGCGAGATTTTCAATCTAACATGATGTGGTTTGCACTGATGCCAATGCAAGTGATAGACACATTTTGCTCATACAAGAAAAATCTCTTTTGTTAGTTGCTTCCTTTTGTCGGAGTAGGGCAGTCTAGCAGGTGTCAATGAAGTCCAATTATCATTATATTTGATGTGAAAAGCGGGCCAAAATGAGGGATACGAGTATCTGTGTGATAATATGGGGCATGTATCACTTCATCATGTTAATCAATCTCTGTACATCATGTAAGGTTTGTTATACAACCGTTTTCAGTGCCAAATTTGGGCTTGTATTATATTGTCGCTTTTTTTTTCTGAAATAATATGGTGCAAGCACTTTTTATTTGTTTGTGTGTTTTTAGCTGAAATAGCTGAAAATTGGTTTAGCTGAAATAGCAAAAAGCGATATCTGCACTTGTTTGAATAAAATAATTTGGTTTTGATTATTATTTTAGAGTGTATAAGTTGCTTCAATTGGTACAGTGTGGCAACATATATGAGTCATGGGTGTAAGTGTGAATGTATGTGGGTCTTGTATGCCTGTGATGCTCTTTCTCTCTCTCTCACTCCCTCTCTCTCTCTCTCTCCCTCCCCCCTCTCTCTCTCTCTCTCTCTCCCTCCCTCTCTCTCCCTACCTCTCTCTTTCTCTCTCTCTCTCTTTCTCTCTCCCTCCCTCCCTCCTCTCTCTCTCTCTCTCTCTCTCTCTCTCTCTCCCTCCCTCCCTCCCTCTCTCTTTCTCTCTCCCCCTTTCTCTCTCTTTCTCTCTCTCTCTCTCTCTCTCTCTCTCTCTCTCTCTCTCTCTCCCTCCCTCCCTCCCCCCTCTCTCTCTTCCTCTCTCTCTCTCTCTTTCTTTCTCTCTGTCTCTCTCTTTCCCTTTCTCATTTTCTCTGTCTCAAGTATGTTTGAATATCAGTGGTTTCAATATGATCCTCTCTATTTCAATATGCATGTAATCAATTCCTTTTAACCTCATACACTTTGTATGTAGTTTAATTAGATACGAAACATGATTATTACAGAAGTGCAGCCAAGTGCACATACAGTTTATCTTAAAATGCAAATTGCATCCAAACATCAACATGCCTTTCTTGTATACTCTGTAGACCTTTCAGAAATAATGAAAACGCTAATGTCAGTTCTGAAATCTCCAAGAGTTATGGAGAACATACAGATTTTGAGGCAAAGTAAATTAACCCCAAAAGTCAGGAAACCACATCTGTTCAGAATAAACCTTAAAGACAGAGTGTCCCTATGGCAACTCCAAAAAGTAAAATTTAAGTAAAAAACCTGGAAAATGGAAGATTATACTGTATTTGAACTTCCCTCCCAATAGAGCTGGAAACTGACTTCAAACAAAATAATAGCAATCAGATTTTGAAAAGGTTTTGGGCTTGATTTTCAGCGGTTGCGTGTCAGTCGCGAACTCCCTGCAGGGGAGGTCAAAACGACCCCCCCCCCCCCCCCCCCTCCTCCACCCGCAGTCAGAATAGGGTTGAAATACACCCTCATTAACTCTGTATGTGCTACTGTAGAATTTTGACACCAAAATTACACGGAAATCCCACAGAGCAACAATAGCCTGCCATACAATGGGTTAACACACCAACAGGATCTAGAGGACGCTCTTCCTCTGTGTTGATAGGAAGCAACTTTACATGCGGATGGTGCGAGCCTTTAAAGGGCATATACTGTACTGGGAAGACAAAAGGCCTTCAAAAAGGTGATCGTGAGCAATCTTCTTGCTCATGGTCTTAAATTCATGTATTGTCCATTTTTTATAACTTGCTGAAAGTTATTTGTCCTCAAATAATCTACATTTGGATTAAATAGTGATTAACTCACAAAACCTCAAAATGTTCGTCCCGAACATTTTGTGATTGAATCTTTAATCATTAATTACTCCAAATGTGGATCATTTGAGGGCAAATAACTTTCAGCAAGTTTTTAAAATGGACAATACATGAATTTAAGACCATTGGCAAGAAGATATCTCACGATTACCTTTTGATGGCTTTTTGTCTTCCCAGTACAGTATATGCCCTTTAAAGGGATAGTCCACCCTGAAGTCAAGTTTCAATAAATTTATGCTTCAATAAAGCAGAAACGTGAAAGAAACATTAGGGAAGATTTGATGAGAATTTGTCAAAGGATAAGAATGTTATAATCTTCCTGAAATTTGATTTTGTGAAGTTATATGCAAGGTGTCCTCCAAAATATTGTGTACAATTTTTGTTGAAAATGTCAATTTTCTCAAAAGGACATGCATCATTTCACGGGTGCATGACTGTATCATTAGAAACGTGTATTACAATACAATTCATTTACACATATACCTCTATGAGAAAAATTGTTCCTTCATCACAAACAGAAAAAAGACCAATTTATGGAATCATACAGCACACAACATATGGGAGAGCACCTCGCATGTGACGTCACAAAATTGAAGATTTCAAAAGATCATAACTTTTTTATCCTTTGAAGGATTTTCATCAAACCTTCATCCGCATGTTTTTTTCATATCCCTGCTTTTATTGAAACCAACGCAACTTCAGGGTGGACTATCCCTTTGATAAGCCTTCCATGACTTTTTGCCAGTCCAAATATCATTCCCCATTCACGGACTAGTCAGTGGTTGCTATGATGTTGCAGATTTTGAGGATAACGCTTCGTGCTCCAAGATAGCACATAGAAGGACTGATGACTTGAGGGCAGTTCCGTGGATCTGTAAAAATGCACAAGGTTGCAAACGTAGAAACAAGATCAATACAATTATTAGCACAAACTGGACCTTTAAGTTGTACCTCTCATTAATGCAATGCTTTTACTTAAAGGGATAGTTCACCCTTCAATTATTTTAGTTTCAATAAAAGGAGACACGTGAAAGAAACATATCAGTAAAGGTTTGACGAAAACAATTCAAAGGAAAAGAAAGTATTTGATTTTAAAGTTTTGATTTTGTGACGTCATTTGTGGTGTGCTATCCCATAGCTAGCATAGAACTGCGACGCACAATCAAGCATCGCGATAACATGTGCAAGTACAGTTTGTTTTTCCCCCTTTTGTATGTGCACATATTATAGAGAAGTGCATGCATTCTAAAGCACAAACTTTGGGTGTCATTCACAACGTCAACAACCCGCGAAAAAGTCTTCATTCACGAAAATATCTGTACGCGAACATATAGGCTTGTACAGTAAATGAATGTCAATTTTTGTGTTTTGCAAAGTTCTGCTCACCGTGTGTGCAAACCTGCGCTGTCTGCTCTGAGCTGCCGTCTGACGTGGGTCGCCAGGGTAACGGATTTTGAGTCGCCGACTGATGAAGTCAGAGCATGAGCACACGTTTGCGACCTGTGCGGGGACGAACAGGAAGAATGTCACATGCATACGCACACACGCACATAAGGCACTCATGATTCTATCAGAACCAAGCCATCAAAAGATTTTCGTGACTGGACAGGGAATGACAGGATAAATTCATGGAATTAGGCATAAACTGCAGCAAAAGTACATTGGCTGGATTAATGATCTTGGCAGCTCTTTAACCTTAATCAGGAGGGGGGGCGGGGCGGGACTAATGGCCCCCTCCCCCCCACCCCCTCAACATTTCGCACAATCACTCTAAAACCTAAACAGATATATCGCTGCGAGATTTAATGCCTTTTTCTTTAGTCTTATGCAACTTTTGAGACCAAAGTCGCAACGATCGGGTATACTATCGCTATGTCGCAACATCTTCGCCAGACGATGTCATACCAAATTCGGCTCATTTTTGTGATTTTGTAAGCGAACCCAAAGGAACCTGTCTTCTTTCATATAATTCACAAAAAATAATTATTTTAACTTTTATTTAACTGATTTTGGTCTATTCATAACTCAATAATAGTGTGTTACAATTTGGATCTACAAAATTGTGTGTATCAGATAATTTACTCAGAACACAAAAATGGCTATCGTGCATCGCACACGTCAACCCACACCTTCTTTTCTGCCAGAAGCATCATGCATTATTAATGATACTGTGATGGCAGTTGTGAGTGAATTGACAAATGTAATACATAATGCTCATTGATGTGTTCTGAATCACTTATCTGATACACACACATTTTTAGGACCAAATTTGTCCAAAAGTGAAAATCTCATTAAATATTCCAAGGGTTGTTACAGAGAATATTAATTGCAATGTCACGAAACCTGCTTCAAAAAACATTTGTCATCCCTTGACTTTATGATGTGGCAATTTCAGCTGATTTGAGTTGTATTTCATTCCTTATCATTTTTCAAAACCAACATTTTTTTTAAAGGGCATATACTGTACTGGGAGGACAAAAAAGCCTTCAAATGGTGATCGTGAGCAATCTTCTTGCCAATGGTCTTAACTTCATGTATTGTCTATTTTAGAAGCTTGATGAAAGTTATTTGCCCTCAAATGATCCACATTTGGAGTAATTCGTGATTGAATCACAAATCCTCAAATTGTTCGGCCCGAACATTTGGAGGATCTGTGATTTAATCACTAATCTCTCCATGTGTGGATCATTTGAGGGCAAATAACATTCAGCAAGGCTCTAAAATGGACAGTACATGAATTTAAGACCATTGGCAAGAAGATTGCTCACGATCACCATTTGAAGGCTTTTTGTCTTCCCAGTGCAGTATATGCCCTTTAACACCTAGTATAAACTACGACGGTGCTACCTCTGTAAAGCTGCCCTCGCTTGGTAGCCAGACTTCGAGCGACAGCTGCCGGGTCATACAAGGGAGCAGTCTACGGCTGGATACCTCAACGAGTCTGAGGGAGGGAGGGAAGGATGAAAGAGAGAGGGGGAGGTCGGAAAGAAATGAAAAAGATAAGAGGAAACAAATGAAAAGAGGGAGTGAAGGAGAAAGAGAAAAGGACGGGGGGGGGGGGGTAGATAAGTTAATATATCCCTTTTATTTCTTTTATCAATTACGAAAACACTAATAATTTTTCACAGAAATCATTTCGTTTTTGCAGTCCTAGTGCACTATTTAGATCGATCGTAGGTGACAATTTTTCGAGAATTAAACGTGCATAAACATAGATCTATCCATACATAACGCACTAGCAGCGCACATCCGCAGTCTACCAAGTTGAATGACATGAGTGTCGTCAACCGTTGTGATAAATATGGCGATGCCTGTGACGTCAACCAACAGCGCCATCTTGAGTTCCGGGTCGATCCAGTTTTACAATATGGGCAATAGTTAGCTTCAGCGACAAACACTTCATTTGGATGAATCTTGCACGAGATGAACAACACTGATACCTGAATGGTATGGCGTAGGTAGAGATGATTTCTCGTAGAATGTTGAGGTACTGAGTCATCAGAGCATTGGTGGACTTTTCCGTTCCCTCACAAACACCAAAGAATTCAACCTGTAAAAAGCATGAAATAAACATAAACGTACATCATTTCAAACCATCCAGAATTACATTTTTATCAACAGGGTTCCCAACATTTCAAGAAAACAAAATTCCCTGATTTTTCCCAGATAAAGTCTCGATATTCCATGATGAGTATTTCAAGTTTCACATGTTTTTTTTCCATTGTTGCAGTGAATTACTTGCAGTATAAAACACTGTAATGTAAAACTAGACTGGTACGCAGGCATGGAATCAAAGGTCCCTGACTTTTCCCTGATGGGCTGGGAACCGTGATCACTCTTCATCATGATTGTAGTTATGGTTTCTTTCATTATTATTACTATAAGTGTTATTTTCAATAGCAGCCATGTGTTTGTGACACAGTGACTTGCAAAAGATAGCAACTCAACAATAAGCCATTTCGAAATTGCAATTGCGCATGAGCAGATTATTGCTTTTAGTAAATGACCTCAGGTCGTTTTCCAAACTCCCAGAGTAAAATGGGAATTCATTAGAAAGTCGACCACATTTCAATATATTATCATGCAAATAAGCCAACAGCTATTCAGCTCTGAGAAGGTAGTGAAAGAACATTCCACCATGTGCATCTGCTTCTATTGTTGTTCCGGAAACACTGTAAAATGTCTTTACATCCATCATCCAACACAACTTCATGAAAAACAATCCCAGTGAGCAGTCTAGTAGTATTTATTCAGTGCATTGTTCGACCATGGTGTAATTATGAAATGGTCCATTGATTGCAACTGACTCTTTGTGATATGTGCCCTGGCGTGTGACTAGTTTGTCTTTTAATGGATAATTGTATAAATGTTTTATGAAACAGGGCCCTGATGACAATGACGAAAACTTACTCTAGAATCCTGAAACTGCTTGTGAAGACCTAGAAACTCTGATGATTCTGTGGAGAACACACACAAAAAATGGGTGATAGAACAATAGACCTGAAAAGACTACTGACAAAAACATACACTCTCGGGGGGATTTTCACAAACAATGACAATTCTAACCTCATTTCTGAATCGCAATAAATTGAAAGAAAATACATTTATGAATATGTAGTAGGAAGAAAGAAACACAATGTTGCAAGTTCTAAAAATAAGTAAACAGTTGTATTTTCAAAGCCCTTCTGAAAGCACAAAGTGATGAAGACTGTCTGATGAAGACTGTCTAATTGTAATGCGTAAACCATTGCAGTGTTTTGAAGCAAATAGAGCAAACGCTCTACACAGTATTAAAGACCCTTTTGCCGGTCAAAAAAAGAAAACTTTGTCAAATATACAGAAATGGAAGAATATACTGTTATTGAAACTTCCCTCCCAATAATAGAGCTGGAAACTGGAATCTTGCTTTTCCATTTATTTATCTTGTTTTTTTATTTATTTTATCTTGCTATTCCATTTATTGAGTTGTTATATGATTGATATTTAATGTTATACGAAGGATATTTAATTACCTCTTAATGTTATACAGTTATATTTCATACTTGTCTCCATTTAAAATTATTATGTTGTACTTGTTTATTTATTTTCTGTTTACATTGTAAAGCGCTTAGAAACTGCATTGTATTAAGCGCTATATAAAAGCTCCATATTATCATTATTATTATAACTGACTTTAAGCGAAATTATAGCAATCAGTAGATTTTTGGGAGATTTTGGGCTGGTCACCCGAAACCTGTAGCCTAGAGACCGGAGACCAATGTGCGGTATGGTCCGCTCCATGGTGCGTGCGTTCAATGGGAGCAACTGTTCGCACTACGGTGAGAGAAACAATGTAGACTATGCTTGCTGCAGTTCAAACATAATCAAGGATAGTTTTTCACTTTTACTGATAATGTTTGTGAAGCTAATACTATGAAATTTCATACACATTATTGCTAGGGTATACTGCTGATTCCTGCCAAGTTTCAGGACTTTGAGTTTAATGAATAGGACATCATGTTATTAAGGATTGTGATAAGGATTACTAGAACATTCTCAAGATTTAAGAAAATATGGATTTTCTACTTGCCTGCTGCTGCGTTGTAGTGTCTTCCTACTGAGAAGCACCTGGAAGAAAACAAACAGAAGTTCTATTTTCAGACTAAGATTTTCTACAGAAAAAACAGCAACATCACTCCGGGGAGGGGGGGGGGGAGGTTGGTCAACAAGATGTGCATATGTTACGTACAACAATGCGCATGACTGGTGACCTGTTCTCTGGTGCAAATCAGATTCTCAATCATTTTGATTCCCATCTGTTTAAGTTGAAATCTGATCTTGGTACATTAAAATTTATGATGTTAACAAGTGTGTGAATACAAAGTTTATAATTTATCAAATCTGATTAGACGGATTGTACGAAATTCTCTCCCACTACGTTTAAACAGAAACAAAATCTCAATAAATTTGTGTGTGACTCACAGACATCTTGGCGAAACATACAAGGAAAAGCAGTCCCATGATGCATCTTACAGCCATATTAGGATTCCCTTTGCATAGCTATTACATTATGGGATGACATTCTCCTATATGCGGTATGAAGGATTAAAAGGGAAACATAATGTGACCAACCTGTGTGGGAGTTCATCTGCCTCTAGCACTGCCATCATGTAGTAAGCTGGAGACCAAGAAGAAAGAGGGATAAGGTTCCTTCAAGACTTTCCAACAAAACTACTTTGCCTTATCTTCATGCATCACACCCTCCTTTTTCTCCATACTTCACTTCTATCCTCAATTCTTAACAGGTTTGAATGTTTTTCCTTTCTTTTTTATTTTATTTTTTATTTTTTCTCCTCTTCCTCCACCTTCTCCTCTTAAGACAGGGTGGAAATACATGATGTCATTGCACTTGGAAGTAACAAATAATCAAATAAATGGACTAACAAGCGCATGTGGCCTTTGTTGAACCAAAGAGATACCTTATTTGAAAATGTATTGTCCCATGGTGCTTTACCATAAATAGTGTCAAGATAGAACAGGGCCAAATGAATGTGGCCTTTGTAGCCAACTTTCACTTGCAAAGACGTCACTTTAACATAGAAAAAGAGAGTCTTGCACATACTCTTTAATATATGACCTCAAATGACCTTTGACATCATCACATGACCTCTGACAACACCATAATATGAAGATACCCCTAGTGCTTCTATCAACCAAGTGTGGCTGCCATTGCTGTAACGGTTGCCAAGTTATGGATCATAAGAGAGTCTTGCAGGTAAACTTTAACATTTGTGACGGACGACGGACGGACGACGGACGGACGCCATTTGGATCCCTTAGTCTCGCCTTCACCTCCGGTGGGCGAGACAAAAACTCAAAATGCCAAAGGGGTACCAAAAACAGCCCTGTATTTGGACAACCTCTGGAGGTCGTCTCGGCTTGGCTTTTTCTCACTGTAAACACAAGTCGTACCAAATGGGGTACCAAACTGCACTGTGATGTGCATATCTCTGTGACTCCAAATAATCATTTGTTTACAGAGCCCCACTACAGCAAAATATTGAAAGATTGGAATTTAGCCTGGGCCAAGCCTGCCAATGTAAAAGCACAAAATTGGGGTATCGAATACCCCAATTAAGGCTCGGCTCAGCGCACGCTTAGCGCAGCCCTGCACTGCAAACAGGGTCTTAATTTCAAGAAGGTTGCTCACCTAAAAATCCCATCGGAGATGTGCCAGCTAGGTGCATGAGGCTCTCACTCGTCTCAATGGCATAGGTCTGAAGGGATAACAAGGGGTCATTCAGTAACATTTTATTAAAAGAATTAGAGGAGATGTTAATGGAGGGAGGAATAAAGACATGAAGAAGTGGATGAGTGAATAGTGAATGAATGGTTTACTGAATTGAATTGAATGAATGAATGAATGAGTACATTAACGAATATGTGAATGGATGAATCAATTAATCCATTAATTATTGGATCGATGCATACAGTACTATCTAAATCAGTGATTTATCTAATTCAGGAACAATTATTGAATAAATTAATCAAAGGGTGGATAGCTGGTGATTGTATGATTTAATGGATTCAATTCATAGCTGAATGATTGATTGAATGAATGCTTGAAAAAAATAAATTAATTAATCTTAAAAATTGCTTACCTCTCTTGAGTTCTCTATATTTTGTCCCAAGGCTTCCTGCAAAGAGTAAATGGAAATAAGAATAACTATGAAAGGAGAATTTAATTGTTGCTTTGGACATATTGTGTGTTTGGTGCATGCTGGCCATATACAGTACTTTGGCAGGGGAACCCAAACATATTGAAATATTACATAAGGAAATTGTTTCTTTGAAGGAAACTTAAATTAATGATATTAAAGCATTAGAGCAGGGAAGTGCACTTGCGACATCACAACCTCACGAACATGTTGCCAATATGGACCTTTCGATTGGGTGAACGAGAGTGATGTGACGCCCGGCGGCAGGCGTATGTCAACGCGTTTACTCCCTACGTTGAGCCGCTCCTGAAATGCGTTTCGATTTCAGGCGTCACGTCTAGTCAACGTAGTGACGTCAAGGCCCCTGTGAAAAGCGCGCGCCATCATCGGTGGATAGAGGTCAGTGGGTGGCCTGCGTGGCAATTACTGATCTCCCCACTGGTGGCAATACGTATACGGGCGCGGTTAAAATGTATAGGTGGGACTGTAGTGTGCATTTGCAACTTGGTAGACGACAGAGCAAACAGGTACCTGACAGGCTGTAGTTGGTACGTCAGTGGTGCTCATGTTAAGTGAGAAGAAGATGAACTTTCTGGTAATATAGCTATTTGTATTTTGTTTAAAAAAATAAAAGGAGAAATAGTTGAACTTCCCACTGATTTGCTGTAACTCGGCATAATCTTCCTCCGGCACCGTCCACATCGAGAGGAGTATGACGTCATAGACAGCGCGGGATGAGCCGGGCGCGAGTGAATTGGGTGGTCGGTAAAAACCTGGGTGAACCCGTTTTCAAATTGAGTGTTGAGCCGAGGGGTCAAAGTTGACGCATGCGCGGTGCGTAAAAGTGACGTCATTCACGGTGACGCCTGGCGGCACGTCCAAATCGAAAGGTCCCTAATGACTCAGAAGAGGGAGGGTGGGAGGGCATAATGGCCACCCACCGGTAATAAGCAGACTCCAAATACCCCAGCCTGATCAGAGTTAAACACTTTATGCACCATATCCCATAAACTTACAAATGGTTTCCAATCCTACAGTGTACCACATACTTACAATGGTGATGGGCTTAAAGACATCAGGCATGGAGAACTGCGTGAAGCCGTGGCGGGCCAGGTGTCGTCTCACATCCGCAAGGAGCTCCATCTCTCTCAGCACCAAGCTGCCATGTGCGTAGCCGTAACCCGGATGCACTAACCCATGACTGACATATCAACAAGGGATACGTTTATTAAATCGATAGTCTACCCTAAAATTAAATTGGTTTCAATAAGAGAAGAAATATGAAAGAAACATCACAGTGAAGATACTAGAAATTTATGGTACACCGTGTGAGAAATGGAGGGATATGATTCTTTCTGGAAGTTGTGGCAGCCCTAAAAAGGACTGTTTGTTTTCTTCTCTCTGAGTAAGTCCTGAAATGGACTGTTTAGGAGGGACTCAAGGTTAATTATAGATTGACTATGCATCGTCAGGAGACGAAGGTTTGACGAAAATCTGTCAAAGGATAGGAAAGTTATGATCTTTTAAAATGTCAATTTTGTGACGTCACGTGCGAGGTGCTCTCCCATGTGCTATGTGCTGTATGACTCAAATAAGACGGTTGTCCCTGTCTACCTTTAGCTATGCAGGGAAAGTGACACCCTGTATCTCACTCACTCTGTGGAGATCTCAGGGTGGAGAGTCCCAGTCTCCAAGACCCGAAAGTCGTCACCCATGGTCTCCATCACTCGATCCTCCTCTCCCAGGGGCTACAGGAAAGAAGAAAAAGAAGAATGGAATCTAACTAAGCCCCTTTGTGTAACTTCACTTTCACCATCAATTGCATTTATGGTATTGATATATTAGTATTATTTACCCAGGGTAGTCCCTTCAGTGGTTGAACAGAGTTCTACAAGGGGGGCCTGCTTTGACTTTTAACACATAAATTACAAACAAATAACATGTAATTAAACAGCTCAGTGAGAAATAAACATCATTATGAAATTTGTATTATATCAGTGGACACTAAGTAAGAGTTGAGAAAGTATCTCAAATTGAATCACTTGCAAAACTGGTAGGCACATGTATCATTTCTTCTTGGCACAACTTGTATTCAAGTATATATTTTAGAAAAATGTCTTTTGGTGCTACCTGTGCAATAGATTCTTTCCATCATGTATGCAAATGATACGCATCTGTGAGTCAAATGAAGAAATAAACATTTTAGAAGAAGGTTTTGTGACATTTCATCAATTATCATTGTTGTAATAATCCTTTCTCTATACAATGAAATCTTGTTAACTTTTGGATAAATTTGGACATAAATACATTTTGTGGGTATCAGATGATTAATTCAGAACACAGCAATGACCACTTTGCATCACACAGGTTATGCCACAAGCTACTGCCATTACTGCATCATTGATTATGCATAATACTTTTGGCAGAAAAGACCTCATGGGTTGACAGATTTGTACCTACCACGCTGGGGTGTAAGTAATTTGGGAGGGCCAAGGCTAAAGGGTATAAATCATTCATCAGGGTGTTGAGTGAACTCTGAAAAGGAAAGAGAAGAATATAAAACAAATGAATATTCCTTTTAATAGAATAAAGTCAACTATTGAACATAATGATAAGGACTGTCTATATTGATTGATTATCAGATCTCCACTGCGTGATAATCAATTACACGTATGATGAATCTCTTGTGCAAGAGTAAAGGGGTACTTAACTACCAGAAAAACTTCTGTCAGTAAAGGCAGAAATAAAAGAGAAAACAATCTTCTTCTGTACTGATCTGCTTCTGTAATTTTTCTGCATTCTATAGACACAACTTATTTCCAATCTGAACTGCCCCTTCAAAGGAGAAGAACCCATTACTGTTGTAAGAGTCAAGCAATTGTAAATGCAGATTGGTAACTGTTGAAAGAATTTTAGACAGAGAACAAATACTGCTAAGTTTCACAATCTTAACTCTTAACTTGCCGGGGGTAAAACCCCTCTGTGCCAGAGATTTTCTCTATTACAGTTTGGTCGCAAATTTGCGACAGCAGCACGTTACCCCTTAGTCGCAAAAAATGTGACAGCGGCGGGTTAAGAGTTAATATCAGGTATAATCAGGAGCAAAAATTCAAGACTCACATTTGTTCTCTTCAGGGTTTCTCGGATTCTCCGGCCCTCTTGCTTGATTTCCTCCTTCTCTTCAGTAATGTCACCTCCCTAAAAAATCAAAACATTACAAAAGAAAATAATATCATTAAGAAAAATCTTTCCTCTCGAAATACACACATACTTTTACAAATATGTACATGTTAATCAGACCTTCTCAAACCATTTTGATTTTAGGACATACTTCTAGTTAATGGCATCTCAGAAATTTCTGATAGACATATCATAATTTGAGACTCCCTTACACGGTATATTTTAGCAATAAGTGTCTCCTTAAAGCGCCTCTACTTAGCATCCCGCGCGCGTCGCGGTATATAATAATAATATAATAATATAATTTGTTATTCATGATCATATCGATATATTAGCAGTGACAGAGACCTTGCTGTCAGGGGACCACCGGGATGATTTCTCTCTTGCTGACATGTCCTCCACTCTTCCAAACTACAGGTGGTTTCACATCCCTCGTAAGGATCGGCATGGTGGTGGAGTAGGTGTGTGCATCAGGAAAGGTTTCAGAGTGCATGAGTACCCCATTGATCCATTTTCTTCTTTTGAACATATTGATTTGTTGCTGTCTTCTAGTAATCATGTGCCACTAAGATTGGTAGTCATCTATCGCCCTCAGTGTACTCATACAGGGGACCTGACGCATTATACTTTCTTGACTGAATTCGCTTCCTTTCTGGAGATGATAGCCTCAGTCCGACATCGTGTTTTAATTGTGGGTGACTTCAACTATCATGTTGACGATGAGACAGACACAGTAGCTGCGAGATTTACTGACCTTGTTAACTCTCTGAATCTGAAGCAGCATGTGAACTTACCCACTCACCATGGTGGACATACACTTGATCTGATTCTATCGCGTGACACTGATGATGTTGTAGATTTCATCGGTACTTGTAACTGCTTATCTTCCTTCAGACCATGCTGCATTGAAATGTGCTTTGAAGATTGGTCGACCAGAACCAGTAAAAATGGAAGTTAAGATGCGGAAATTGCGTGAAATCGAGATTGAATCTTTTGTGGAGGATATCCGGCAGTCTGAACTGTATCTTAATCCTTCAGATAATGAGGACAATCTAGTACTTCAGTATGAATCGGTTCTTCATAACCTTTTGGACAAACATGCTCCTCTGTTATCTCGCACAGTAAGGTGTCGGCCAAACTCGCCGTGGTATAATGATGGACTTCGGGTAGTGAAACGAGAACTCCGCAGGTTGGAACGGATTGCATCATCCCCATCCAATTCTGGCCAAGAGATTCATCGGCAGATTTTCAAGGCTAAATGCACTGAGTATAAGAAGGAACTTGAAACTGCTAAGACAATGTACCATCGTGACCAGCTGGCCGATTGCAGTGCTCGTGAGTTGTTCCAGAAAATTGATAAACTCTCTCGTCCAAATTCTTCAAAGTCCTTGCCAGACAATGAGGGCTCAGAGATTTCTCTTCCTGAGCGGTTCCAGCAGTTTTTTGTAAATAAACTTGAGAAGATTTCAGAATCTCTCAGCTTAGGTCCTGCTGATGCTACAACATTTCAGTTTCCATGCCAAAGACAGCTTGGGATTTCACTACGTAGCTTTGAAGCTGTCTCCGAAAAACAAGTTGCACAGATAATAAAGAATTCTTCGACGACAACCTGCAACCTTGATGCTATTCCAACTTGTTTATTGAAGAAATGTTGTGATGATCTTGTTCCTGTTATAACTTCCATCATCAACAAATCTTTTCAAGCAGGCTGCTTCCCTGAGGCTCTGAAACAGTGTAACATCTGTCCTCTCATCAAAGATCGAAAGTTGGATAGTGAGGAGTTAAAGAACTATCGCCCAATCGCCAATTTGAAGTTTTTGGCAAAGACTGTAGAAAGAGCAGCTGCTCAGCAACTGCGGAGTTACCTGGCTAAAAACCAACTGCTTGCGAAAACTCAGTCAGCGTATAGACTTTTCCATAGCTGCGAGACGGCACTCTTGCGTGTGTCTAATGATATTTTGATGTCCTTGGACAAAGGCCATGAGGTGATTTTAGTCCTTCTTGACTATTCGTCCGCATTTGACACGATAAGCCATGACACAATCTTAGAACGAATGTCAGATTGGTTTGGGATTCAAGATCGGGTGCTGGACTGGTTTCGTACCTATCTTACATCTCGTACTCAAACTGTCTTGATCAATGGTGTGCAGTCATCGGTTCATATGCCAACACAAGGCGTGCCGCAAGGGTCTGTTATTGGACCCTTAGTATTTACTATGTATACATCACCTCTAGAAAATATTATTGATTCCTATGGATTTTCTAAAATGTTGTATGCAGATGATACTCAAATTTATGTATCATGTAAATCGCCAGACATTGGAGATTTAATTCCTAGAGTGTTGAGTTGTATCAAGGAAATTAAAGAGGGGTCGAGGTTGAATGGCCTTAAGCTGAATAGTTCAAAGACGGAAGTTCTGCATATCAAATCAAGATTTCGGTCTCATATTCCTTTGCCACCTTTTCAAATTGATGGTGTAGAGGTTGTCCCTGTCAAGAAAGTGAGAAATCTTGGTGTTTTGTTTGATGATCAATTTACAATGCACAGCTATGTCAGTTCTAAATGTCGTTCTGCATCATTTGCGTTGCAAAAAATTAGCAAAATTCGGCCTTTTATTGACAAAGGTACCACTGAAAAATTAGTACATGCTTTTGTCATGTGTCACCTAGACTATTGCAATAGCCTGTTGTATGGAGTACCGGACATTCAATTTCAGAAACTGCAGGTCATTCAAAACTCGGCTGCAAGGCTTGTGACAAGAACAAACAAACGTGAATCTGTATCATCTGTACTAAGAGCCCTCCACTGGTTACCCATCAAATCACGTGTTAAGTTTAAGATCTTGCTACTTGCTTTCCACTGTTTTCATGACATAGCTCCTTCTTATCTATCAGAGTTAGTTGTAAAGTACGAACCTGTACGGAATTTAAGGTCAATTCAGAAAGACCTTTACAATGTACCTGTAGTCAGAACAAAGTGGTATGGTAAAAGGGGCTTTGCGCATGCTGCGCCAGAACTGTGGAATAGTATTCCATGCAGTGTGAGGCAAGCTAACACAGTTGAGCAATTTAAAACTGCTCTGAAAACATACTTATTTAATTAAGCTACATTTTACTTCGTACAAGACATTCACCTCGTAGCAACTTTCCCTCTCTTCTTCTTCTTAATTTTCTTTTTCTTTTTAAGCGCGTTGAGACCTTTTTCAAAGGTATAATGCGCTATACAAGAACTGTTATATTATTATCATTATTAATGTTGTCCACAAGTATTGATTGCAAAAACAAACACAAACATAATTCTTGGTCATATCAATGTTTACTGCTTGAGAAATATATATGCATCTTATTTATGTTAATGCCAACTTCACTCAGGAATACTGGGAGTACAGATTCATTTTTAAATATCCCTCATACAATAAATACCTGTTTGCTAAGTGCCTTGGATGTGGCATTGAGGGACTTTTTCTTAGCTTCCATCTCAATTTTCTGCTCCGAAAGTTTGCAGATTTCTTGCCACAAGGAAATCTGTTGAAGAGAAAGGAATCTGGCATGAGAATGTGTAAATAACAATAGTTTGCTAAATAGGATACTCATTGCGGATAAATTGCTGGTGATAATCCTTTGTCTCGCAATGTATGGTCAACTGAATCTAAAAAAGTCATGATGTTTCATGTTTCTGCTTTTATTAAAACCATGGACTATCCCTTTAATTCTTGTCTCTTCTCATTTGGTCATCTAATCTCATCTTTCAAGTTTCATCTCATCTTCTTGTAATCTTAAATCTCCTCTTGGCCCATCTTCTTATTTTTCTCCCATTTTGTTTCTGCTATCATCACTTCAATTATGTAAATTTGTAAGCACTACATAGCATGCATAACACAATAAACTAACTTTATTGAGAACATGTTAACATGTCAAAAATCGTCTTTCACTTTATCATGAACTTGGGTAAAAGTCTGCATGGCGTTGACTCACCACTTTTGAAATGTCAATTCCATCCATTTTCCTCGCTTTCACACTCTCCTCAATCTGTTCCCGATTTTGGAGAATTGCGTCGAAGTCAAATTCAGGTTTGAGAACAAACGGAACACTTTCCCCTTCGGCCGCCGGTGTGTACAGAGAAGACGATGAAAAGTTCATTGACATCGCGATCGGGAAGACTTCACGCTCTGCAGCTGAAGACTTGAGCCGAGTGCCCAGTATACCTTTCCGCCTGAACGTCAGGCGTGCAGGTCGCCCAGATGTCCGCTCAAAAGAAGCTGGATTTTCAAGTGCGGAATGAGCGTGTCTTAGGCAAGTCCTGCGCACAAAAGTATTCATCTGACGGGTTGAAATCATAGCTCCTTGTCTCAAACATACTTCCATCATTTTGTCGTCTAGATCCGATGTCGAATTAGCGTTATGATGGTTGTTTTTAATCAATTTGGCTGACGCTTGCACGGGCGCTTGCAGTCCCTCACTTGTCAGCACATGTCTAATTTGGGGGGTGACAATAAGAGTTCAAAAAGGGGGATTGGCCGTGTCAAAAGTAAACAATACCGAGGTAGGTCTAAGTGAAATACTTTTTTTTTTTTTTCTCTCATAGTCTCAGAGATAAAACCATTTTGTACCTTCTCCATGATTTTTTTTTCGAGAGATGGTATAAAAATTACCAAAATATTGATTTCATACTGAATTTAGGTGAAATATAGAATCAGAATCAAATGATTTTCTATATAGCATGGACTTGGTTTGCGCTTTCACATTTCTCATTTCTTGCACGAAAAGAAATGGCTTGGACTTGAAAAACTTACAGAGCTAGTTCAGACCTCAGCGGTAAGATCACATTTACGTTTAACCTTAATGCATTTCCGTTCTTTCCCTTTTGAGAATTTAGTACACCATTGTTATGGATGATCTGTGTAACTAAAATTATAGGGAATTGAGCAGATGTGATGAGTGAGATTTTTGTGGGGAGTTTGAGTGGGTACGGAAGGAGACAGCTGGAAGCCCGGGGCCCGCCGGGCGAGGAGCGCGAGTGCTATGGCCTAGTCGGGGCCGGATGGCTACATGGCATGGCCTGTGTATAGTAATGGGTACATTTCTGTTACATTTACTGTAACATTTGCATAAATCTCTTAAATTCCAATTATTTTTGTCTCTTGTTGAATAAACCAGCCAAAAATAATAAAATTTCAAAGAAATGTATTGATTTGCACTTTACAAGGCTTTGTACGCTTCAGAAAATTTGCCCTGTACAAATTTGCCACAGCACATTAGTAATGGGACAGACGAGTTGAAACACACCCGTCTGTCCTGTTACCTCTGTGATATGGCAAATATGTACAAGGCTTAGTTTAGAAATATATAATAATGAACATTCAGATTTTAGCTGTAGTTATTTTGGAGGAAATTAAATCAACACTGTCATATTTTGGTGGTGCAAGGTGGTCATAATTTCAAATGATGCAGTTGTGCCAAAAAATTTCCCTTTACTGTAGACAGACCTATCTCATCAACAACAAAACAAAGGATATTTTTTTATAGATGTATTTTTTATCACTCAGATAGATTTTCAAACCACCACGCTGAGGATACAAAATATAAAGCAGAAACTAAATAATGCTTTCCTCCTTCACCACAGAACCCAGAATGGAACCAGAGGATCTCCTCCAATCCTTTCCGTCGTCATGGAGACGTCTCCTGACAGCGGAGCATGCAGACTTCAATAGCTGCGGAGTAGAGGGAGCAGAGAGGTGGCTCCTAGCAACAGAGAGCAGTTTTCAGGAGGGTACCATGGCAACCAACTCTCAACCTCCAGATTGGGCGAGTCTTCTCGATTATCTAACGCAAGATGAGATGATGACTGTTGCAACAGGTCTACCTGACACAGCAGCCCAGAGTAGCACAGATCAATCGCATAGGTATGTCCAAATAAATTCATGGTTATGAAATAACGATTAGGGAAGTTTCAATATTCTTGTTAGTGTAATTTAAGTGTAACTTGTGGATTACCAGATTCAAGAAAATTAAGATGATGGGGAATTTTTTTATTTAAATTTTCTGGTCTTTTACATATTGTTGATATTATTTTTGCAAACAAATGCAAAGATATAGTCTAGCCGAGTGAAAAGAGAAAACCTTCAATAAAGGATAACAAAAATCAATCATGTTTCTGAGATTAATGTTCTTTTTACTTAGAATTACAGGTATTTTGTTTAATAATATTAATAATACATGATTGTTTTAACTTTTCACAGGTCTTGCAGATTTTCGAAGTTACCAGTCCACATCCAGCGAACGCTTTTGGGACTCATATCCCAGCATGCATCAGAGATTCCTTTAGCCTCGTTGCAACGCCTCATTAAGTTGCTTAGAGATGGATTCCTCACGGACCATTGGAGTAGATTCCACCTTCACACGCTTCAGAACTTCATCGCGACCTTCCTTGCAAAGCCAGAAGGTCAAAGGTCAAAACGAGGTCAAAGGTCAACACCAGGCGATAGATTACATTCAACATGTGTCCATACTTCGGATGGCTTTGTATCGGAACGGTCAAAACAACTATTTGATGAAGTTTGTAAATCAGTTGGAAAGAAAGGACACGGCGACAGTGACAAAAGCTTTCCTCAAGACACTGATAAAAAGGAGATGCTGTCTTCTTATACAGATATCACAAGCTTCTATGATTGGTGGAGTGATGACCGCAAACATTCTCAAGGAGTTGTTACAACTGAGAATTGTGCAAGCAGCCAAGAGCAGTCTTTTCCTGAAAATATACCGTCGGATTTGAATGCAGTGCCCTTCTCACTCAAAAGAGAAGGTATACCCTTGGGTGATGGACCACAGTTTGAACTAGAGCATACTGGTATCAGCGACCCAAAACGTCCATGCACAGATGCTGTTGAATCACCGGTGCAGCCTCCCCCTGTGTTAGACGACTGCATGCTGGACGCGATTGGTGCTGAAATGCCATTTCCAGAGGGAGTGGAGGAGGGTGAGGAGAACGGCAGGGACGGGAGCAGACATGTTGACGGCGTGGGTGTTGTGAAAATGACTGAGCAAGGGAGAGGAAGGGAAGAAATATCAAGTCACAGCGGCATTGAGAGTAGGGGAAAAGGATTCATAGACTCCCTCAGCACTGATATAAAGGTGAGTCAATTCAATTCAATATGTTTTATTTCCCCAACTTGGCTTAAAAACAAGATAAATTATACAATGCGTAACATCAATACAAGAATTATTTAACAGATAAAATACATCTAGAAATCCAAGTTGAATCCAGATTGACTTCTTTTATTTAGAAGCAAGTTGGGCTCCAAGCTATGCAAAGAAAAAGAAACTTGTCGGGAGGAATGGAGCTCTGATCACAATTCTCTGTCATAAAAAAAAATTGATGGTAAATGATGATTGGAATAAGACAGGTTAATCCTTTAATTTCATATTTTAAAGATGGCCCATCCCTTTTACAATCATCTGCAAACTTCATGAAAGTTTACACATGTATTTACACGTATCTTTGGGTTACCAACTGTGAAATTTTAAGGTCAGAGGTACTATAACTCGCGTAGAATAAGTGAAAATCTAACTAGTTTTCACTGAGATTTGATTCCAATTGATTGCCGACCGTTGGCACAATTTGAAATTACAACTATTTTCGTGGTACAAAATAAGAAAGCTCAATCAATAATTATCGAAGATTTTTTTCTTAAAACCGAATATTACACTTTGTCGATTCCAGGGAAAGGTGATATAGCCACTCTTTCTCAAATAGTGAAAGTATCAGAGAACTTACAGAATTAGGTCTGCAAAAGGGACAGGCTACCTTTAAGAAGTCTGTGTGTGTGTGTGTGTGTGTAGGGGGACATCTTTGTAACCACACCTACTTGAGATCAAAACACATGTTTCACAAAAGCAAAAATGCAAAACACAGATTTTAGTGTTAACCCTTAATGTGCAACTAGTGGATTATTTGACTTCCACACAAGGTGTTAATACGAACAAGTTGAAAACCTATGTTTTCTGTTTTATAGTTGCAGCTTGACCTTTTGAGGTCATCATGGTCAGATGAAGGAACAACAGGAACAGTGGAGAGATGTGATGACGTGGTCCAGCTGATGGCTAGTTGCTCCATGTCTCAGGTAATGCTACATTCTTTTCTCCTGCTCTCTGTCTCTCCTTATCTGTGATTTCCCTTTCCTTTTCTCTCCCACCTTTCCTCCACCATCTCTCTCTCTCTCTCTCTCTCTCTCTCTCTCTCTCTCTCTTACTCCCTCTCTCGTATTGTTCGCCCCTCCATCGTTCTCTCTCTCTCTGTCTCTTTCTTTTTGTTAGCCCCTCCATTTTCCTGCCTCTCTTATTCTCTCTTTCTTTTTGTTTGCCCCTCAATCTTTCTGCCTGTCTCTGTCTCTCTTTTTGTTCACCCTCTATCTTTCCCCCGTCATCTCTCTCTCTCTCTCTCTCTCTACCCTTGTTTGTCTTATGATTCTTCCAGACCCCCATTGCTTTCTCCCTCTCTGTGTCTCTCTTTAGATATCCTTGTTTGCCCCTCCATTTCCCCCCATCATCTATTTCCATGTCTCTATCCCTCCCTTCACATTTCTCTCTATTATTATTCCAGCCCCAAACTAATTCACTCTTGTTCTTTCTCCTCCCCTTATTCTCTTTCTGTCTATTTGTCTGTCCATTCCCTCTCTCTCTCTCTCCCTTCCACCTCTCTATCTTCATCTTTCTCATTACCATCTCTCTCCTCCCTTTATCTCTTCCCCCTCTCTTTCTCTCCCCTCCCTCTCTATCCCTCTCTCCCTTCTGTATGTATATTCCAAATTTAATTTGTAATTATATAAATATGTAGTATCTTCATTCATTATTTTTTTTTTCAGCTGACTGACCTAAGCGACTACTTCTGCTTAGGAGACCTGTCCTGTGGGGCTTTACCTGCTGTTTGTCAGACCATCGTTCCACAGGCCGACATCTTCAGTTTCACCTCTGCATTCCTCTTGGCAGAGAAAATATTTCTTGGAAAGGTTTACATTTATAAATTTATTTTTTCTGCTTGTTTCATCTCTCTCAATTCCTTGCACCTGGCTGTGGGTTAAAAGGATTAACTGAGACTTAGTTTTAAAGTTTGAGTTTAAAGAAAAATGAAAAGTGCCTTCAGAATATTATCCTTGAGGGGGCAAATGGCTATAGAACAAAAAAAAAATCAGTAACATAATTTATTAGCCTGAAAGATATTATGACTGGAGTTGCATTTCATCATTTTGTCTTTTGCAACAGTTTTGCACCAACAACATAACAAAGTCTATATACCAGCTGATTGTACAGAATAGAATGGGTTAAACATATTTCTTTGTTTGGTTTTACATTAGGAGGAACTGATGTCTTTTTGTTTCAATCACTTACTCCATTCAATAGGTTGCAATAAGTACAAAGTCACTAGATCATGGCCCTGTTGCATAAAACTAAACATCAAGGGTATCTCTGCCATCAATGGTAACTACCATGGTAACATTGCTTGACAGCCAGTGAAATTCAAGGCTTCTATAGAAATTGCAATTGGTAGTAAAGTTCCATCAATGGTAAGTTGTATGGAACAGGGCCCAGCAGTTTGTCTGACGCAAGATGAGTTAGACATTTTTCTCTGTTTGTCTCCCTCTGTAGCTCGCATCACTCTCCCAGCGGCCTGCCAGACCCCTCACCTCAGCTCTTAGCGACTACGCCCAGGCTTTCCCTAAGCCAGCAATAGAGGGAGCTCTTATGCCGTGCCTCGTCCACCAAGACGCATCCTCCGTCCAGTATGACCTTGTGTCCAAAGTGGCCAAAGAAGCACTGACCAATGACCACATGGTGTACCTTCTCAGGTAGTGGATTTTTTCTGTTTTTAAAGGAATTTTATGGGTGTATTTTGATTGGGCAAAAAACACCAAGCCCTTTACTTTGAAACACAAGTCCCATTCATATACCATACTCGTGCTAATGCTGCTATTATTACTGATGCACGTTGCTAAGAAAGTTTCCAGCGAGCTTCTATAAACACCATTCATTTAAATATACACTGAAAAAGCTGTGATATGGCATTTTTTTGGACCACACCTCAACACGCGATGGTGACATGTACCAAACCAAATGCCAGAGTGCGATGCACAAGGCACAACATTTACGGCTATTTTGCAGACGCAGTTTACAAGATTCGCTTACCGCAATATTGCGGTTTATACTAAGTCTCGATTCACAGAATAGTCGCAAAATAAGCAGAAAAAAAGGAGAAAGCACATATCGCATTATTTAAGTGATTCCCTTTCATATACGCAGCTATCGGTAATGCATTCATTGAATATTCTAATTATTGAAATATTGTATTGAAAAGAGCTCAGGGAGTGAGTGAGAAAAAAGAGAATACACTAATAAATACTATTTAGAAAATAGTAAAACTTTCGATAACACCATGTGGTTGTATTCTTTCAGATAATTCACCCAATTGTGGGGTGAAGAAAGGAAAAGAAAAGTGAAAAGAGGAGAGATGATTTTATATTTTCTAAGACATACACAATACTATTTTAGCTAAAGTTTTCTGTGTTTTAAACCGAAAAAAATGGGATGAAATGGAAGTAGAAGAAGAGGTTGGGTGGTGATTGAGAGTTGTGAACTAGTCAAGAAGTTGTACAGAGAAAAGAAGAAGAAATGAGAAAAGGTGCGGAAAAGTTATAGTAAGTTTTGCAACTAACTAACTATGTAGGTTTCTTTCAAAATCTGAAAGAGAGAGTATCAGTTTTGACATTTCGGGCAGTGAAAAGAGAAAATAGTAGAGATGGTGAGAGAAGAGGGGTTTTTTTATGCCTCCACCACGAAGTGGCCAGAGGCATTATGTTTTCGGGTTGTCCGTCCATCCGTCCGTCCGTACGTACGTCCGTCCCGAATCCGTTTAGGCAATATCTTGAGAACCGTTAACCAGATTTGCTTCAAACTTGGTACCTGTGTGTATTGCATAAAACCAATGAAGTGTGTAAAATAGGGGTCAATTCTGATTGAGGTCAAAGGTCAAAGGTCAATGAAATTTGTGAAAAATTGCCCCAAATTGACCTTTTTCACAATAAAGCCAAATCCAAGGATCCAATTCTCATGAAACATGGTACAAAGATGGATCACTACTTGGGAATAGACTAGTGACATTTTTGATAAATTTCTTGAAAGTTCAGAGGTCAAAGGTCAATGAACTTTGCCAAAATTGGCTAAAAACTGCCCCAAGCTTTAAATTTTTCACAATAAATCAAAATCCAAGGATGCAATTCTCATGAAACATATTACAAAGATAGATCACTACTTAGGAATAGACTGGTGACATTTGTGATAAAATTTGTGAAAGTTCAGAGGTCAAAGGTCAATGAACTTCGCCAAAATTGGCTAAAACCTGCCGAAGACTTCATATTTTTCACCATAATACTAAATCCAAAAATGCAATTCTCATGAAACGTGGTACTAAGATGGATCACTACTTGGCAATAGACTGGTGACATTTTTTGGTGAAATTCAAGTTTGAGTAAAATTCCTGAAAGGTCAAAGGTCAATGAACTTTGCCAAAAATAGCTAAAAAAAATGCCCCCAAAGTAATATTTTTCAAAATAAATCAAGATCCAATTGAGCAATACCAACCAAACATGGTGCAAAGATGGATCACTACTTGGGGTAGACTGATGATATTTTTGGTGAAGATTCTCAAAGGTCAGAGGTCAAAGGTCAATGAACTATGCCAAAATTGACTAAAAATTGAGCCAAATTTAACATTTTTCACATTGAATGCAAAACTAATGGTTCAATGTGAACCAAACATGGTATAAAACATGGTATAGAGATGTATCACTTCATGGAGGTAGACTGGTGAAAGTGTGTGTAAAATTTCTGAAAGGTCAAAGGTCAATGAACTTTACCCCCCGATTGGCTAATTTTAAACAAACTTGATACAAGGATGGCTTTAGAGGGACTGATTAGATTGGAAGTCAAAGGTCAATGAACATTGCCAAACATGGAAAAACAGAATATGATATTTTCATTTCACATAGGAATTAAATGGTTCATTGCCAACCAAACAGGTTTTCTGAGAATGAATCTAAATAGAGTTAGCATAGAGGCGGAGGCATATTTATCGACTGCGCGGCAGTCGAATTGCTCTAGTTTAGGAATGGTTAGCTCTGAAAAGAGCTGTTGGCTCACGATTTGATTGATGAGTTATGCCATTTGTTTCCTAGGAAACTGTTGACCCATCCCACGTTCATCTGGTCAGAATGCATGAGTGGCTTTGTCCAAAGTCTCCTGGACGCTAAGGTATGCTATATTTAAGTCTCATCCGATTCTTTCTCCTCATGTTGACATCAAAGGGATAGTTCACCCTGCAGTCAAGTTGATTTTGATATAAGCATAATCATGAAAGAAACATATTAGTAAAGGTTTGATGAAAATCGAAGGATAAGGAAGTTGCGATTGTTTAAATTTTTCTTTGATTTTGTGACGTCACATGTGAGGTGCTCTCCCATATGTTGTGCACTAATTGTTTTGGAAATGTTGATTTTCTCATATGGATGTGCTTCATTTAACCTGTGCATTTGATGCATCATTAGAATCTTATTTTTGTCTCGCCCACCGGAGGTGAAGGCGAGACTAAGGGATCCAAATGGCGTCCGTCCGTCGTCCGTCGTCCGTCGTCCGTCACAAATGTTAAAGTTTACCTGCAAGACTCTCTTATGATCCATAACTTCACATGGGTTGCTTGGATTACACCCTAACTTGGGTCATAGATGCACTGGGGGTACCTTCATGTTATGGTGGCGTTGGAGGTCACAGGATAAGGTCAAAGGTCATTTGGGGTCATACGTTAAAGTTTACCTGCAAGACTCTCTTTTGACAAATAACTTCACATAGGTTGCTTGGATTACAACCTAACTTGGGTCATAGATGCACTGGGGGTACCTTCATGTTATGGTGCTGTTGGAGGTCACAGGATAAGGTCAAAGGTCATTTGAGGTCATACGTTAAAGTTTACCTGCAAGACTCTCTTTTGACAAATAACTTCACATGGGTTGCTTGGATTACAACCTAACTTGGGTCATAGATGCACTGGGGGTACCGTCATGTTATGGTACCGTTGGAGGTCACAGGATAAGGTCAAAGGTCATTTGAGGTCATACGTTAAAGTTTACCTGCAAGACTCTCTTTTGACAAATAACTTCACATGGGTTGCTTGGATTACAACCTAACTTGGGTCATAGATGCACTGGGGGTACCTACATGTTATGGTGCTGTTGGAGGTCACAGGATAAGGTCAAAGGTCATTTGAGGTCATACGTTAAAGTTTACCTGCAAGACTCTCTTTTGACAAATAACTTCACATAGGTTGCTTGGATTACAACCTAACTTGGGTCATAGATGCACTGGGGGTACCTTCATGTTATGGTGCTGTTGGAGGTCACAGGATAAGGTCAAAGGTCATTTGAGGTCATACGTTAAAGTTTACCTGCAAGACTCTCTTTTGACAAATAACTTCACATAGGTTGCTTGGATTACAACCTAACTTGGGTCATAGATGCACTGGGGGTACCTTCATGTTATGGTAACGTTGGAGGTCACAGGATAAGGTCAAAGGTCATTTGAGGTCATACGTTAAAGTTTACTTGCAAGACTCTCTTATCACACATAACTCATCACATGTTGCTACAATGGCAATCAAACTTGGATGATGGATGCACTGGGGGCACCTGCATGTTATTGTGCTGTAAGAGGTCACATGATAAGGTCAAAGGTCATTTGAGGTCATACATTAAAGTTTACTTGCAAGACAAGAAGGCTTCCTAACTTGTGCACAGAATTTTGTGAGCATGTGTGAGCATTACTGATGTAGATTTAGGCAAACATTACTCTTGCACATTTATGCAAATTTATTCAAAGTCACTATTTTGCACCTGATTTTGATGTCGTCTGTTTAAAGTTGCTTATTTGTTTGTTTCAGTTTTCTTTTGCGTAGCAACGGAGATCGCGATATTTCTGGTTATTTTCGCAAGTGGGCGAGACACAATATTGCTAATGCCTTGTTACACATGTACCTCTACGACAAAAAATAATTCCTTTGAAAACAGAAAAAGAGCAATTTAAGGAATCATACAGCACAAAACATATGGGAGAGCACCTCGTACTGACATTACACAATTGAAATTTCAAAAGAACATAACTATCTTCTCCTTAGATAGATTTTGTCAAACCTTCACTAATATGTTTCTTTCATGTTGCTGCTTTTATCAAAATCAAATTAACTTCAGGGTGAACTATATGTCTCTTTAAATTTCCGTAGATGCCTAGTACAAGTCTGAGTACAGTCGATTGATTAATGTATTTTTTACTGAGCCTGTGTATTTTCGGGCTAGCTTTCCTCCTCTCAAACACTGAGCAGTGTGACTCCAGCATAATCTGCTGCATGGACAATAGACAACAGGCTATGAATAATGTTCAAATTCATTATAAGGTGCAATTAACCTAGCCTCACACTTCTGAGTTTCATGGCAAATGTTTGTCTCGTAATCAGACCAGGTTCCACGAAGCTAGAAATCTAAACATAAGCTACAGATTAATTTGTTCTTTTATTCACACCTTTAAAATGTTATTCCATTGATTTCATGCAATCATCCACTCTTTCATGCACCTACTGTATTTGTCAATGTAGACTCCTATTCATCCATTTATTTGTTCATGCTTTTGTTTATTCATCCATCCATCCATCCATCTGTTGATCTATTCTTTCATTGCCAGTAATTTCTCTATTCATACTGTAATTTGATCATTCATTCATTCATTCATTCACTTCATTATTGATCCATTCAGCTAGAAATTATTTTGCTTTCTTCCATTATTCATTTGCAGTTTAGCTGCAAACTTAAGGCTGCAATCTTACTGTCTCTCTTTCAAGCAGATTTCCTCATATATTAGTCTGTGGATTCCTTTTCTTTTTAGCTGGAATGTGACCCCTCCATCCTGAACCTCCTGACTGCATCCCTTGGGCAGAATGGTACATCCCAGGCCCAGTGCAAGAAGTATGCTAAGCTTCTGCTAGCAGTCATCAACAAGTACAACAAGCAGGTGAGAGAGGGGTGCATGAGGGGCAGATATTATGTTAATAATGGCTCCCATGTACCGGTAAATGCAGAGCTGCCAAATCTCCCTGATTTTGCAGAAGACTCCTTGAAAATCGACCAA
Source organism: Arbacia lixula (assembly GCA_963669155.1). Classification (NCBI taxonomy): domain Eukaryota; kingdom Metazoa; phylum Echinodermata; class Echinoidea; order Arbacioida; family Arbaciidae; genus Arbacia; species Arbacia lixula. The sequence goes on along the minus strand of OZ022592.1, from coordinate 14,638,599 downwards.
TATTACTGCACTGGATTTCATCACATCATCCAATCTCTGTGACTACTGATTGATTATTGTCATCAGGTTGTATGCATTATATAGACATCTCCCTGATTTCTGATAAAATTGCCCCAAATCTACCTGATTCTTGAATTTCAATGTTGGTAGCTCTGTAAATGGCATTATGATGGTGTCATAGTGAAAGTGATGATTGATGGATCATGATAAAAGATAAAATCTATCAGTCTGACCATCCGTGATATATCACCAGCAAATCTCATACAGCATATATGGAAAAGTCTCCCATGATGCACCATGCAGCCATCGTATTTAGGAACCAATACCCAAAGCTTTCATTCTCTTGCTTATTTGTATTCATGAGTTTCCAGTTGGACCGGTGTTTATTCAAAGAATTTAATGTTTAGCAGACATAAGATAACTTATATACAGTTCAACCTCGATTATACGGCCATCGATTTTCAGGCCGTCTCTGTTAACCGAACGCCGACTCACTGATTTTTTTTAATTTAATTTTTTTTTAACTTTGTTTATGAGTTTTCAGTGCCAAAATCACTACAGACAAACACACATACCACCTTGATCATGTGATTACATTGTGGGACAGTCTGTCAATCACTGCAATCGAGATTATAGAGATTAGTTACCACCGGATTTATGACACCTTTTTCAGCAGTGTTATCACAGATAGTACGGACAGCTGTTGAGTCAAAACGCAATGAGCAGCAATGTCACAATACAATAACACTCGCACTGGTCAAAATTTGTATCTGCCACTGTATCAACAACGCATTAGAATCCATTCTTATCGGATCCATCGGGATACCAAAAATATTTTAACAAACACATTTAACATGAATACATCCTCACCTTTCACATCATCAGCATTATTTTACGGTTGAATGAAAGGGGTACGATTGAGTGTGATGGAGTCAAGTGCAATCTGATTTTCATGATTGTAGTGAAGTGAGATCGTATTTTGTTAAGATTTTGTAGTAACTTATGTTACTTTTCTGTGTATTTTGAGAAAGATAATCATAATGCTGGTCAATTGGTAATATGTAACACATGTATACCCCTACAATAACATAATATACTAGAAAGTGCCTATTTTAACATGATATCTCTCTTATCCGGCCATATCGATTTTCCGGACAGCCGCCGGTCCCGACTTGGCCAGATAATGGAGGTCCAACTGTATCCTTTGTTTTGCTGTACCTACCCTAACAATAACATTGATCTGTTTGAAAAATAAGCCGAGTAGTATATTAACAGCATTTCTTGTCGTGATTTCTATCATTTCAGATGACGTCGGAGAGCGTTGCCAATTTGCAGCGAGCTGTAATGGTCAACCAGACTTTCCTCAGGAAAGCCTGCCAAGGAGCCCTCAACAGAATCAAACTCTGAGAAGAAATTTCACAACGATTATGCCTCTGCAACAAAGTTGTCGCATGGCATAATGTTTCAGTGTTGTCTGTCTGTCCGTCTGTAACTCATTTAAGTGATAATCAATGAATAATTGAACAAATTTCATCAGACTAGGTACAGTACAATGATAACAAAGGACAGGTAATGTAGATGATTTTATTTTGGGTCATGTAGGTGAAATGTGAAAGGTCACATATCAAATCCTAATATTTCCTTTCTTACATGTTAACTTGAGAAATTTTAAAAAGGATCAAACTCTAAGAAAGATAAATATATTTATACATGACCCACAAAGTTGGAATGATTTATCCTTATTGTCAGTGCATCAGCAGAACTCAAGAAAAACAATTGAACTTCATCAAACATAGTACAATAATAGTATCTAACAGTACAATACAGTATCTGGGGGGCATTTCATCAACATTTTTCGTTTGACAAGTTGTCTTTCTCCGACAGTTACCATAGTAACAGTCAGAGGCTAGTGACTCTCAGCCAATCAAAACTGAGGATTTCACTGAACTTGTCAGCACTGATCATTTAGGCAGTGCTGACAACTTTCATGAAATGCTCCCCTGATTAGATTTGGGTCAGATGGGTCAATGGTCAGAGAGATACTGTAGCAAATTTTCACTGTTTTCTAGATAAATCAAGTACCATTTGACCAAATGTCACCAAATGATACAATTATATTACATGATTTGTCAATCAAAGTACATGTAGTAACTATAGATGTTATGTCAGATATGTCAAAGGTCATAGGTCAGGGTCGAATCCCCAAATTTCAGTTGATTTGATACTAGTAACACAAGAAATATTTGACCTAAAGTATCCCCACATTTGTTTGATTGAAGTTAGTCAAGCCGCTTGAATTTATTTCTTGCCAAGATATGTAATGGACAAAGATCAATAGCAATTTATTCATTGAACATTTGACAATGAAATATCTTTAGGCATTAAATGGACAGTTCACCCTGAATATAATTTGATTTCAATAAAAGGAGACACACAAAATCAACATATTAGTGAAAGTTTGATAAAGATTCGTCTAAGGATAAGAAAGTTATGATCTTTAAAAGTGGTGATATTGTGACTTCACGTATGAGGTGCGCTCCCATAGGTTGTGTACAATTTTTTCGAAAATGGGCATTTTCTCAAAAAGATATGTTTCCTCTTACCTGTGCATGTGATACATCATTAGAAATACATATTTACACACATACCTGTTTGAAAAAAAAAACATTCCGTTGTCGAAAACTGAAAATGATAATTATTCTGTACACAACATATGGGATTGCACCTAGCACATGACGTCACAAAATTGAAATTTAAAAAGATCATAACTTTCTTATCCTTTTAGGGGTCAAAAATGTTGAAATAATATATATTCGAAATAAAGACTTAGCCCTGTTTCGCGAACCACCTTTGTTTGGTATGCTTTTCATTTGTTTTGTGTTTTTTTTGTTGTGAGGTATTGTATCGATTCTATTGTGCCAAATACTGTATACGCTGTATATTTCGTGGGGTCTTTATTTTCGGGAATTTCGCGGGGTCTTTATTTTCGGGAATTTTGCGAGTCCAGTGCCATTTGCGAATTTAACAACACGCAAAAGAATAGGATGTGCACGAGCACATATGTACTACTACATGTAGTACGGTACAAGTACCGCATGGTAGCGAATTTAATCACTCACAAAATTGTTGTGAAGTCCTGATTCGCGAAAAAATCAAACTCGCGAAATATATGGCGGATACAGTATGTTCTTGTGTTACTGTATCCCTCTCTTTTTCTTTGCATCACATATTTATATCCCAGCAATATGATATGTGGTTGGTTGGTTGGTAAGAGAGTTTGTAAGATGGAGCTATCAACCGGTACAGTTATGTAATATTATAGGTACTGGGGGTGTTTCACCAAGCAGTTCGTAAGCTACGAACGACTTTACAAACAACTGGTGATCCCTTCTTGTGCTAAATCACATTCTCAATGATTATGATTCCCAGCAGCTTAAGTTCAAAACTTATGTTTATAAATGAAAATTCTTGTTGTTAACAAGACTTTGTCTGAATGCAAACCTTATGATTTGTCAATTTTTTTAGGATTGTTGGAAATTAAATCCCAATAATGTTAAAACAGGAACAAAGTGTGGTATCACATTGAGCACCAGAAGGGATTACCAGTCGATCGTAGCTTGCGAACAGCTTGGTGAAACACCCCCTAGGTAGTGTTCTTCTTTTGAAGGCATTTTTTTTTTAAACATCACAGAAAATGGACAATGGACAAAAACCTGTACTTCCCTCAATATACATGTACACGAATACTGGAAAAGGTCTATAATGCAGCTTGCATGGATTTTGAAGGGGGGGGGGGGGGTGCAAAATTACCTCCCTCCCCCATACCTCTGTATAATGTTGATTTTTGCATATTTTAAGCTTGGCATCGATATTTTTCACAAACTCCTATTTCCTTGTCAAATACAATTGAACCAATTTCAAATCAAAATCAATTTCCTGATCATCTTATCTCAGTGACGATATCTCCAACCACTCACAAAATGATGATTCACACATCTAAAAGAAACACACCACTTGAGTGAAATTGTTAGAATTTGAAGAGATTTTTTTTTTATTGCATAAATGCATGGCACAGGAACCTTCTGTCATTCAACGCACACAAACCAAATCTGAGAGTACTTCGAAGAGCATTATGTAAATTTATCCACAAAAAATGTTATCCTTTAAGGCAGATATTGATCTCTGTTCAAAAACAAAATTACAAACAAGACAATCAGATTCAGTCATGAGTAGCAAAGCAGTACTAAGATATAGAGGGCCAGTTGCAACAATATTCACAACCAGTCGTAAGTGGTTACAATTGGGTGAATCTCCACAAGCCAATGGTAGATTTCGATGTGCAGTACAACACAAGTGGAGAAACAACGGCTTGAAATTTTATGTGATACGACTTGTCATGAGCATTTCAGCAAAATGTTGTTTTGAAAGTAGACATCATCATGTATCAAAAAACGGTGGCAATTTCTGACTGTTTATCACGCACTTCCAAAATGAAATTCACGTTTTCTGCTATGAAAAGCAATGGGTTACATGATGTAGCTAGTACAAACACGTGTGCAATTCATGCTTTAGACAGGTGGTGAATAATCTTTCCTGCATTTCTGTGGTGAAAAGGGTACATTGAATCATCGGACATGGCGTACTGCAAATACATGTAAGAGATCACAAAGGGGGTGGAATAGGGGGCTGGGGGTAGACAGGAAGAGAGGGTGTAGAAGAGAATGAATGAGGGTAGAAAGATGAAGGAAGGGAAAATGAGGAGGGAGAGAGGGGTATTAGGAGAGGAAACAGAATGGGGGGGGGGGGGGGGGGATTGATAAGTGTGTGTAGGGGAGGGGGGGGGGGGGGGGGGCTTTGTGATCCAGGAGACTACCGGTACTCAATAATTATCTATATTCCCAAGAAAGGTGATCATGGGGCATGTGTCGTGTCAGAAGTGACCAGAAAACTAGTGCAACTGATTGAACAGAATACAAAAGACATTGACTCCAAAAACTGCAACATCCTTACGGTCAATAGAGCATCGTAGTTGACGTGATATGACTATGTTGTCAAGACAACCGTCTCTACACTGTGGGTAAAGCAAATGGTAATAATCGTGGTGGAGAGCTATATTTCAGGTTTGCCGAGCTATTTCAGGACCAGAATTCTGTCAGTAATCCACTTTCACATACCAATCTCCCTCATTATTGACAGTTACAAAATGTACTGGCGAGTTCTTTGGTAAAAGCCATCTTTGTCCCCCCTGGATGACCACCCATTTTTGTATTACTGTGAAAAATAAGATAATTTTAAATGGCTCTTTAAAGGAAACAGTCAATGATTCAGAGATTAAAACCAATGTTTTCCTTGTGTGAATGGTGGAATGGTAATACAGAAAAAAAAATCATCCTTTTTTCTTTCTTGGTGGAGAGAAGAATCATTCAAATACAATGCCATTTTGTGTACTCTTTCTGGTTATTCAGATTATTCCAGGATAGAAGAGATGGAAATTAACACAATTTACAGAGGAAACTGCATTGACAGAGCATTTCATAACAAGCAACCATCCAAAAGCACCAGATAACACTTCACCAATGTTTACATCACACACACTAACCCACCCATTTTCTTGATTAGAGCAAAGACAAATATCCTTGTGACAAATTGATTCAAGTGAATGTAAAACTAGATATCACATAAGCAAACTGATGAAAGTTTGACGGACATTGGTCCAAATAATCGGAAAGCTTATTCAGTGTCTAGAATCTTTAATCACCTGACTTGCTACTAGTATCTTGCATGAACAATGGGGACTACATGTGTCTTATGTATGATCATTGTGCAAGGAATAAGCACGATTCTGTACAATAGAGTACCGAAGTGAGACGCCAGATGAGCATGTTGTCAAGACAACTGGTTCTACACTATGAGAGAAGAGCAAACAGTAGTGATCACAGCAGGGACTCTCAGTCTTTAGGAGTGCCTAACGCTAGCCCGCTAGACAATGTCGCACCAGTGAAACTCTATCCTGTGCGATGTCGTTTAAAACCAGCAACCTGCATAATAATGGATATGACGACACCACTGCGGTACTCTTTCCACGTTAACATATCACACACGGTCCACTCGTAGAGCTTATACTATGCAACTCAACAGGACAAATAGTGTTGTCTATGGAGGGCTAACAGGACCAAAATTACAATTGTACTCATGATTCATCTAATTAACCTAAAACTGTTGCTGAACGTATCACCTGTGACTCATCTGTGTTAATTCATAACCAAATGGTGTTTATAAGGGATTTCCCTTAGCTCTACTACAACAAAGAATTGCATGCACCAAGTGAAATATACAAAACCTCAATCACAAAGCCGACAGAAACTCAGAAGGTGGTGATGACAATGTGCACATGCCTCATTATGCAAAAATTGATTATATATTATTTTTATATCAATACCTAACAAAAAAAAATCAAAGGTTTGTTTAACAAAAAGAAAGAGACGTACGTAAGACGGTACTTGGAGTGGTCGCATCAGTGCCATGCTTCGTCAAATTGGCAACTCCAAACCACACCTTGTGTTTTTATATCCATTTTCCAAGTTTTTACTATTTTTTTAACACTTTTTAGATTTTTTTAACCCTGCTCAAAACCTGCAGCTAGCCATAAACGCGCTGCACTTTGCTTCGTCCGCCTGATTTTAACTTAAGATTTAACACAAAACGCAATCGTGTAATATAAATAAACGTATCATGTGTTAAAAAGCAAGACATTGTAAACCAAATAATTCACCCACACATGCTTCAATTGAAGTAGAAAGCGTTGAGGATATGGTCGACTTTTAGGCGATGGTAAATGAAAGGAATGGAATTTTTTTTAAATTAATGAAATCGTCTGACGGGCAGGTGCGATCCGCAAGATAGGCTGACTGCAGGTTATGAGCGAACGATTTCTCCTCCTCCTCTTCCTCTTCTTTGTTCGTCAGATGAGCCTCTTAGACTGACACTTGAGGAGAGGGCTTGCCAAAGCTGCCCCGTCCCCCTCGGTAAGGGGCCTGGTTCCGTGGTCCGGGGGCGCCACGTCCTAGAGAATAAAGGGGAGGAGAAAATACCATCAATAAAGAGACCAAAACGATACACATTTAAGTCCAGTCTACTCCCCTTTAAAGGAGGCAAGAAATGTAACAAGATTGCAATTTAAAGAGGCAATTCTTCTGGTCCCAGTTTCAAATTGATGGGCATGTGTCTTTATATTCAGTTTAACAAGATTCTCTTACAATTTGCAATTGATATCAATCATAACTCCGTACATTTTTTTTAGAGAGAGGGGATTGGACTATCAATGGATTCAGATCAATCATAAATCTTTATTAAGACAGAGAAATGGTGTCACTCTATCAAGTACTGTAAGCCTATATTTTTCGCGGGTTGTTGTTTTCACAAATGACACCCAGCGTTTGCGCTATGATATGCATGTTGTATGTACACATGCAAATGGGAGAAAACAAACTGTACTTGCACCTTATCGCAACGCTCGATAGTGCGCTGCGATGCTATGCTAGCTAGCGTGGGACCACCTGCACCACTCATATCACATATGGTTTCCCGTACCTCATCATGAGTCTTACAGCGTACATGTACATGAGGTGCATGAAAATTTTGTTGTTAAAAATCGTGACCCTGCAGCGATTTGTGAAAATAAAACCCGCGCAAAAATATCAGCTAATGCAGTATGTATGAATAGCATGGGGGGTTTGGGGGGTTTGTGTTCTTACCTCCCCTAGGGCCCCCACGGGGGATGCCACCACGCCTGTTGTAGAAGCCCTGGTCCTGCTGCACCTGGTTGAAGCCACCGTAGCGGGCGTTGGGGTTGTAACTCACGTCCGGCCCACGCGGCGCAAACGTGTCCCGGTGGACGTACGTGTTGTAGTTACCCGGTCCCGCTGAGAAACAAGAATGAAACAAAAGTAGGTTTTTTTCACTGACTTCAACGGGTTATAGTATGGTGGACGCTAAGCCTGAGTCGTATTGTTTTTTTCAGAAACCGGTGTTCAAAGGCTTTGCGCCGATCGAACATCGATGCATCGACGGCACATTGACAAATTGTGTACAATGGATAGCGGAGTGCGAACACAAGCGGTCGTGTATATTTTGCTTATTGCAATTTCAAAATAGCCCGGGCTATATAGGGTTAAACACACATGGTCCTTAAAGGAGATATTCATAGAAAATAAAATCAAATAAATAAAGTTTATTTTATAATTGAATGAGTTATTAAAGCAATGTATGCAGCTAACATGCCAGGAAAGTGTTCAGTTTTGTGTTTAATGAAGTCAAATTTTACTAAATTGACTCTCTTCCTGACCTACGAAATCGCCTCAGGGAAAGTGGCGTTGTGTATACGTCACAGCCGGGATACGCTTCACAATGACCATTGTGTATCACACCTGTTAATCCACTAGCAACTTCCATCACAATTTCATTAACAATGCATGATGCTTCTGGTGGAAAAGAAGCTGCGGATTGGCATGTTTGATGCACAATAACGCCTCCCGTTTCTTACGTCAGACCTAAAGGCCGTTTCGGATGACAGTAGGGCAAATTTGTCCCCAAGAATATGGAGATTGTTTTCACCCTAATTTCGCTTTTTGGAAAGTGATATATTGTTTGAATGTCATCCGAGCTCATTGTATGGCTTATATGCTTTCTGTATGTGAATATCTTCATATTTTTGGATTTTCTATGAATATCACCTTTGTCACATAAGAACTGTAATCAAGCTTGAGAAATAATGATTATATGGGCATTCGCCGTGGAGGGCGCAACACGTTTTTACGGACCAGGGCGAAAGGTCAGACCGGAATATGGAGGCACGGAGAGTTGGTAGGGGAGAGTAAATCTCCGGAATAAAGGCCCCAAAAAGGCAAAAAGGGGCGACAAATCTTCATGGAACGTTTGTATAAGTGTCGCCAAATAATACTCCAACGCATCTTTGTCATGAGGATTGCTAGATGCGGGTGTTGAACGCTTCACGGTATCAAGACTGAAAGTTGTATGACTTTCGGCCGACAACAATGGACTGTGGTGTACGCCGTCAAGCTACAGACTGTACGGGCAGCCAGGGGAACTGCGGGTGAAAGTCACCGGCCTACGCAGGGGACGAAGGCGAGCGGGTTCAGCCTCGGGGGAATGAAGCTGGATTGGCGGAGAGCATTACTCGCACTTCGCAGGGGAACCGACGCATCGTGATTTTGAACGTTCAATCAATACGCGGTAAGCGAACAAAGAACACACGAACAATCAGACAACGATGAGTGAATGAACGGACTTGCCCCTCCATTTAAAGTTGAGTTTGCTCGAGCGGACATGAGAGTTAAATAATAACATAAAATCGGATACTATTTTCGTTTTATGGTCTTACTATACATGTTTTATTGTGCAGTGTAACTTATGCCATGTAACCGTATACTGGTTTACATTCACATATCGGTGTTAATTCGGATACTGTTTTGGTTAAGTTTGCTCAACAGTATTTCATCTTTTGTTAAATATAAACTGCATAAGTAAAGTGTCAAAAAAGGATTAAACAACAAAATTTGAAGTTTAACTTTAAACTACATGTTATGAGTCTTAATTGTTGTGCTGAACTCCAATCATTCATCTCAAACGAACGAAATACGGGATCGCACGTGACAACCTTTAACCCTGATCAGGCAGAGTTTGAGGAGAAGACAAATAAAGAAGTTACGACTGTTTAGCCATATCATTACTATGGGCTCATTACTGTGTTATAAATGTTCTTTTTATGCCGTAATTGCATTATTTGATGTTCATGAAACGAAATGCTCATTAGTTTGTAAGGTACACGAAGATTTCAAGAAGCAGTGTTACATACCTCGTGGGGGCTGAGGAGCATTGTACCTGGCCCCGCCCCGGATGAAGGGGGCACCTCCACGGTTGCCCCTGTAGCTTGGGTTAGGTCCACGGGGCTTGCCACCACGCCCATTCTTGTAGTAATGTGGGTAGCCATACGAGTTCCCTGTACAATAACAACCAAGGTAGATAACATAGTACTAGAGTGCAGAAGTGGTGTCATCATTTGAGCATATTAGGGAGCTTTGGTTTCGACAACGGATGGACTCAAGAACGGTAATTCAATACCAAGATCTATCTGCACAAACACCACCCCCGCATCGGTGTCCGAATCGAGAATGGGAATTCTGAGATTTTTTGTTCTCAATGAGTTGAGGGCAGCAGCCAATCTGCGCCCGTTCAGATGTCAGTGCAAATCCAGGATCTCTCTGCGAGAGTCGAGAACTCTCACCACTTACCGCAGGAGGAAGAGCATATCATGTACACACACTGTAAAATGTAAAATTAACACCATGCGCACAATCGTAGTAATGCTGGTCACCATAGGGCTTCCTTGTTAAATAATAAGCAATGCCAAATACATAAATATTATAACACAAGTTTCAGGAGCCTGTTCTTGTGTTAAATCAGATTCTCAATTATTCTGATTCCCATCAGCTGAAAGTGAAATCTGACCACTGTAAATCAAAATTATTCTTGGTAACATGCGTCTGAATACAAAGTCAATAATTTATCAAATTTGATTAGGATTGTTGGGAATTAACTCCCACTATGTTAAAACAGAACAAACTGGGGTGTCTTATTTAGCACATGAACAGGTCACCAGTCGTGCGTAAAGTCAGATATAGACAGCTTGGTGAGACATCCCCCAGGAAAACCCCATTGACTTATTACACATTTCATGCATCTATGGTAATGAGGTGATTAATTAAGGGGGGAAAGTTACCAGACTGGTCTGAGGGTGGGCCTCCTCCCTGATCCATCTTCACATCCTGGATGGGCGACTGCGTCCTGTTCACATCCCCCCTGTTCACAGAATGGTTGTAGTCCGTGTTCTGGTCCATGCCACCCTGGTAGCCCATGTCAGCGGACTGGCCCACCGGGCCGGCGGGGATGTTCTGCATCCCCTGCATCTGAGGGGAGGTTCGCAGGGAGTTGGTCATCTGGAAGGGAGGGGCGCTGGCGTTCATCGTCGACTTGGTTGGAATGGAGCCTGCAAAAATTATTAATCATTAATCATTGATTACTCCATAATGTGGATCAATTGAGGGCGATTAACTTTCAGCAAGCTTCTAAAATAGACAATACATGAATTTAAGACCATTGGCAAGAAAATTGCTAACAATTACATTTTGAAGGCTTTTTCGCCTTCCCAGTAGAGTATATGCCCTTTGAATTAAAAAAAAACTGTGCCAATCCGAGAGGCTGGTCAAAACTGAAGTCCATTATCAGAAGACTATCCTTGATGTGAAAATGAGTGAAAATGACAGGAGAAGGGGGTGAATGGTGGGGATGGAAAGTGGAGGTATTGTACATTGAGAGGGTCATATTTTGGGAAATGTTTTTGTATATATCTTAGTGTCAATGACCTGGTGTCTTTGTGCATTGGGAAGGGGAATGAAGATGGTAAGGACAGTGAAAAGGAAGGGGGGGGCACCTGTGGTGATGGGGGGGGGGGGGGGTAAAAAGTCTCAACTTGTTGTACCTCTGACGTCGTCTGCTTCATAGAGAGGAATTGCGACCTGGCTGGGGTCGCACATTGGGAGAAAATGTTTTTGTATATTTCTTAGTGTCGATGGGCTGAAGTCTGAGAGTATTTGGGAAGGGATTGAAGATGGTAAAGAGAGTGAAAAGGACGAGGGGGAGGGGGGTGGGGGGGGGTTGGGGGGTAAGAAGACTCACTCTGTTGTACATCTGACGTGGTCTGCTCACCAGGGAGGGGTATCGTGGCCTGGGAGGGGTCTGTGATGGTCAGGGGGCTGGACGAAGACCCCTGCGACATATCGCTGCCAAGCTGGTTTGAACCTGAGGAAGAGGAAGGGTGGCGAGAACACATGTCGGGTTGTGGAACCTACAAACCTTTTTCATTAAGACAGGGCGTCCCATTTGTAAAAGTCATGCAACACAGCGGGATTCACCAGAACACCCTAACAACGTGTGTGAAATCTCAGTCATAGCTTTGCAAACATCTTCAGGAAAAGTGAAAAAAATTATCCTTATTTACAATACTGAAGATTTTTAATCATACAGGAAAGAGTTCATCCAAAACAAGATTGAATCTGATGAACTGGACTTATCATTATGGGAGTAGAACAGTTTCACAAGCCATCCAAGTTACTTCTTTAGCTAGACTGGCTTGAGAAGATAAGAATACTGGTGAAAGATGTTTTAAAGGGCATATACTGTACTGGGAAGGCAAAAAAGCCTTCAAAATGTAATTGTTAGCAATCTTCTTGCCAATAGTCTTAAATTCATGTATTGTCTATTTTAGAAGCTTGCTGAAAGTTATCTACATTTGGAGTAATGAGTGGCTAAATCACAAATCCTCAAAATGTTCGGCCCGAACATTTTGAGGATTTAATCATTAATCATTAATTACTCCATATGTGGATCATTTGAGGGCAAATAACTTTCAGCAAGCTTCTAAAATGGACAATACATGAATTTAAGACCAGTGGCAAGAAGATTGCTAACAATTACACTTTGAAGACTTTTTTGCCTTCCCAGTTCAGTATATGCCATTTAATTCTAGAAAAAGAACCTAGGTGGTCAGAGAAGCCATTTACATCGCAGCTGAAAATCTAACAGATGAGGGGGACTTTGTCACAACTCATCTCTGGTGTACACCTCGAAAATCTGCCAAATTCCTCGCCGCCTACATAATGTGGTACAATAGAAGATTATATACTTTGGTGACTACAACAGGATGGATAGACGGACAGACGGACAACTCGGAAACATAATGCCCTCCTGCATCTTCGTTGCAGAGGCATGAAAAGGCGACCTCTTGTGCTTACATACCTAGTGACTGTGAGTATCCTTCGCTGGGGTTGATGCCCTGTGTGTTGTACTGAGTAGATGAGTGGTAGAGGGCCTTCACTAATATGTTTACATTTCAGCTTTTATTGAAAACAACTTAACTTCAGGGTTGACTATCCCTTAAAGAACGCGACCTCTTGTGCTTACATACCTAGTAACTGTGAGTATCCTTCGCTGGGGTTAATGGCCCGTGTGTTGTACTGAGTAGATGAGTGGGAGAGGGCCTTCACTAATATGTTTCTTTTACATTTCAGCTTTTATTGAAACCAACTTAACTTCGGGGTGGACTATCCCTTTAAATAGTCGACCTCTTGTGCTTACATACCTAGTGACTGTGAGTATCCTTCGCTGGGGTTGATGCCCTGTGTGTTGTACTGAGTAGATGAGTGAGAGAGGGCCTGCTGGCTCAGCATGTTAGACTGCATGCTGCTGGACTGGTCCTAGGCAGGGACGGGAACAAGATTGGCATGTTCAACTCTCTCATTACCACTGGCATGAATATGTGTATACATCAAGTCAACAGGGGTTTTCAAAGCATAGAAATCCCATTGGGCAGCATAAAAGTCTGGTACACAAAATGTAAACGCTAACAGGTTTCTTTTTCAAAGCTGTGAGATACCCCATAATTGGATTTTTTTATTAGATCATAATATGAAATAGCTAATAAATTTGCATTGAGGAATAATGAATAAGCCACCAATTAAAAAAAAAATTATTTTGGAAACAAAAATGTGTGGATATATTCAATGAAGTGGTCAATATTTGTGCCATAGTTTGTCAATCATTCCACAGCTGAGAACAGAGGGGGGTTAGAATCCACTTTTAGCTTTCCACTTAGATCGGTGATATAAGGGATAAGCCTCACTCACAACCCATCTCACCTGTTGCGTCTCGACTGGTGCGTTCGGGAATTCGGGTAGCTCGTTCATCTTGCCGCCACCCGCCGCGGACCCCTGCGCCGATCCATACTCAACCTGTCCCGAGAGCTCCGGCTGAGCCCCGTAGGTCACGCTGCCCGCCGAGCCCCCGTCCAACGTCTGGGGGGCGTAGGTCTGGTCGGGGTAGCCCTGAGGGGTGGTATCGTAGCGGGGGGGTTGGTAGGATTGGTCGGATGGGGCCTGCTGGCTGGACAGGGCGTCTAACTGTGTCTGCTGAGGGGACGGCTCGCCTTGCGATAGGTCTGTGAGTGGCGGGGGATATTACAACCATAGATGGTTACCTCTGTTACTAACACTGCACAGTATTGAAAAGCAAAGTTACATTTTCTTATCTGTCTGTCTGTCTATCTGTCTGTCTATCTCTCTGTCCATTTCTCTCTTCTCTCTCTCTCTCTCTCTCTCTCTCTCTCTCTCTCTCTCTCTCTCTCTCTCTCTCACTCCCTCTGTATGTTTATAATTTTATCTCCCATCCCCATCCCCCCCTCTCTCCCTCTCCCTCACCCTATCCCTCTCTCTATCTCTCCCCCTCTCTCCCTCTGCCTCCCCCTCTCTCTCTCTCCGACTCACCTGCTGAGTTTGATGATGACTGTGCACTGCTTGAGAATGTTGACGAGGGGATGTATGGCTGCTGTGAGACCGCTACCACTGCTGGGTCCATATGTGGCGCTGCAGGGGGCAACATAAGCAACCAATAAACCGTTTCCGTCACACAGGCACAACTTTCTCACTATCTCCATATCAACGAGTTATTACATTCACCTGTGTCTAGTGATTTGGTTTAAACTGGTAGAACACACTCTGCATCTATTAGTTGTTGCTACTCGGGCAAACCTCGAGCAAGTTTTGGTGTTACCATTAGCAACATATCGTTTGAACAACATGAATGAAATTTACATACATTAACGAAAATGGTCGATTGTGACGCATGGTATTTAACACTTTTCGGCCCTCTGAAAATGTGACATCCATGGGCATGAAGGGCGGATAGGACTTTTTCAGAGAGTTGTTCATCCAGTAGAAATATAATTGATCACGTGAACTGCTCTAAACCAATCAAAGGGCAGGAATCTTTTCATGAAGGATATATACTACAGCTCAAAGGAATTGGCATAGGGAAAGGGAAAGAGAAGAAAGGGAAGGAGCCGCAGTTTTAAACCTCAGAGTATTTTGTCCAGTTCAGCATGAAACACGATGCTCTAGCCTAAAAAGCATCATGTTTCATGCTGAACTTGCACAAAATATACTGCGGTTCAAAACTGCGGCTCCTTCCCTTTCTTCCCTTTCCCTTTCCCTATGCCAATTCCTTTGAGCTGTAGTGTATCACTCACAGTCATAGTCTAACATGGAGTCCTGGACAAAGTTGAAGCTGCCGAGAACCGGGGCGAGGACCTCGTTCACGTCGTGGTGGACGGGCTTCGCCGGCGGCATCTCGATGGGCTCTGGTGCCTGCGGAACATCCAGTACTCTCGTAGAGGGCGCCATTTCCACCATGGACGGCTGCTGTTGGTGTTGTTGTGGTTGAGGTGGGGGTTGTTGAAGGTCTGTGTTCATGCCTTGTGTTAGTTGCTGCGTCTGTAGAGAGGACAACAAAAGTTATGAATACACCCAAAATATCTCACAAAATGGCTTCAGTTGTATTGTCGACTGTATAAGTTAATTTTGCGAATGATTTCTTTCTGGTTGATGCATATATATAGAGAGAGAACAGAGGACATTTATGAATGCAAATCTCTTAACATCGTTTCAGTTGTATTGTAAAAGTTGTAATATTTTGGGAGGGTTTACTTTTTAATTTTCATTTGCTGTGTCCCCACAGAAGAGGGGACAGGGGGGAGGACACTTATGAATAAACACCTCATAAAATGACTTCCTTGTATTGTCGTACTTCCCCATTCATACTGTACTGTATACGCCATATATTTTGTGAGTCTAATTATTCGCGAATCAGGACTTCCCAAGAATTTCGCAGGTGGTTAAATTCGCGATCGCACAGTACTAGTATCAGTAGCACATGTGCTCGTCCATGTTGTCCATGTTTCGCGTGTTGTTGAATTCGCGAATAGCACCCGACTTGCCAAATTCACAATAATAAAAACTCCGAAAAAACACTCCCCCACCCCCCCCCCCCCCCTCGACATTTTTCAAGAAAAAATTGCAATGCAAAAAGATCGCGCCGCGACGTTTCATGACTTTTTTCCTCCAAGTCTAATGCAACCAAATTTGCGACACGGGGTTAAGCGGTTCCAAAGTTACATAACATTTTAAGGGGGAGATTTCCATCGAAGTTGCCATTGATAGCAAAGTTGCCATCAATGGTAAGTTTTATGCAACAGGACCCAGGGTTTGAGTTTGAGGAGAGACTCACCTCTGTCTGCACAGACTGCATCTGCTCAACCGCTGACGGAACCCCGCTGAAGTAGCTCTCCGACGGGACCTCGCTCATCACCTCCGCGAACTCAGAGGGCGCCACCACTTCGGTAAAGTTCTTCTCGTATCCCACGTCCGCCTCCTCCACCTGCTCCTGCTCCACCGCAGGGGCCGCCGGCGATAGTGTCTCCTCGGCAACGGGCTCCGCCTCCACGGGCGCGGCAGGGATGTTGTCTAGGTAGCCACACTGGTGGATTCTCTGAACTAATTGAAAGAGCTCTTTGTCTGTTGGAATTCGGTGTCAAGGAAAAGTGTGACGGACTCAACAAACAGCATTTTTAGGTCCAGGCAGGCTATATCGATGACGAAGGCTGTAGTTGAAAGCCAAAAAGTATGGAGGTAAATACTTTGTATTGTGTTCAATAGTTTAAAACAGCTTTTATGTGATTTACCTACACAGATGAACACTCATAATAGCATATTTAGGTATCAAGTATTTCTTCACTCTTATAGTGCCATAGCCCTGCAAGCGTGCTAATGATATGGTGCTTTATACACGCTAGCACGCTGTCGATTGGCTGCTTTGTACACCGCTTCGCTGCTTTGGGCGTGCATGCTCGCTTTCGTAATAGCAGTTATTGTTCATGCTTATGGCACATGTACTGAATGATTCGCACATGCTATTGTTCATTGCATCACATGCACTGGTTAATTGGCTTTCGGTTGAGCGTGTTTGTTTACACCTTTCAGATTGGGCCCTGTCCCAGACAGAGTTGCGATGGATCTGAATCAATCGCAAGTCCAAGCCTCTATCTCTTATGTACAGATTTACCATTGTTATCAATCGTTCCTCTTCATTATTTAATCAGACAGACCAAAAGAATCATGCGATTACCCTTGTATGCATCGACATTAGCCCACTGAAGAATTTCACACCACTCTGCATGGTCTCTATCCGAGTTTTATTCATCACCCTCATCATCAAAGAAAGGATACACGTTGTGTTGCAGACTTCTTTGTCCTCTTCCCTCAGGTAGCTGTTGAGTTGACTCGTCGCGTTCTCAAGCTTCTTGTCAAAACTGTGGGGACATTTAAATGAAAAAAAAAAAAGTAGAGTCACCATATTGCTTCTGTTGGAATGCTCCATGCTCTATATTGGGTCATCGAGCAGTCCCACAATGCACCGTGTGGCTGCATTTGGATTTTGTTGCGGTCATGTCCGCTTCCTGTCTAGTGCACTAGTGGATAAGACCTGAAATGGACAGGACTGCAAAAAAAGTCTGGGGTGGTATTCTGAGACCGTTTTATCTCTGTTTTAAGTCTGTTGTAACTAATCGGTATTCTGAACACCGTTTTATCTCTGTTGTAACTATTGTTTTAACACTGTTTTAACGTTTGTTTTATCTCTCTCCCTTTGCCCGCGCATGTCATTGACATAATTTGTGCGCACGCGCATAACTTTTGGCGCAAACAGTACAACCATATCTGTCACACGGTATTCTGACGGCTGTTTTATCTTCTGTTGTAACTCTGCCCATGTGCAATATTATGCCTGTGAGATAAAACAGGGTGGATGGTGTTTTAACTTTGTATAGTTATGTCATGGCGGAAATCTTTATCGCTACAACTTCAACAACGAATCGCTCAACCTCTTCTGCGAGAAAATCCACACCTCTTCGAACCTTTGCCATGACTATCTTCAGCAAAATTGTGTTTTTTTTAATTCTCTCGCATAACATGCACACAACATTAACACAAGCAAAAAACCAACGCAATATATTAAGCGCAAAATAAAGCGCTAAAACGCGAATATTAAAGCAAGGCGCGTTTCGCGCGCTTTTGCCCAAGGGAGCAATCGGATTGGTTAAAACTTCTTATATGCTACCTCTAACAACGTTTCCTATTGGTTACAGTTGTGGCGGTGGGCGTGGTTTT
The DNA here is from genome assembly GCA_963669155.1 of Arbacia lixula. Lineage (NCBI taxonomy): Eukaryota > Metazoa > Echinodermata > Echinoidea > Arbacioida > Arbaciidae > Arbacia > Arbacia lixula. Next base: position 14,620,468 of record OZ022592.1, on the reverse strand, counting down.
CCTGACTTACAACACCGTTAAAACGGTGTTCAGAATACCGTTTAACAACTGTTTTAGCGCTGTTGTAACTCACTGACTTACAACAGAGATAAAACAGAAAGTTAACCCTAATACTCCCGGGGGGGGGGCCATTATGGCCCCCCCTGTCGAAGTTTTGTCGGTACTTCCTAACGCCTCAATATTTCGAAATGAAATTTCTTGACATTTTTCTCTGATCCTTCCCGCACATTTTGATACCAAACTGACTGTGTATAACCCTATGGATAAAATCAGGAGCTTTTCCAATTTATGTAAATACTTTTCTAATAAGTGTTATCATTGTTTCAAATAGTGAAAATAATTACCACACACACACACACACACACACCCACACACACACCCACATTCACACACACCCACACCCACGCATACGCATCTGAATCTTGACGAAAAACAAAGAAATACATAAGAAAATTGAAAAACAATAAAATACATAAGAAATAATTACCACAACCTATCTTTTTCTTTCAAGAATTGATGAGGGAGTTATGAAAGACATTTGTACCAAAAATTACTATTCCTGAGGCTTCATTTAGTGAGAAATACCAAAATCTATGATTTATCGCATAAATTAGTATAAATTAATTAGTTAAAAAAAAATGGACTTTCGTTAATTTAGCTATACAACTTTGTAGATTACATAATTCTTTACCCTTGTGCAAAATTTTGAGGCAATCGGGCGACCCATGGCTGAGATCTCAGGGGGGGCCATAATGGCCCCCCCCCCCCCCCCCTCCGGTAATAACAAGCTTTGAAATACCCTGGGAGTATTAGGGTTAAAACAGAGATAAAACGATGCTCAGAATACCACCCCTGGATGTTGTTGCGCAGTGCATTAGACTTTCCACAATATGCGGCACAGAGAATTGTTTCAGGTGAACATGTAGTTTCCACTATCCTAATTAAAGTCAATTTTCAATCACGGTATATTAGTTATCATCTCATTCATACCAAGTGTGTCCCAAAATTAAACACAACTCCTTAAAGTCGAGTTACATTTAACTTTAAACACAACCATGAACAGCAACTCTGATGGATTACACACAAGTTGTGTTTAATCACAACTTGACTTCTACAACTCTTACATAACCATATATTATTTGTGATAAAAAAGAGTTTATTTTTACAAATTGAAATATGCTACCCTGGACGTTCCATGGTTAGTGATTCTATCCAACAGGCTACTGCTTGGCTTATGATAATGACACAACACTTAAGTACCAATACACTATGCTTCCATTCTATAGCTCATTTGTATTCAATAGGACAGGCGTTTAGTCAAAGAATTGTTTTGCGAAGAGAAGATAATCTTTTTTTCTTTTTCTTTCATTCATTTACAGGATGGAGCACGCTATCCTTACTACTACTGGGTGTATGCCTAAAATTTCTTTGTAAAATTGAAATTCACTTTAGAAAGCCCTTTCACTTAAATCTTCAAGATAATCTTTGTTTCATTTTCATAATTCTTACCTCATGTCTTCGTCCGTCTCTCCATCCTCTTCCGAATCCTCTTCCGACTCTCTCGATGGACTGACCAGTTTGAAGAAATTGTCAAGGTGGGTCAGTTCCTCAGGCTCTAGATGCTGCCATGACAATGGTCACAGAAAAACATATGTAAATGACGACTCATTTGATATCACCATTATCATCATCATCTTTAACATTATCATCATCATCATCATCGTCACCATTATCATCATCATCATCACCATCATCATCATCATCATCATCCTCACCATGACAACATCACCATGGTCACCATCATCATCACCATGACAACACCATCATCACCTCCACATCCTTACCACGGCACCGTTGGTTCCAGCCAGGAAGTCTGCTCGCACATGTTCCTGGCCCATGTGGATGAGAACGTTCTGGAGCAGCAGGACGTCTGAGATGCGGCTCAGGTCCTGCTCGTGCCTCTGCTGCTTCTCTCGCTTGGCCTCACGCTTATGGGCCCTCGTCGACTGCAGGGAATTGTGGGAAATATATAAGTCACATTAAGTATTTTGTTAGTGATTGATTGAATACGATCTATTCTGACAGCACAAAGACGGCAGAGATTTGTGAGAAATATAGAAGTCACATAATTTCTGTATACATCTTTTTTAACGAATAAATGAATCATTGAATTCATTATTGCTTCTCTCATTTGAATTCATGCATATGAGCTCTCATTGACAGCAGAGAATTGTGGGAAATATACAATTCACATGTTTTTTTTATTTTAAATAAAAAATAAATGCATTATTGCTCTATTGCTTGATCTCCCGCTTATGGACCCTCAGGGACAAGCAAAGAATTGTGAGAAATACACACAAGTCGCATAACATTTTTTTTCCAAAGAAAAAACATTATTTTGAGACTGGCTGACGGCCTACCTCACTCATGATGACGCTGAACTGCTTGGAGAGCTCCTTAGCAAACTCCAGTGAGGCACCGACCTCCTCGAAGTGCGACACGGCCTCCTCTTGGTCCTTGTTCAGGACCTTGCCGTTCGTTACCATCTCACGGTACCCATCGAGCTTGGTCTGCGGGGAAAAGAAGAAACAAAGAAGCATGCATGAATTGATTATTTTTCAACTGGAGTACCCAAGTGGTGTCGTCATATGAACATGTTACGAAGACAATTGGCTCTAAACAAACTCACTCCAGTGAGAGGTTAAGCTGTCCGATATTGTCAATCGGGCTAGTGTCCGGCATTCCCAATGACAGTCCCCGTTGTGATCACCGCTGCTTGCTCTACCCATATTGTTAAGAGCCAGTTGTCCTGATAATAATGCTCAAATGATGTCACACTTTGGTACTCTATTGCTCCTTAATATCTTGAGAGTCAACTAAAGAAGTCCAAATTGGCAGTTGGTAAGGTATGTCACCAATACGTACCTTTACGGTTCTTGCGTCGCAACGCATGATGGGACGGAATTCTAGTACGTTAGCGTTCAGCGATCGCTGCGGTCATTGTTTACAATGCTCATGACGCTAGTCGCGGCTAGCACGAAGTTCAATACTGTCATTTTCATGTTACAGATTTGTTATGTGGATCGGTTCCGACGCAATAATTTTCAGTATCTGAATCATATTTTTTACGATAAGAACTTTGATTCGTATTATTGTACTTTTTATTTCTTTTTTTAATTTCACACATCACATATGGGACTACCACCCGATTCTCGACTACGTCTCGGAGGTCTCTCTCTTTGCTTATTATTTTATCAACAAACCCTTTATAAATCATTTTTAAGATACAATAATACGAATCAAAAGTTCTTTACGTAAAAATACAATTAAAATTTACTGAAAATTATCACGTCGAAACCGATCCACGTAACAAATCTGTAACATGAAAATGACGTTGTAAACAATAACACTCGCGTACTAGAATTCTGTCCCATAATGCCTTGCGATACAAGAACTGTAAAGGTATGTATTGGGAATCACCAATAAGGGTCATTGATCAGGTAGGCTGTGTCACAGCACATTGGACTATGACATGTTCATGGGTCTTTACAAATTAGCGGTGCGTACGGCCGCAGCGTTCACGTGACAGCAAGGGCACCAGTGAATGAATCGGTACATGTGTAAGTCGCGTAAGAAGAGCCAAAGCTTGACAACGTAATGCATGCTTGACGTACTCATAACTACGCCCCTTGATACGTCCTCTGAGTAAACGCCGTTGCACTATCGGAGAGCTATAGGCACCATTTTAATCTGAATATGTGACCAACTTCAGATGCAGATATCTTTGGATGAAAATACTTGTAAGTCATAAAAATCAATATGCTAATTAAAACATTGTCTTCACTTATTGGTATAGCAAAATCAAGAAACTCTTAAAATAGCTGAATTGTGAAAAATGTTCAGACACCCTAATATCATCATAACATTCTTATAGAGGAACCCCCTTCAATGACGATAATACATTTTTACCTCATATGAGACAGTCACTACTGTCTAGGTGGGCATGTACATATGTAAAAACATCCATGCTGTAAAACCTGGAAACCTTCTTCTTCTTCTTCTAGATGAGTACAGTCCACCATCTGGTGTATTCTCGTACTTGTTTGGCTGGCCGGTGCAGTGCATGTACAGTGCCACATAAAAAGACTACATGATAACTATGTGCAGCTAAAAACAATGGTAACCCCTTTTACCGGAGCTGGATTTCCTGTACCTCCTGCCTAAAGGAGATGGCAGAGGTACAGTTCACAAGATCTCCAGGAAGCGAGTTCCACAGTCTTATAGAGTCCGGGAAGAATGACTTCTGGTAGACTAGAGTCCTTGCAAAGGGGATTTGGAATTGTTGTGGATGTCCACGATGTGCTGTTGTTACCCGCAATAGGTTGGCATGAGGAATGTCTGTGAGTTGCTTTACTATGCGGTACATCAGCATCATCTTGAGTTGCGCTCGACGTTCTTGGAGAGATGGCCACTGGAGTTTGGTTAGCATCGCCGTAACACTGCTTGTTCGATAATAATTTCCTGTGACAAAGCGAGCGTAGCGACGCTGGACCTTTTCCAGTCTCTGGATGTTGTCTTGGGTATGTGGATCCCACACCGTGCTGGCATACTCAAGGATGGGTCGTACTAGTGTGATGTAGCACAGTGCTTTAGTCTTCCTCGGGCAGGGTCTGATGTTTCGCTGCAGAAATGCGCTGATGCTGCTTGCCTTCTTGGTGACAGTTTTGATGTGGTGGGTCCAGTTCATGTTGTTCTTGAGATGAATGCCAAGATATTTTGCAGTGTCTGCTTTCTCAAGAACTTGCCCATGGATGATGTAAGACCACTCAACAGGCCTCCTTTTGTTTGTGACCCTGAGGATCTGGCACTTCTTCGGATTGAATTCCATAAGCCAGTCTCTTTCCCATTCTTGCAAGGCATCCAAGTCCTTCTGGAGCAATCTCGAGTCAGCATCCGAGTTGATCTTGCGATAGAGCATACAATCGTCTGCAAAGAGACGAACGGTGCAGCTTGGTGAAACATGCTCAGGTAGGTCATTGATGAACAGGAGGAAGAGGAGTGGGCCTAACACACTACCTTGTGGTACTCCTGAGGTGACTTTGGCAGTGCCTGATTTTGATCCTTCAAGGACTACTTGCTGGCTCCGATTATGTAGAAAGTCAGTGATCCATCTATGGGTACTGCCCCTGATGCCATAATGTTGCAGTTTGTAGAGGAGACGAGCATGGGGAACCTTGTCAAATGCTTTTGAGAAGTCAAGGAGGATGACATCATGCTGCTGTTTGTCGTCAATCCCTTTGGCAAGGTCTTGGATGGCAAGAATGAGCTGGGACTCACAAGATCGGCGTTTTCGAAAGCCATGCTGAGCATCAGAGAGGGCATTCTTGGCTTCAAGGTGATCCATAATGGCACTGCAGATAATGTGTTCTACAACTTTACAAGTGACTGATGTCAGTGAGATGGGGCGATAGTTCTCAGCTTTATGCTTTTCACCCTTCTTGAAGATTGGTGTGACATCAGCTTCTTTCCAGTCATCAGGCAGTATTCCTTGGTCAAGAGATGTTTGGAACAACAGAGTGAAGACTGGGGTGAGCTCCAAGGCCAGCGTTTTGAGGAGCCTAGCTGAAATCTTGTCTGGACCTGTAGCCTTGTAGACATCAAGTTCTGAGAGAAGCTTATAAACCCCAGCAGGGGAGATGATGATATCACTCATTGATGGATAAGGATTCTCCTTGGCTTTGATGTTACTCCTGCTCTCGTTGCTGGTGAAGACAGAGGCAAACTGACGGTTAAGTATATCCGCTTTTGATGGGCTGTCAGAGTAGGTGATGCCATCGCTTGCCTTCAGCGGAGATACTCCTGAAGAGTCGCATCGTCTGCTCTTGATGAAACTCCAAAAGCGCTTAGGATTTCCAGCAGAGTCTGGGCTGATGATATTGGTTAAGTAGTCATCATAGGCACGCTTACAGGATTGTCTGGTTTTCTTCTTCAGCTGCAGATATCTAAGGAAGTCCTTTGGATCTTGAGTTCTTCTAGCTTGGACAAAGCATCGCTTCTTCTGGCGTGTTAGTCGCTTCAGAGATGTTGTTATCCATGGCTGGTGGAAGCGCGTCGATGACATCTTTGAAGGAACGTGCTTGTCTTGGACATCAGTAAGAAACTCCTTGATACAGAGCCACATGTCAGCAACTGAACTAGGTGAAGAGTATCTTGCTATAAATTCCTTCTGAAAGGAAAGGCAGTCCTTCTTCATACTAGTGATGTTGGCATCCTTCCAGAGATATATCTTCCGCTTGACTGGTTTCTGTCTTCTGGGCATGATGCTTGTATCCACCAAGACCAGATCATGATCCCCAATGCCTGGAAGAGGCACACATCTGTTCAAGAGGGAAGGTCTGTTTGACATGAACAAGTCCAGAATGTTGTTGAGTCTTGTAGGGAACTTTACCATTTGTTGCAAACCACAGTTGTCTAGCATGTCCAGAAAGCGATTCTTCACTGCTTGTGGGTTCTGGTTGCCTTCAGCTGCTAAGGTATCCCAGTTGATGTCGGGGATGTTAAGGTCTCCTCCTAACCAGAATACAGCATTTCTGTGCTTGCTTTGTAGTTCTTCAACTGCACTACATAATTCATCCATATACTGTGGTGAGCTGGAAGGAGGTCGGTACAACGCTCCAATAATGAGGGTTTTCCTTCTTTCCAGTGGAAGTTTAATAAAGGCTGCTTCACATTCGTGCTTGGTAGATAAGTGTTCAAATATAAATTCCTTTTTCAGGGCTATCAGTACACCACCATAACCATCACCACGGTCCCTGCGAATGACACTGTAACTTGGTGGAAATAGTTCAGAGCTGCTGATGTCCTCATTCAGCCTAATAAATCATGAATTAGAATGAATAAAAAAGATGCAGTCTTTCTAAAATTCCAATTCCACAGTGTAATTTGGATTTCTTTGACAATGGCTGGTGACACCAAGACACCCAATTTGACTTTGTTTTGAGGTATCCGAACTACATGTATGCCAAGGTCTCATGATGCGGAACAGGTTACCAAACTAACGTTAAATGCTAAAACCAGGCAATTTCTCTAATAAAAACAGGCAGCAATCATTGTCACATCAGGTAAAGATGCATTTTAGCAGGTTTTATTCTTGCGCAATACTCGGCACACATCATACACACACTGCACTCACTTTCTCACTCAAGTCAAATCAACTTCCGGGTATTGCGCAATAACAAAATGCGCTAAAAGTTAACATTAGACAATGTTAGACCTGTATATCAAGTGTACCTTTGCCCAACACTAATGCTATTACATTTATTACTAGACAATTTTGGAATAAGTGCAGTCTTTTCTGCAGTCAGGTTAAATTCCAGATCTATCTTCAGTTCATTTTGACTTGCCCATTTCCTTGATTGAAGCTTCCTCTAACAGTCTAATCTATCCAACTTAGAATTGAGTCTAGACTAACATTTAATCTGACTTGACTGTTACGCTCATCTTGATAAAATAAATAACAACTAGCCGTACTCACGAGTCTGAAGTTAGAGCAGTTCTACTTTTTTTAGTTTTGATTTTCTAATTTGATGCCAATAAGAACGTAACTCGTAAGGACTTGCTGCTAAATCATGGCTAACGTCAAAGAACGACATTTATCCTGCAAAATAATCATTACAGCCAAAGTTAATGCATATATATATATGTGTGTGTGACGACAAAACTCATCACATTTCATATTCTGACTTTCGCACTAAAATTTTTACACACTTACAATGTAAGTTACATCATTACAAACGCACTGTACAATCTGATAACGTTAGATCTATGCATGCGCCGCAGTGAATGACAATCATTCATTGCTCCATTCTCCACCACAGTCTACGCCAAACGGAGTACGAAATACAGTGTAATTTCATATAAATCGTCGATATATTTTACCTTTCTCTTTTCCAAATTTCGGATTTTCTTTTCAACCACCCCTAAAAGTTGTTTGGTGGTATCTTGCACCTCCGAAGGGGTGGTTTGGGGCGCTGGTTTTGACGAAGCAGCGGGCATTTTTTCTTCCGTTGCACTGACTCTGTTGCTTTGCCTATTCACGTTTCACATCACGGTTTTCCAATGCAATTCACGTGGTTCGCTTTCGAAGCGAGCTATTGTACCTTGGTCGTAAGGGTGTTTATTTCTATCCCAGAATGCAAAGGATTGAGGGCAGGTTCATTATACTTACTGCTTATTTACAACAATTTTTGATATGTATTTGCTTTTATTTTCACTCAAGTTAAGTATTTGATGCTTATCATATACAGGACAAGAAGCAAATTTATTTTGAAATCTTGAAATACTCTAAAGCTTGTACACCATCTTCAGGAATTGAGTGTACATGCACTATAATCTAGGTAATCTAGTGACGTCATATTTAAAGTTTTTCGAGAACAAAAAATCCGGAAGAGTCAGAGGCACAGCTATGACGCATCATGAATCAAGATTCAAATTTGATTTGATTTGAATTTACTTGATTTCATTTGTTTCAATTTCGTTCGATTTACATCTCATTGAGTTTGATTTAACTCGAATAGATTCGACTTGTTTGAATTTAATTTGATTTATTTTTAAATCCGTTAGATTGGATCGATTAATATTTGGAACGGAAGATGGATTGGTGTTACACATGTATTTGCCTCTATTAGCTAGCTCTGCAACAATTGCATCCCGGGAAGGTGAACTTAAATCTATAAATGTTTATCCAGCTAGATTAAATATTATGACTTGCTAAGCATGATATTGATTTTATTGACACATGTAAAATCTTCCAACATTTAGGCCTATTAGGAGGCGAAATCAGGCCGGGGCTGGGGTAGCGTTCGTGATGATGTTGGTGATATGACCGGTGGTGGTGCTGGTGCAGGTGATGGTGCTGGTGGTGGTGATGATGATGATGGTGGCGGTGGTGGTGTGTGAATGTATAGGCCTATGTGCATAGGGAGTCGAGATAGCCTACAGAAGGCCTGCCAGTATTTTGTAATTGGTACATGTACATTAAAGGGTTTGGATTCAACCCATCGAGCTACAAACGATTTTGTTTTCTTTGATAATTTGTTAACTTTTACTAAGAAAATCATGTTGCTTCATGTTTTTGCAACAAAAAAATGATACATATGAGCAAAAGGAATCAAAAGTGTTTTTTTTTTTAATCTAATAGAGCTTTTTTTGGACCCCTCCACAAAAAAAAATATCTCTCTAAATGAATTGTTTTTTATCATTTCTTGTTTTGTTATAATTGTATAAAAATTATTTGAACTTTATGCATGTATTTGTTTTGATGTCTTTTTTATGTGGAAAATAAAGTTGAATCTTGAATCTTGAATTTTCATGATCAGCTGACAATGATACGGCTTAAATGGACTAAAAATACCCGTGTTTCTCTCTCTCTCTCTCTCTCTCTCTCTCTCTCTCTCTCTCTCTCTCTCTCTCATCTCTATCTTCCGTCTGCATGATCTAAATAAACTCCTCAACAAATTAATTCTCCAACTCGTGCACATTCGAGGGTCATAATGCTTCATTTTCGTACACAGATTTGGTATATATAATACAGCTTGACTATGTATCTTTACAGTGATGCATCGTGCGTGATGCTTACGCAATGGTGTATGCACAAAATGGAACGTTACAAAATTCTACGTTTCCTGTTTTATTTGAACATGGAAATGAGTTTGAATGATGTTGAAGTGGCGATCCACTCTCTATATAGGCCTACTCAAAGTGAGACAAAAGAATATCACTCGTATGATATACAATAAATTTCAGGATTCAGAAAGTTGATGTTGAATTTGATTATGTTTATAAATATATATATCCGGGACATGCGATAATAACACGAATGTACCATAATACCTATACTCCCAAATTTAAACGAAGCATCATTCAGGCATGTTATATTCACAACAACCCCATCTATATTCTGTACTCCAAGATAGTTTTACTTCTTATTACGTTTGTCAAGCGTTTGTTAATTTTCTTTTATAAATGTACTTTAATTTGTAAATTATGCCCTGTATTTTGTTGATAAACATGTATCCTGGGCTCTGTGTTACCCTGTGTTCTATATATATCTATATAAAAAAGAACTCTCTCTAATTGTGAGGGTTGTTAAATCTCCACTACATATTTATATAAATTTTGATAGTAATATAGGCCTATATGGTATAATGAGTGATGAAACTGGAAAGAGTAGGCCCGCCCCCGAAACAAAACATGTAGCACCACACGCTATACTGAATCATATCAATATTAACTCCACATAAAAATGGCGCCTTGTACACAAGAACTTATAGGTTCTCTTAGTGCATTATATAGCGTCTTTGAGTTTGTACACTGATGGACCCTGTATTTGTATACAGTTTATCTGTACACGATGGGAACATTATTTCTTACAGAATGCTCACAAATCATTAGACCGCGCAAGGACAATGCAAGTCATGTGTACTTCCTTCCGGAAATGGAGACATCGATCCGGGCTAGGTTCATGTGTGTAGTTGTGTTTGCAGTATGTATCAGCAGACCAGTTTAATGTATTTCGTAATATTTTGTAAATTGGAATAGTTTCTGTATGTGTCGATGAATAATATTTTATTGTTGTAAAATATGTATGATTCAGTTGCTTGCTGCCAGTAATGCTTTGATATTTATACACCGTTTGAAATAACATGAAATAACCGCTCCTATAGATTTCCTTTGGTAGTATAGCTACGGAAAAAACCCTCTCTGTTTATGTTTTCTTTTCTTTCTCTTCTCAACATGACTGTCAAAAGAGTATGTATTTTTGGTAAGCGCTCATCGACGGTTTCGTATCAATGATGCGAATACATTCTTACATGTCCAATGTCGCAGAGCGACCGCCTAAATGTAATGATGATATAAATCCATAAAGTCATCATTGAGTTCCATTAGTGATCTTTAACATAAATTATTTTCTTCCACACCTTATCATGAACCCAACTGTGCTTTTTCATCTACAAAAGGGGCACGCTACCTGTGGTAAATTTGCAAGAAACGATTTATGGCTGGTACGTAACA